>CM032769.1:849018-1269976 GCA_019155195.1 Avicennia marina
ACACTGTTGAAGAACAAAGGAAAAGGAACAAAAACCTGCATGAAAAAAGTGCATGCAGGCAATGCAACATAGCCATGGATGAGCTAGCTTCTTTAATTGACCACTTTTTGGATTTAAACAGAAATAAGAATAAAAAGAAGAGAAAATCCGGTCGACATTAATTAAAAATGGGCGTACAGAATCTGTAATGTCAAATCATGCAGTTGGAATTTAGTGGGATTTTAATGGTGTCAGAATACAGGAGTGCTGCCACTGCTTTGGCCTTTAGATGATTAGTTGTCATGTCATCCACTTGAAAGGAGGCAGACTCTGTCATCACCATCATCATTAATCACTTTACCACCGCTAATCACACACACATATACGGGCGTGGGTGTCTGCGTTTTTTGCTGGTCGGGTGGCCTCGGATGCTCATAAAATAAACGATACACGCGCATGGCCGTGCTCCTGTAAGATCCCATGATTTGTTAAGACCATTCGAATAAAGTGGAAATGTTTGTTTGGTTATTTTCATGTGAAATGAAAATAATGGAGTCTTCGGTTTTATTTTTCACAAAATAATGCACACACTTTAAATTTTATTTTTAGTTTTTTTTCACCTTATTTATCTTAGTTTGGTACAATTTTCTAGAAATTATGCATAAAAATACAAGTTTTGAAACAAAAAGAAACATTTCTGAAGATTTTTTTGGATATAAAAATAACATTTAGTTATAAAATTTGATGAAAATAAAATTTGAATTTATTTGAATTTAAATTATATATATAATATATAATAATGATTAGATAATAATATACAAGGTTTTTAGAGTGTGTGTGTGTGTGTGTGTATATATGAATATGAGTATATGTGTGTATATATGTAAGTGATTATGAATAATATAATAATTAAATTTTAAATATTTATTTCTATACATGAGAGAAAAAAATTTTGAATTTAAATACAAATTTGTGTTGCTATTATTTGTCTTGACAAAATTTGATGCCCATGCTTCCAAATAAAAGGAATACAATTATGATAACTGCGTTTAATATCTGCCAAAATAGCGAGGCTACTCAGGATTAAAAAATGACAGGTAAAATATCTCTTCATATATCCCCTTATATTTTATTTTCTTGATTCCATCCATATGCGTGTGTTTATACTAATGTAAATATGTTGATTTAATTAATAATACCATAGATATGGTATTTACACAAGCACCATATCACACTGAGTATAAAGATTAAAACATCCTTAGTGGACTTCTACAAGAGTGACTATTAGGAGTGATAATAGGGTCATCTCGCAAGTACGCTGATCAAATTGAGATACAAATATTTCATTTGAATTGTCAATTTATGTAAGAAAATTAAACAAATACAATAATCAATAAAATAATAAGTTAACTAAAAATATTTTCACATTTACTAAACTAAAAATATTTTTACATTCACCAAATTATTTGAAATTGTGAACAGGTCAACCATGAGTGACTTGAATTCAACTTTTTTTTTTTTTTTTTGCATTAGATTTGGCTCAAGTTTTAACCCACACTTGCAAAGATTCAATTTAAACTCAATAATTTCATGTTAAGTTTATGTCACGTTGTAAATTAACACCCTTAATTATTACATTTAATGTTTCCAAAGAGAATTATGTTAATAAAAAGATGTGACAAGTGAAGAAACACAGATTTAATTAATTAAGTAGGTAGATTTTTTTTTTCCTGTGAGTGTTTGGAATTTTTAAGTCTTCGTTAACATGTTAAGACTCCTAAATTTTATTTTATTAATTGACTTCTTGCTTAATTATAAATTTAGATAATATTTTTTGCCACTTACCCAACTTTTATTATTTTTTCCTTTCATTGATTTGAATAGGTTTGCTTATTATTTTATAAAATTGTTAAAATGAGATTCATGTTCTCCACCAACTCAAATTATTAGGTTGAAGCTTAATTCAAAGCTGTATAGCTTCAAATTTAAGTGTAATTTTAGTAATTATTTCCCAACGATACAATTTCCCTTGTTAGTAATATATGCATTATTTTTAGTAGTTATGTGATTGTGAAACATATTATTTAATAATAAACACTCTCTTACTATAGATATACATACATACATACATACATATATATATATATATATATATATATATTGAGCTGCGACCGTTAATCCCAACAAGCATCAAATAGGTTGCTAGTCCTTGTATACAACTAGATTACATTACGTCATACTTAAATTTTTAATATGAAAAAATATTAAGAAAATATTTTTTTGACTTTAAGAACTAATATTTTTATCATAACATGATTACTGTGAATCACAGGGTCAGTTAAAGAGCATAAAACATTTTTAATGTGTGCTTCTGATGGATGATAATGTGGGTTTGCAGCTCTTTCCATTCATGTGGGCAGAGAAACTACCGAAAACACATCACCAGAAAGGAGCTGTTAATGAAATTATCCATCCATTGAAAATTTTAAAAGTGTTTCTTGATGTATTTCCTTGATAATTATATAAAAGTAAAATACGAGAGAGAGATCATTCAGAAGTGTAATAATCAAGCTATTTGTTTTATTTTGTAAAAGATTAAACCCAATATAGCCTTTTGAATCTTTGAAAATGAGAGAAGTAACCTGCGTGGTCAAGAAAATTGAAATTAATACACATCACGAGAAAAATAAATAAATATATAAATTAAAATAGGTGGTCCTGTCATTTGCATGTCCATGTCAATAATTCATCAATCACATGATGTGTAAAATCACTATGGTCCACCAACATGAAGCCAATTTTGTGAGTGTCTTCAACCAATGTATTCCATTTTTTGTTTGGCCCAAATCAGTAAGACACCCTCCCATATGAAAATTGCAAACTCACACCAGTACAGTAGCCAAAACCATCATCATCATGCTTGGTTCAGTTGTGTGAAAGCTCTGAACCATAAGACACAAAGACACACACACACACACACACAGATAGGTTTCTAGCATAAAATGCTGTTAAGTAAGAAAAATCACCAACTGGAAAATGCCACAAGAGTGTACATTGAAATATTATAATCTTTAAAACAAGAACCAAACGCCAGACCAGTAAATATCCAATCACACCAGTAACAAGCTAACAGCCAACATGACATTGAGCAACTTGGTTAATAAAATTTGCCATTTCACAGGATACAAGAATTTCAAGGGTTACATGAGACCCAATTGTTTTCAATGTGAAAGTTGCAAAGCATCCCTTCACTTGCTAGCTTCTAGCTTCTATCACTCTCTGCACAGTATATTGGTTCCACTACAAAATGTCGTTGATCGTCTAGTTATTCTCTTCCACCTCAAATTTTCACTATGCTATGATGATGTCCTCGGCATCATCACCCTATCCTATGGTGCTTTCATTTTCCAAATCATGAAAGACTACCAATGCCAATTATATGAATATCAAGATAAAGAATGCTAACATATGACTTACCAACAAAGACATCAACCACGCGCTCTCTAGTGACGACTTACGGTTATCCCAAGTTAGACATCTTCAACTCTTCTATAAAATAAAACATAGGCAGCCGAAGTTTTGATCTTGTCCTCACTAATCAGAGACACATGGCTGTCATCGAAGTCATACCAGCGATCACCACCATGCTACATTATAGCAAGAGTCGGAACAAATGATTAAAATCATCAAATTTTTAAATGCAGCAGAAAAACGGCATCACTAAACTTCCAAATACTATATTTGCTGGAAAGAAGACATATATAGCTTCAGTTGATGTAAGGCATATAAGTCAGGAAGTAAAGCACCACAATGAACTCTTCAGCCCACAACACAAATCTATAATTGTGGATGTCCAGAAATTAAAAATACAGTTTAGAGCAATTTATGCAGTCATTAGATGCAGAAGATGCAAAGGAACTGAGGACCAAGAGCGCATCAAGATGGTGTCTTGAGATCAACAGGTGATGAATTATAGTTGTCAAAAGGAATGCACAAAGTGCAAAAACAATACAGATATCATTATCACTCGACAAAGATGAACTTACATGGACAAATGCTGTGTAGTGACCACCTCCCATACTTCCATAATGGTTGCTGATTGCATAAAGCCTATAACGGTAAGAAAAGTGTCCACCCTTGTGGGTAATATAAGAGGACAGTTCAAGATCATGGATTGGAAACTCAACATAGGCCTCCAATTTATTCTTCAGGAACCGGCTGTATGAGAATCTTTTCAAGTGGATCACCAAGATTTCGGGTAATCTCCAGAGATCTAATTTTTTATTGGCTTGGCGGTGCTCCTTGCAAACAGGACAGTACCTTAAAATGGAAAATGGCATATTAGAAAATTATGGTTCCCAAAATTCCTAAAAAAATGATATTGCCACTTACAGACATGATATATACTTCACTGTAAAAAAAAAAAATACCAAAAAGTTTTATCACAATGCTAGTTTACCTAAAATGGGTTCGCAAACCAATTTTGAGGGCTGTGTAAAGACACATCAAAGCTTACAGCAGTTCTTGGTTTTGCTTAAATTAGTTTTCATGGTGTTAGATTCAGATGTTTGCAGTAACAGGTTGCAATGTCAAAGGCAATTTGACAACATATAGTTTGAATGACAAAAAATGTGCTCTTAGGCCAAGTAAACTTTTCAGGCTGGACAAAAAATGAGGAAATTATATCCTTGAGGAGTGAAGATTCATCAAATTGAACACAATCTTTTATTAATCGAGACATACAGCCAAAAATGCTAGAAAATTAAGCAGCATAAGAGAAAAGAGCTTTGGAAACCAAGGCTAGCATTACTGACCACATATCATCTGGTCCCAGAGGCTCCTCCTTGAGGAATGCTTCAAGACATTTATACAAGGAGACGGATTCTTGTGGTCTTTTTGTGAAAAATCCAGATTTAAAAACCTCTGGAAGTAAGCTAAGCTGTTGTGCATTGTAACGCTTAACCATGAACTCTGACCAAGATACACGAACATAGATTCTTTCAGGCATTGGTGTAGGCATTACCAGTTCCTCCATTCCAATCTCGGAGCCTTTTTCTGTTCCTTTGTCATTCGTTAAGTAAAACTGAAAATCAGTGCCAGACTGCACATCAAGCTCTACTTTATCAGATGTCTCAAGTGCCCCACTTAATCTAGTATTCTTGGTTTCAAATGTTTTCAAGATTGCTTCAGTTGTACTGCCCAAGCCATCACCATTCTTAACAGAATTTTCATCGGGTAACAAGAAAGGAGCAATTAATTTTGCATACACTTCACGAATATCAGATCCACTGGCAATGTTTTTGCGTACTACAAGGGGAACTCCGAAAGCCTGCCAACTGGGTGCTAATTTCCCACCTATGGATTTTCTGCAACAAATATTAGATTAAATAGCTTGAACTATGAATTACAAACAGAAACAAGTTTTGAAATAGCCTCTCATTTGCCTCGTAGAACAATGCTTAAATATGTTGGAAGCAAATTCAATGTGAAGAAAATAAAGAAAGTATGTGCAAAGATTGAAGAAACTAGAGTACAAACTTTCATGGTGGAACTCTTAGCATTTCCCAACATGATATAAAACCCACTGTTAGAATGTTCAACAAAATGTTTACATGGTGATGTGCAATTCACAGCAGCAGAAATTCTCGTATTCCCTTAAATGAGCAAATATTCTTATGGACTCAACAAAGAAAACGACATTTTGGGGTCCCTTTTGGGTCCAAATTTTTGGATACCTAGGGTAACAATTCAAATCATCTGGCAGCTGACTGGTAGCTCTAACTTTTTATACATTTAACATTTTTTTTCCCCTACAATCAATTATCTTCTATGAGATTTTTAGGACACATCACTAGCTTGACACATATAATAAAGTTGAGGACAATGCCTTCTGTTGCCTTGTAAGCGTCTAAATATACTATAACTAGAACAGAGATCTGGAGAAAAATGCATAATTTTAACAAAGCATTGCCCGATTCCAACTCACTCTTCAATCTGCTGATGCATAAATATAAATAGGGGAGCTTCCTTAACATCCTTTGGCAACCTATAAGCGATTAGCTTATCATTGTCTCTAATTAAAGACAATGAATCAGTTGGCTCCTCTAGAAAACGTATAATCCGATTGTTGTACACCTGCATATGGTTTTAGAGTAAAGAAATTGGTACAGGAAAAATAGAAATCATACTACATACTTGGAAGTTTGGAACATAAAAATATCATCATAATTGGTTCAGTTACCTCAGCTACCAAAAGTGTTTCATCAACTGACAGTGAACAAGTTGTGCTTAAAGCCTGAGTCAGATCTTCAAGCTTTCCATTTTTAGGTACAGTAATGGTGAATGGGGATGGCATATTACTGCCATCAGCCTCTACAACAGTCAATGTCATTGTCCGCATAGATGTTGATGGCAGAGGCAATGACAAGTACATGAATGGGTCAAAAGTAACAGACACCTTTCTGCAAACTGGACATACTAATGTGGACCGGTACTGACCCTGCAAATGTAGTGATCCCAGAGGATGTTGGCTTAGTGTAGAGATAAAGACAACAGAAAATACCCGAGAATTCCTTTCATTGAGATGTAAAGGTCACAAAACACTGATGTAAAATTTAATTTAACCAAAGAACTTGTTGAGGAAATTTTTTAACACTGGTCTAATAAGATCTTATTGACAGCTGAAAAGCTTGGATACAGATAAGTGATTGAATAAATTTAGATTTTCAGATAATCGAGACCCAAAAAAAAAGAATAGACATTTACCAAACTTCTCCGAAGAAAATGACAGAAGTTCTAGTTCTCTCTATTTTGGTATGACCCAAGGGAAAATGATAAACAAGAAATAAACATTTCTAGAAGGGAAAACTGCCAAGTTACTCATGAAAAGCAACACTTTGCAAATAAATCTAAGACATGAAACTCACTTGGCAAACGTCAACTATTATAGAGTCATTACGAGCCAGATGATTTCTCCAAAATTCATCCGCTGCTATATCGTCTGATCGGCCATCCGAATCTTTAACTTCAACATAAGGTTTGCACTTCACACGGTTCAAATCTTCATGAAGACCATCTAAGAGAAATGCCAGGAGCTCCTATGGTAAGCACATATAATGAAAATATCAGTTTCAACATATGAGACACTGATTTAGAGAAATGAGATTAGATGAGGAACAGGAGTAATTTTAGATTTTACAAAGAGAATAGTACATACTTGAGAATCATGCTGATTATATCCACTGAATTGCGGAGCAAAATGAGCAAGCTTCAATTTGAATGTTCTTGGTGCCACAGCAGCTGCTCCAGGAGCCCATAATTTCTTCAAAAGATCTCCAAAAGATGAAGCAATCTCACCCTGTCAAAAGCAAATTTTTCTGGCTATGTCTGTATCGCTTTTAACAAAAAAAATACGCATTTCAATCATTACACTTTTTAAAATTTTTTCTCTCTTACTTTTACACATTTTTCGAGAGAGACTGATACTAATTTCTATATCACATATTCCACAAACATCTATCAAAGAATCCATACAGCCGGAGGGCTCAGTCCTCATGCAAGCTGTCTTATATTTTTCTTATCCCAACAGATATTGAGTTAGCAGTTAATAAAGGTTCAAAAGAAGGCACTCATGAGAAGGAATGGAATCTGACATCATACGAACAACATTTTTTGGCAATCTAATTGACTAAATAGAAAACAATCATTTACGAACAGAAAAAGATAAAATGCATCAACAGGAAAGAAAAGGTAGAACAACTCAAAGAGCCTGGCTGTTATGAAGGCATAACAAGCAAGATAACATACTTTCATGCCCAAAGGGTTCTCTGTGTTGATTTCACTACTGTAATCTCCAAGAAAGTAGTCAACAAGCTTTGGAGTGTGTGCTAGACATTGCAGAGCACTGTTCATGAAGCAAGTATTCCCAAGATTTTGCAATCCGGTTAAGCCCAAAGTCCCAGAATTAGAACTGTTGTTGAGAGCACTACCATTGATTGAAAATGAAGCACCATTGGAATACTGGCCAGTCTCATCTTTTTTAGCTCCTCTATTCCTAAACGAATCTGATAATCCATAAACTTGCAACTCTAGGAGTAGCTGCAAAAATCAACAGAAGAATATAAGTTAAATCAAATAAAAGCACATTATTCTAAACACGGACAAAGAAGAAAAGCCCAGTTCTAGAAATTGATTAACAATCTATTGCATCATTATCTAACCACTTTAATCGATTAATCAGTCGACTGAATCTACAATAGAGAAAGGACAAAAACAAATAAATAAGGAGTGTGGTTGAAATTTGAGAATCTTTACATCAAAATAGTACATATAAAACTGACAATTCACAGTGCTCATCTACATTTTTCTCTACCAGCAACTTAAGCAGGTGAGATGAAAATCCATTGACAAACAAGAACCATGCGTGTCATGGGAAATGTTTACATTTCTTCAGTAGGGTATAGATGGCTATGAACTTGATTACTGGATTTATCCTGATAACCTTTTACACATTGCATTTCTATACACATTATAATTTTCAGTATTAAAATTTGTCAGGAACAAAGCTATCACAAAATCATCTCAGGCAATGTAGGAGTTCAACAAAACTAATTTTTCTAATTTCCCAATTCTGTAAGTAATAAGTTAAAGATGCATAACCATTGAGGAGTGCACGATCAAAAGGTGCACATAGATGTATTACTTACATCCTGTTCTGTTTGCTTCTGGGACCCTTTTAAGGTTTTATTTTTGTCATTCAAGAGAAGCAGCATAGTTTGTTCAGAGAAATCCCAAACTCGTAACTGCACAATGTGGAGTTGATCATTAGTCTCCAGGATAAAATTAAAGTTACATTTGCAAGAAATAAAAAGTATTAAACCACTCACGGGCTCAGCTTCCACATTAAAAATCTTGCAGGCTCTTCTGAAACACTCGACTGAATTGTCCTGAAATTAAGGTAAAAAAGAAATTTACAGAAAAAAAGAAAGAAAAGGATCAAGAAAATCTCTAACAAAAGTTCAAGATTGCTGAAAATTATGCAACTCAAAACTATGGTTCAATTATTTATTTGGCACAAGAACAAAAGGCTACAACTTAGTTGCCTAAGAACGTTAAAAAATTAACAGAGCATTAAGCAAATCAGCACCTAGAAATTAAAAAGCACATATATACACTTGGCCAAAATTTTTAACCTATTTTGACAATGGACACTCATCACATAAGCTATGCTCAGATCTAAAAATGTTTTTGAGTGTATATTTCCAAGAACTTTGAACATCAGAATTTCAAACCAGAAATCCTAAAACTTAATTCACTGTTGTAACGGCAAAAATTTTGTTAATACTTTCTTTTGCAACCCCTAGTATCTTAGTTAGGCTTTTGATTTATTTCCATGCATACAGGGATGTGAACCATTAAGATGGTGGATCACTGCTCTATGAATTGCATTTTATTGCTTCTTTTGTAAGTTAGACTGGAGGGAATTTTATTTTCTCCAAATTTTACTTATTTCCACATTTTGTTGCTTCTTTTGTAAATGGTTTAGGCTGGAGGGAATCGTAGTTTCTCCACAGCCACACAGAAATCAAGAGTACTTTCAAAAAATGAATTACCACTCAACATCCATACCAAGATTTACTAGAAGGCTCACTCACTGTCTCCTCCCTTTCTTTATTATAAATTCGATGATCTCTCTCTCTCTCTCTCACACACACACACTCCCACCCCCATAAATTCATTATCTCTTGCATCTTCTTACAAATAGTTTGTAAGAAAATGTGTTTCCAGTTTACACCATATTATGTTAGTACTGCAACATAAAAATGGAACTAGAATAGATCCGTGAAAATGAATTTGATATCAAGAAATGAGGAATTGGAAGTTCAGTGTATCTCAAAAGCAAATGAAATCAATGACATGCCATCATACACAAATTTCAGCACTCCAGTCAAATCAAGTTTCACAGGATAAGTACCAGCATGTGCACTTAGTGTCTCTCAAGAAAACAGAGCAAAAACTCAAGCCATTAATATGTTATTGTTTGAGTTTTAGTTGTTTGGAAGGGGCAATGACTGGGCACTCAATTATTACTTTAAGAAAACTGAATAATGAAACAAACACTAAAGGTGTGAGTGGGCCCCAAGGGTTAAGGAATCTTTTGTCTGACCTATGGCCTAATATAATGCATGATTAAACACAGTAAGATTTTGAACAGTATATTTCTCAAGATTAGTTATTTAAAGGAGAAACTGGAAAGCTAAAAATGTTTGTCTTTTCAAGCTATATTACAGCTGGCAATAAAAATTCAACCTACAATTCATATGGTAGAGTAAAAGGGCACCTTAACTCCAATATTCAAGTGGAGTAACAAAAATGTAATACTAAAAGATCCCACAATTCAATCCCACAATTCAATCCCATCAAGACAGATGTACACAGTCAAAAGTCATGAGATGAATTGCCTGTGAATTGTAGAGTTATTAAATTTCAAATGATGGTCTAAAAGAAAACATGATAGCCCTTGTCATACTCTCAGACTTTTTAGCAAATACCCATTCCACTCTGATACCATTGTCATACTACATGCAAATGACTAGACTGCAAACTTGGATAAGTCCTATGCTTGAAAGTGCAAGCTAAGGCTTGTTTTTGCTCAAGACTTCTATTTTAGCTAACTTACAAATTGGATCTACAACTCTTCGTATTCATGCAGACCACAAGTCAAGTAAGCAGGCAAAATCAGCATGCCACCAACTAAAAGAATAAGATTAAACTTGATGAGGCTTAGGCCAATAACTGGATGTCGTTTTGGTTGCTTAAGATTCTGTAGTGTCATTATTAATCTTTATATTAGAATGTTGTTTTGGTTTTTCTGATAATGACTAGACATGAGAACTTCAGTTCTTATGCAAGTTATGCAAGTTATGCAAGTTTAATTTACTAACATCACAGAAACATCCATTATCTCAACCTTGAAACTAGGTTAAAAATTTATTAAGCCACTATTGCGATGTACATATATTTTCCAGTTTAAGACGCTTAAAATGTCTCTAAACAAAACATTACTTCCCTTTTGTCATAATATGGCCATTACTGATCCTTTTCTGACCATTATGTTCTCCCCTAGACAAGAAATAACCACACAAGAAATTCAAGATATAAAAGAGAAGCATGTGAAAGCTGCAAAATAATCCCTCATTTTCCTTCTGTATTTAATTGAATGGCACACTTATCCCATAGCTGCCGTTGCATAATGCCATGATCACAACAATATGAAATCCCGCCCTTAATTGCTTGCAACCTTTATTTATTCCATCACCTCATAAAACTATATTAGAGAGATGTTTAGACATGAGCCATCACTAGACAATCTAATAAAAGTTAAGCCCTTACAGCCATCACAAGACAATCTAATAAAAGTTAAGCCCTTACACTACCAAAAAATGAAGTGGCCCTCACTGTTAAAGATATATCTTTTTAAAAGTTATCAAGCACCAAAAATGGAGGTTAAATCGTTAAGGCATTAACTGTTGTTGGATTCCAGATGGAAAGTTGCATAACCGAATTAACTAATACCAATGCATGGGGAGGTGTGTCTTGTGATAGACCGGCAAGTTTTAATTGATTAAGAATTGCTAAATATACACTCGTAAATATTGAGAATGATTGTACAATTAAGGCTTCCCTGGACAGAAAACAAAGTCTTTTATCAGCATAATTATTCAATAACATTAAGTTCTTTCCTATGTAAATATAATAACTGAAAGAGGAGAAGGTAAGATGGAGTAGAAAGGGCAAATAGCAAAACAACCAAAAGGTATTCTCCGGTAACAAGCTGGCATTCCACAAATCATAAAATAAAAAGGAGAAAACAAAGTCAGGTCAATTCAGGAATTACAAACCTTTTTGCTTATTTTCACCGAAAGCACATTTGTTTCCCTCGAAACAGAAAGTCTAAGTTGTAGAGGATAGACATCTGACATATCTTCGTCTACACCTGACAAACCTTTTCTTTCCTTTGATGAACTTTTGGAATTGCTGTGCCTGAACAGCAAAAGAAAAATAATTCAAAAAGGAATCAAATAACTTCATTTAATTCCAAAGGTATCAGTAGAAGTTTCACTAATAATGCTCAATATTTACATCCATGGAAAATGTGCTTTTCAGCCCACAGCTGGGAAAATCCCAAGTTTGCTAATAATCTCTAAATAATTAAACCCATAATGCATAAGGAAACAAAAAAATAACCAGATGAATTGATTGCTGAAACAGATGGTGAGGCAATTAATGCAAAATCTATAGTAGAATGTATAAGCCAAAGACAAGGGAGGAAAAAAGGACAAATCCTAAACCCAACAGACTGAATCAAGCATCTTTTAAGTGTCATAAACAAATTGAGCACCTTCCAAGTCGTTAAAGTAGCAGTTAATATCGCACCAAGCTACTTGACAAAGATGGTGGGACTAGTGAGACTATCCAAACCTTACGAACTTGAACTACCGGACATCATGCGTGATCCCCAGCAGACACCAGGAGATATGCTGCACACATGGCAACTATGCAATGGATTAACATTTCTACAACTGAACTATAAAAAATATACTTTACATTTTCATTTCTCTGATTATAATTTCCCTAAGCTCTTCACACTGTGCCTTCGGCAGTGCATGAGTGCACATGTTGCATCTCCCATAAAGGATAGTGAGTAGGCATCTGCCGTGCAAATATAAAGTTCAAACAACACAAGTAACATGCAGACCGAGTATGACTTCTGCTATGTACTCACCATTTGAGTGTCTGCAGCCACATGTCTCCGGGGACCAATGCATAGTCCTGGCCAGACACCCCAACTTCACCACTGTCCCCATTACACAACAATTCATCCTCTTTCCTTAGGTTAAATGCAATATCTGAGTTGAATATATTGTTGAATATCTTCATTGGACCCCCATATGAAGGAGCAGGGGATGCAGCATACGGGATTCCCCTCTTTACTTCTGGTGAAGAAGGGTCCTGTGCCTCTTTCCACCATCTAAAACACAATTAAGTAAACATATAAATCATTTACCAACAGTTTCCATTCATCAGAAAGGCAGAGCAAAGACAGCATTTTTTCTAGCTTACCCAACCAAAACCCCCAATAACGCTAAGGCATGCTTAAAATCAATTTCAATCCACCAAAAAAGAAGATACAAGGTCAAAATATTAAAATTCGAAAATAAAAATTTCACGAACTAAATTCAACCACAGTTCAAGAAACCAAACAAACCCGGGAACAACGATCTTATTCTTATCCCATCGCTTTCAAGTCTCTTACCTCTTCACCGATTTGAGCTTTCAAACTAATATCAATTCTTGCCAATAAGAGTTCGATCCCTCTTAAATAATTTGAAAAAATCTTATATCTTTCATTTTCAATTTAATTTTGATTTATCACCAAATCAAGTTTGTTCGCCACTTCACTATTTTATTGAATCTTCCACAACACTTCTCCGCTCAAAGCAAACACAAAACATCAAAAAAAGAAAGATATAACTCGAATTTGGAGTGGCATCTGGAAATGTACGTACCTGAACGAAACTAAATAAACTCTCTGGTTATCATCTGAAGACAAAGGCTCGTCTCCATCTTCCTGCCGCGGCTCCGAACACAAAGAGTTTGAAGAAATCCCTGCTGCGCCATCACCATTGTTAACGCTATCATTATCCATTCTTTACATATACGTATCTGTGTATGTTTGTCTATAAACGCCTATAGAAGGACAACGGCAAGGGTTCAAAAATGGCGGACGCGATTTGCAAGAGCCCGAATCAGGTTGAGAGAGAGAGAGAAATCAGTTCGGAGAAGAGAAGTACAGCCAAAATTTGCACAAAAACTATTTCGCCTGCGAATGGAAAAATTTTACTATTATATTAATATTTATATCTTATATTTAGTTCAAATAATATTGTTTTTAATATTAAAATAAAATGGGATGTGCAGAGAGGGGTGCGTTTCTGGCGCTGCTCCATCTTAAAATATTAACGTCCGATCTGAATCTGATCTGATGAGATTATTAAATTTAGGTATTTGAGTACATTAAGGAAGTTTGAAACTTAAAACCCTAAAGAAGTTTAGGCCATTTTGCCATTGGGCAAAAAAATGCAGGTCAAGGTTATTGCATAATAATTTGATATTTTATTTTTAACTATGAATAGCAATAAAGGAAAACGTAGGTAAGATTGGGGGGGGGGGGGGGGGGGGGGGATATATATGGCCTTGCCTTTTTTCTTGGTTCTTGCAAATGAAGAATATGACATCAGTTGAATCGAAATTTAGCAGTCCATGTAATCAGTTTATTTCTTGTGTAGTTAATGTATAACTTTGTTTATTTCTTTTTTTTAACTACATATGATATTCCTCAGTTCATAAGAAAATTAACTAATTAAGTGGCTGAACCTGAACTCTTAGCTTGATCCAAGTATTATTATACAAATTGGCAAATGTTAACCCAAACTCATTAATTGTTTGTTAAGTGATTCCGTCATGTAAAAAATTATCTTCTAGAAAATTGACAAGAGAATCCTAAGATTGTGAACGAGCCAAACCCTATCAAATTGCTACATTTATTAAGTTATACTATAATTTAATTTATATTAGTAAATAAAATATTAAATTATTATATAATTAATTTATCCTTCCAAATAATCAGCAGAACCTTAATCTGATCCATTAGAGTAAACAAGTCCTGTACTCATTGTTAAGTTGTCATATATTCTAATTCATATTAATAAACATAATATTAAATTATCATGTGATTAATTTATCTTTTAAAATAATTACTAGGACCTTAATCCTATCCATCGAAATAAACAAGTCATAAGGGCACTTATTATTAAGTTATCATACATTCTAATTCATATTATTGAACACAATATTAAATTATTAATTTATCTTTTAAAATAATCACTAAGACTTTAATCCTATCTATCAAAGTGAATAAGTTCTAGCTGCATGTTCACTTTTTAGAACCTGACTTGATAAGTTTATTTATTTAGACTAATCAAATGTTTAGTTTATGTAATAAAAGTTCATGATAAAATAGGAGTTCGGTATTATTTAATAAGATTAAATGCGAAATATATCTTTTATCTTTGTCCATTTGACAATTTGTCCTTTATTTTTTTGAACTAGTAAAAATGTCTACAATTTTGAAACATTTGACAATTTGAGGACACAGACCCCTTAAATTGTTGGAAATTGTCATGTGTTACACACATACTATCAAAATTTGGGAGTTCCGTCCACGTTAACATGCGGGATCTCATTTATAGGACATGAAATACTAACGCAGAAAAATAGGCAAAAAATAGAAAAAAATGAAAAGGCTGAAATTTTAAATATAATTTTATAATTTCAAAAAATTTTATAGAGTAATATTTTTAAATTTTATCAAATTTAAAATTTATTTTAATACACATATAATACATAAGATATATATTTTTATATTTTTCAGATGATATATTTGGAGTAAATAATTGATATTGAAATTTATATTTTTATATAAATTTCATATTATTTTGGTTTATAAATATGATATATATAAATAAATAATTGATATTTCATATTTCATATTTTTTTGGTTTATATATTGTAAAATATAAATATTTATTTTTATATTTTAAAAAACTTTTTTAAAATATTGTATATATTTTAGAAAATATATTACAATATTGTTTGGTATGGTAGGAACTCGAATACCTTGGTCACCCAAGTAGGCAAATAGGTCCTAAGTAGCCACCTTCCAATAGGCAGCAAAATCAGGTCAAAGAAGGTGTTCAGTCGAATTAAGTTCGGCAAGGTGTTTAGCAGAATCATGTTGGAGAAGATAGTCTTGCTCCCAAGCCCACAATCCTATTATTCTCCAAAGTCATTCTCCATTGCTATCCTCCAAACCCTATCATTCTTAGACCCTATTATCCCTATAAATAAATAGTTACAATCACCCATCTCTCTAGTAGAGGTAGTTGTAATGTCAAACCACAATGAAAATAATAGCTAAATACAATTATGGTTATCCTACGACGTGTTAGTGCAGTTGGAGAATGGAAGATAAACACTTTTTTAGTGATAGTATAAAAATATAAGGTTTGTACTATGAAAGGGGGTATTCTCTCTACAATACATCGTCTCTTTATATCGTGGACGTAGGCTATTTCAATTAAACCATTGTAAATTTTGTGCTTTCTTGTTCTTATATCTTGTTAGTGTGTATATGCTCGAAATTGACCACTCTTCATATTTTCAATTTTGAGCAACACCACATCAACGCCACCTGTGGAAACCTACCTGCATTAAGCATATCAAAAGTAATGGACAGCAGAAAACCTAAGCTGACATCACCACCCTTTAGTTTAACAAAGGAATAGTTTCAGTCCATCATAAATGAAGTTATGCAAAATACTCTAAGACTAAAAGCTTAGGTGAGAGACAAGCCTGAGGCTACACCCCTTAAGGAACAAAGGAATATATTTGAAGATGTGGAATGTATAGAAGGTAGCTCAAAGGGATAGGAGTCGGATTGAAAGTACAAGAAATCTACCAGTCGAGAGGAAAAGGCAATGAAACCAATGAAAAGCACCCTTTTCTCAAAAGAGATCTTGAATGATTCATTACTGAAGAACTTTCAATGACTGATTACAATAGGGTTTCTGACCCATCTGAATCAAGCTTTGCTTCATTAATATTCTAATGGAGTTATATGCAGTGTTCCTTATTACTTTAGGAGGAACCGCGCAACGGTGGTTTGCTCATTTATCACCTGGAGTCATTTGTTATTTTAAAGAATTTTCTTCTTTATTTCTACACCAATTTGTTAGTAGTAAGATATATGAAAAAACTCCTTTGTCTCTCTTTAACCTTAAGTAGAGTTTGGATTAACCCTTGAGGGAGAATGTACAACAATTCACTTGAGGAGCTCAGGAAACACCTACTACGACTCAATAGGTGTTGGCAAATGCTTTTGTTTAAGGACTGAAGGATGAGGAGTTCTTCCAGTCATTGGCTAAAAAACCTCCTAGAGACTTTAATGAGACACTCGCTTAGGCAAAAATATACATCAACATGGAGGAGGCAAAGAGCAAAACAGTGAGAGAAATATAGAGGCTATCAAAAGAGGTAGACAGAACTAGTCATCGATTGAAGTCTAGACACGAGGTCATGAAAGGAAGCAAGATTAAGGGCGATCGTCTAGGATAACTCCATAAAGGTTAGCAAGGAGAAGATTCTGAATACCTTGTGGCACACTAACATTTTCAGATGGCCTAAGTCATCTAGATCGCCTCCTAAAAACTCATCAGGGACTAAATTTTACAAATTTCATAATGAATTTGGTTACACCATTAAGACCCGCGACAATCTAAGAAAGCAGGTGGAAGTGTTGGTCCAAAAAGGACAATTATGATATTTTTGCAAGATCAAAGACAAAGTCCCACCCCAGAATAAGGAGGAAATGATCAATCCCAAACACCACGTGATCAACTGAAAAAAGGCTAAATTAACATGATAATGGGAGGATTTGAAGAAAGGCCACCTAATGAGGTGAGGAAACAATTAGTTCGCAATGTTCAAAGCATAAGGCACAAAGAAAAAAGAATCTGAGCAGTTGATGCCACCCCAATTGAGACAATGATAACTTTTGTAGAGGAAGATTTAGAGAAGGCCTTGGCGGCACATTAAAATGTGTTTTCACTTCTACTTGAGCCAAATATGAGGTAGCTAGATGCCTCTTTAATGGAGGGAGCTTTATGGATATTTTGTCAGCAAGGGCATTCAGGCAGATGGTTCTGTAAGAGGAGGATCTGAAGGGTGGGGCGCCAACCCTTTATAAATTCTCTGGTGGAACAGTTTACCCCAAGGAAAAGATCTCTTAACCCATAACTTGGGGAGAGGAAGGTGCTATGCAGATAAAGATGATCCAATTCTATGTGGTAGACACACTTAATTCATACAATGTGATATATGAATAGCCAGTCTTAGCAACCTTCATACAATGTGATATATGAATAGTCAGTCTTGGCAAGCTTCCAAGCTGTCACCTCTCCAATTTACATGGCTAAAAAATTTCCAACTTAGAAGGATGTGTTGGGGTAATCTGAGGTGACTAGGGCACATCCAAATGATGTTACGTGGATTCCATCAAGAAATTTAACCTGTGAGATTCGAAGAGTCTTGGAGAAAAGGCTGAACGAAGCATTGAGCCCTCGGAGGAGCTCTTGAGTACAAAACTAAAAATTAGATATCTTGACCTCACGAGTGTTACTCGAATAGGGTCTCAACTACTGAAAGATTGCAAAGAAGACCTTGTTCATTTTTTGAGAAAATATGTTCAAATCTTTACTTTCTCGATAGAGGATTTGATGGAAGTTAACACCAAAGTTGCTTAGTATAAAATTAATGTGGACCTAGGAAAAAATCTCTGTCAAGAAAAAGTTGAGGTCTTTTAGTGCACAAAAGGTTGAGATAATGAAGACAGAGGAGGACATATTATTGAAAGTGGGGCAGGTGAGAGAAATATAGCTATCGAGATGGGTGGCCAATGTTGTGATATTCCCAAAAACAGGAGAAAAGTGGCACATGTGTATGGATTTTATGGATCTAAATAAGGCTTGCTCCAAATATTGTTACCCATTGCCTTGTATTGATCAATTGGTAAGCAGTGTTTTTAAAACCGGACCAGACCGGCCGGTTCAACCGGTTCGATCGGGAATCGGTCGGTTTTCCGGTCCGATTAAGGTATAAAAATAAAACATGTATAAAACTAGTCAAGAACCAGTCAAAACAGGTCAAAAAACCGGTCAAAAACGGTTTGAACCGGTCAAAATTGGCAAAAAACCGGTTTTATCTAAAAAATTAAAAAAAAAAGAATTTTTTAACAATTTTTTTTGAAAAAATTACAAAATAAATTTTTAGACTTTTTTCAAAATTTTCTTACATTTACAACTCTTTAATATTAGTTAAATATACAATTTTTATTTTGACTTTTGTTTTAGTAATTTTTATCATTTTATTTTTGTAATCAATATTTTAAAATTTTAATTATTGTATCTTAAAATTAAAATTGGTCATATTAATTAATCTATTTATTTTTCAAAATTATTTTTCAATTTTATACTTTTAATCATTTTGAATTTAATATGTTTTTTAATTTGTGTAATAAATTTTTATTTTAGTTAAATTATTTAATTTTTAACATTACATTTAAAATTTATTTTATAATCTATTGTTATATTGGATTAAATTTATTTTGTAAATTATTTTTATAGTAATATATATAATATTATATAATTAAAATAATCAGTTTTTTCAACGGTTTAACCGATCGGATCAATAAATCAGTGATCAGTAGATTTTTCGGTTCAATCACATGTCCGATTTTTAAAACATTGGTCGCAAGCACAGCCCTTCCGATACAAAGCTTTAGGTTCTTATCCATGATCTCTCTAGAACTGGCAGGAAAACGACATCGTTCTCTGTAGGAACTATAGGAGTCGAAACCTTAAGCTCGGTGTGGGGTTCCCAGCAGATGCAGTTGGGGCATTGATAGCCGGCGGATAACTAGGACCAATGCCACTGGTTTGAGTATTGTTCCACAATCTGCTGGTATTGCTGCTGTTTTTCTAGAGATTGCTTCCCAATAAACTCCTCTCTGATTTGCAAGGTGGGCTCAGACTGCAAGTCTGCCACTAGCTGCTCTTTGTTTTGTGCATGAATCGCATTTGGTCTCTGATACACGACATATATACGTGGATTAGGTGCATCATTAGGCCAACGTCCTCGTTTCTGGAAAGATGGAAAGAAAGAAAAGGTAAACGCAGACATAAAAACAGCAGATCGAGCCAGATAACAGTCGAATCGAGTGTGTAAGACTCTATAAGGTATATCATCTGCAGTGGGACAGGCATCTCAAACACGAGGTGACGGATAGAACTTCAAAGCTACAAGTATTAGGGTGTCCCGAGAAAGCGTACGAATTTAAAAAGAATCTTTCAAGTCAAGAATAATTGTAACACCTCAGAAACATCAAAAATAAGATCAGAACTTTGGTTACGCTAACAACTTAGACAGATCCACTAATTCTCCCTTTCCGAGGATTGTAGGAAGCACAAAAACATCTTTAGCAATAAAAAAGGTTATTTGATAAAAAAATAATATACTGCATCAATTTAGAGTAGAGTACGAGCAAACCTCCCTACGCCTAGCATTTTCAGCATCCTCCGCGTCAAATTGTTCCTGGCTCAGTTTCATGACGTCAGCTCGAGAACTTCAAAAGTCTGCAGCAAGCAATTGTCTTCATAACCTATATCCATAGCCTCTTGATGAGGCTGAGAGAATCACCAACTTGTGTCGGCAATGGAACCTGGGAGTCCAGCTTTTGGCTTTGGTAACCGGATCTTGGCACTTCATCCCCTCTACATTTCTATGAAGAGAATGAAGAAAAATTTTCTTCGTTTTTTAAATTTCTCCTTTTTCTTTTAGTATGCTTATGTTGTTTTAGCACCCAAGACGGGTTTTGTTTGGTATTCCTGGAAAACTGAGAGGATATTTGGATAAAATGTTTCGAGAAGTGTATAATCTCGTCGAAAATGTTTTGTAAAATTATTTGATAAAATAATTTATAAGTTTCAAAAAATATGTTATTTGGAACTCATGAACTCTTTAAAAGTAAGTTGGTTCATTATTTTAAAATATTTTTAAACTGCTTCATTTTTTTATATTAAAACTTACATAAATATATGTAATTCATTATATTAATAATATTTAGTTGATTTTCATCATTATTACACCAAAAATTATAATTAAAAATTTCAAAAAAAAAATTATAGGATGATTTTACTATTTTTGTCTAATAACTTTATTAATTTGTTCTTTATATAAGATCTATGAGTTTCTTATAAACTCCAATAATATGTTAGTAAGTTATATGATCTTACAAATTCTTAAAAACAATTTTAGCTAAACACCATCTACATAACCATCCACAATTGAAAGTTACTATCCGGCTTTTATTTTTAGAAAGTCTACTTAATTTAAAAGGTCTCTTATCAATTGAGACCTTAAGAATTGTTATAGGTCATGCACCTGGGGATTGGAGATTAAGGATTTAGTTGATGGTAATGGACTTGAATATCATAGGGGATGAGGGTGAATGATCTTGAATGGTAACTCTGCACACTTGGTGAACACCAAATGAGTTGACCTGATATTTAGTGGTTTCCATAGAATGCACAAAGTAAAACAATTAGTGTACAATGCGAAGTGCTGCAGTTGGCAGTTAAAATACCAGGTTCAATTACATGATGAGAGAAAGTAAGTGCTGCCAAGTGCCAACTCCTTTAAAAGCTTATAGAAATCAACAAGAGTTAATGTAGATGATAGCAAATCAAGCAAGCACCTTTGGCTTTAAATTGAAGTTTGTCACAACACAACCATTTCCTTAAAAAAGCTCAAGAAGTGAATCACAACAATTACATTAGATAATAGAAAGTCATGCAAGCACTTCTTTTTCGATTTATGTCAGTTTAAATACATGAAGATCCTTATCAACCAGGGGATATCCAATGAATCAAGTTAACATTATATTACTTTCTTCAGGTCCAAAAGTAATATATGAATGGGAAAGCGCCTATTCATAAAATTGTAATGATATTGTGTTTACATCAGTCAGCATTTTCCCTAACAAAAGAAAAGAGGCGTAGGATGCGATCATGACAACCTCGTTCTGAAGAATTGATTTTCAGATAAGTATGAGAGAATAGTTTTTCTTTTTCTTTCTTTCTTTCTTTTTTGGTGATTGGATAAAGTTTGGGAGGAAAAACATAACGATGAAGGTGTGATGTTAAAGTGATTATGGTTGAGACATTGAGTGATGTGAAAGGTTGTTATATGCGCTGTGAAATGTTGTAAGAATAATGTAGCAATAGCAGTTGTTTATATATTATAATTGATTGATAATATTATTAATTTAATTGTAATACATATTATTGTTATTGTTGTTCTTCTTCTTCTTCTTATTATTATTGTTACTCGTGTTTTCATTTTTAGTAATATTACTAAAAAAGAATTATGGTGATTACTCCTAAGCACAATTACTATTAATTTTAATATATTCATAATAATATGCATTATAATTCAAGTTATTATTATATTCATCATTGCTATTAGCGTGTACAATTGTCAAATATGTTTCATTTATGTAATAAACCAGATTATGAAGGCTCTCATCGTCGTCGTCGTCATTGGGCATACAATTGTCAAGTGTGCCCATTTACGTAATAAACTAGATTATGGAGGACCTCCACCCTTCCACAAAATAAATTAGGCAAGAAAGGGTGAAAATATAATATTGATAAGTAAAAAATAAATTAAAATATGAAGAGCCGAAGCCACTTTCGTCACTCTTCCTCTTTTCTAATTTTTTACTACTGTAATTTAGCACAAAAAGGTGATGAAAAAAAAAAACAGAAAAAAGCATGATTTTCAGGTTTTTATTGACACATAATAATGATCAATGTTCTTTGAAATAGTAGCTCAATAGAAATTTAAACAAAAAGTTCAAAAAAAAAAGAAAGAACAGAGATGGAACTGCAAGCAAAAAGCAAGAATAAAGACAGCTGATTCCATATTTCAAAATGAAAATAGATCATGATCGGGTAAGGATAGTGGGTGCAGTGATGGCTACTCCTGGAAAAGCAAATATCTGGTCAGAGCTCTCCAAAAATTCTACTCAACAGAAAATAGGGTAAAAATGGAGCATGCTTCGGAGGATGTGATGGTGAGAATATTATATTGTGGAAACATGAGACAAAATTGATCAATTTAGAGATTAAAAAAAAAAAGGTATTTGTTCTTCGTCCTCAACCCTTGTGGAAGGAGACAAGTTAGGCTGTGCCTTCTGTCTGATTGAGGAGGGTGGAGGAACAGTACGACTTGAAGCGTGATGGTATAAGAAAAAAGTTGGTCAATGATCTTTTCTCAAAAAGAAAAAAAAATGTCATTTCTCATAGAAATTTTGAAGAACAACAATGCATGTTTCTTAAAAATTTTCACAAAATCATTTTATCAAGAAAGAGTATGTTATCCAAGTGCAGCCATAAATGTTAGGAAAACCTTCCCTAAAAATCAACAGCAAATTCAACTTAAAATCTCACGCGAAACCAACATAATATCATGCTTCACCGAGCAGTAAGTTGCCCAACCTGGGTGCTTATCAACATGTAATATTCCACGTCTCATCCAGTATTATCAAAATTGACATTCCAATCAATTCTATCAAAGCCGGTGTAATGTGATCATACCCATCATAGTGACCCTTGATTGCAATGACTTGCCCGGTATAATTATTACACCTCCAACAACTAATATCAGACCTTAAACTAAGCACTAAGTCAAGCTCTACCCTCTCTACAACCACATAATCCACTACAGCTCCTGCTATATAACACGTATTCTTGTTTAATTTAGATAACTCCAGAAGTTTCACAGTTTAGGTCCTGGCATACAACTTGTCCGGTCCATAAAATTCTAGTTATGTTTTATGCAAACATGGCGAGACAGATGAAAGATGAGTTTGCGGAGCCTATGGATAGCTCATAACCCTCAGATTTTGAGCAGCCTGGCTATGCACCGTAATTTTTCGGGGCTCCTTTAATTAATCCAGGCATTGACAGAGTTTCTCTTGATTGTGTGATTATAAATAAAACTAGAAGGAAAACAAATTTAAACAAGTGAGAAAGCATTAGTAGTCGGTGCACTAGGTAGCACACAAAAATGCAACATATTCAGTGTAAAAATTCATCTCAGATGACAGCACAAAAGGGATGGATTTCCAGAAAATAACAAAATTATCTAAACAAATTCACAAAAAGATACACACACACACACACACACATATTACTTCTTCAATGCTCCTCAGAGTAGTTCTGCAATTGAGAGGTATATTCAGCAGTCAATATTTCTTAGCACGTATTTATCCATAATAGTTCGTCTAACACAATTCTAACCCTAGGGAAGCGCCGCCCTTATACATAAACAACAACATGTGTGGCTGTTTGTCAATATCAACTAGCACTACAGTTAATTTCTGAAGAGATTTAGAGTTCGAATCCAGTCCACCATATCATGATACTTATTTGGCAAAACCAGCATTTGCCAAATAAGTATCATTACAGCAGAAATGATTGAACGGACGAACCGATGAAAAGGTATATTAAGAAGAGACAAACTTGCCACCCGTGGGTGACGTATCAGTTCGAGGCAGCTCAGCCAGTGCCCCATCTCTTTCCCACCGTCACTGATTATTAAGCTGACCCCGTCCTTCTCGCCGAGTGGCCGGCGTTGGGCCCGTTCCTGGTGCCGCCCCTGGTAATGCCCATACTTGCCGTTCAGGTGCTGCAAATGCATTTGAGCGGCGGTAATGCCAGAACCGACGTGACCGTCGCCCGAATCACCCCCGCAGTGTCCTCCTCGCCTTCTCGTCTTCCTCTTTTACTGTACTGAGCAATAATTATTCATATTCTGTATTCCCTCGATTCGCAGGCGCAGCGCCTCTCCACCACCCACAGAGGAACAAGGACGTAAATTATATTTTGTTGGAACAAAAGAATTTTGAAAATAACATAAATATTTTTAAAAAATTAATGGATAATCTATTTAAAAATATATTATGATGAGACGAAAATCATAGAAAATAACAGTCAAATTGCTGGCCTAGTTGGAAATCCACATCCTTTTTTTTTTTTTTTCCACTTTAAAGATGAAATGCATTTTTACAATTTTTTTCATAGTTTTATTTTTCCATTTTAAAAGTTAAAATGGTTAGTAAAAATTTAAAGAAGATTTGGACCTCCACTCCCAACAAATAATATTTGGGCTTTTTGTCCAAGAGCCCACTACTCTGGGGCCTGCATTTTTTAATTACATATGGAATGAATTTTATTTGGGCCAAACTTATTGCTGCTGAAGATTTTGGATACAAGCTGGTATGGTTTGGAACTTTGACAAGCCCATACATATAATTTAAACTCCAGATATATATTTTTCTAAAAAAACTATTTAATTAAATATACAATTTAATTATACTTATATATTTATATATTAAGAGGAAAAGGTCAAAACTGATTAATTAAAATAGTAGAATAATTTTTAATGAATTAATATAATTCATTAAGCATATTTCATAATGTAATAACAAGTTATTTTTTAAAGTTTTTGTCCCATCTCCATTCTCCAACTTTTTTCCCTTCTATACTCTATAGCAATTTCTCTCTTTCTCTTTCTCTTTTATTTCTTCATTTTTCATATTGTTTTATTTTATAGGCAATAAAATTTGATTAATATATTATTTTGATTTTTTTTTTGGGGTTTGAGTAACATAATGTGACAAGAAAAAAAATACTAATGTACTTGGTAAAGGGTCTAAATTTAAAAATTGTTATATGACATTGAAGGGGCTATTTTATTTTATTTTAATACTTACAAAAAATTAAGCAAAAATGTTTACAATAAAACTTCAAAAAGAAGACAGATACTAACATGATAAGATACGGTATCTGATAAGTTCCATAAAAAAAATGTAATTGCTTATAGTTTTTCTTTTTTAAAAAATAACTTAACCCAACCACTAGAGATAGCATATGATCATTATACCTCATTGTACATCCACAACCAACACCATAGATATTCAAATGGCAAACCCATTTCAGTTTGGAAAGGCAGGAAATCAAAAAGCAGTGTGCAGTGACCCTACCACCAACCCAAGAAAATCATCACAAGAGACCACATTTGAAATCATATTCATACGGAAAATCTTTGAAAATAGATTTCCACAAAAGATTACACCACAAGAAGAGTAAAATGAAATCAACATAGCTTATAGCTTGTACTGTTACCCACAAACTCAACTAGTAAACTTGTGAATGGTGTTTCACACAATAATTTTTGTATCCTGTTCTCCCTTCACTTCAGCCTCTTCTCTCTAACTCTTCAGGAACGTTACTGTTGGTGTACACAAGGGACCATACATCTCAAGTTACAACCCATACCGCTAACAGTATCGGTCGGCACGATTTTGTACAGAGCTTCACGCTTTTACTTGTAGACCTTAGGTGACCAGACCCATACGGACATAAAATTGATAAACATAAGATCCAATTAGACAAAAATCATAGATGTTAACACCACATTGTTTTGTTGCTCCCTCATTTAATATGTATGCCCTTTAGCCCGACCACGCCACTCCCAAAACTTTTGCCCTTGTCTCGTGGCATTTTGTCAACTAAACCTATAACCTCGACAATGGACAAGATCTCTCTTGTTAGAAATCCCAACATCATAAGTAACTAGGGTTTGTTTCAAACTATGCTAACCTCAACCCTTTCATACCTTTAAAGATCACAAATCATAAACCTTATTCAACACGTCTCTCATCTCCACAAAATGCTCAAATCGATATGTTGAGTCCATCTCCAAACCATTCGTGTGTCGTCGACACATGTTAAATTAAAGAACTCCCTTTGCTACAAAAGATATCCTCTCAATCCCTTTTTTGTCGTACCATTTATTTTTGTTTCACCAAAATACAGTGATGTCTTCCCTTATTTGGGGTACTCATAGACATGTTTGAAGAGATGGTATGATGCCCTATTTAGGGTAAAGTGGAATGCTTGGTGTGCCCATGATTTCAATGGTAGGTAATGGCTTATAGGTCGACAATTTTCTGCAGATTGAACATAAAGAAGATCACACAATATTTACTGTTGGATACGCCATATATTCTTCCATGTTGTTGCGCCATTTTTGATATTTCTTCTTTCTCCATTTTTTTCAAATATAAATGTGTCTTTAACAAAATAATTTCTACTTATAGTTTTCGAGGGTGTTTGACAACTTATAAGGTATTCATAAGTTTAGCCGAACAGGCAAACACCCTCTTAGTGTGACCTGTATACGAATTTCATAGTGAATATTCTTGAAGTAAATCAGTTAAAAAAAATTAGACATCAAATTTTTATGTGGTTTAGCATCCGCAAGAAATTTTCTTCTTTAGAATAGATACCGTGAATGTTACAACTAATTGTCTTTTGGAATCCTCTTTTTGTCCCCTTTTTAGGGTATTTATACTTGTAATTTCCAATCAAACTAAATTTTTGGTCCTTTTTTTTCTTAAGCTGACATAGAATGCTCTTTTCACATGCTAGCATGTCTTTTCCCCTACTTTCTGAATTCTACTTTTCGACCTAAAATTGAATACTGATATATAGCCTTTGATTTTGGGGCCAATGACAGAGATTAGAGAGATATATTAATTATGATGCAACTATTCTTCTGATCAGCTTAACTGAGTTAATTAATAACAAGGGAGATATTTTCAAGCTCATTTTTAGCAATATTTTTCATTTTCAAAAAAATTCAAATATGAGTAGTCGTCCCATGGTGAGAAACGATAAAAAAGAGTAAAGTAATGACCGATAAACTTAGTACCATACACATTTATTGTTTGGCATATTAGATAAACAGTAAACTTATTTATCACTATTTACTCACAATAATTATCCATTTGCTTCGTCTCTTTGCAAAATTTTCAAGCAAAAATTTTACCTTATATTTTTGGTTTGTGTTACCCCTTTTCTATTCTTCACTTGCTAACAATATTTTATTTAAAGATATTACATTATTCTTACAAATATATTATTTTTATAATATTTTAATTAATTAACTTATCACATCATTCTTATTCGAACATATCATAATAATAATATTTTATTTAACCATCATATTATATCATTCTTATAAATACATGTATCTCACAATTTTTACACAAATCATATGTTTTTGCACATGCAACTCACAATTTTTCAACCCACTTCTTAATTTTAAATTTTACATTGTTCATGTATTCTTACATTCAAAACACACTATTTCCAACCTATCAAATTTAATTTCCAAACATTGCAAATATGCATCGAAAAAATATATTCAGTTATTAATAAAATAAAATTCGATAGTAATGACCAACACATTCATATACTGAAAATAATATTTTTTAAAAAAGAAAAACGTGCCATTTATTTAGGACTTTTTATTTTTCCTCTCCTTATCACACATCACACACAGTCCAACTCTACTCTGGATAATCAAATTAATATTCAAAGAGAAATCAGTTACTATTTTTTTTAATGAGAGTTGATGACACTACTAATATTCCAAAGCCCACACGCAAAAAGGCCAAGGAATACTTAAGCTAGAGCTAGTGGTAATTTTTGGAATACCATAAGTGACAGAGCATATAGCCTAGACCTCAAGGGTGATGCTACCCTAATTACTAAAATAATTCACCAAAAAGAACAAGAATAGTTTGCTAATGACCATTCCTTCAATCATGCATCCTACAAGTAGCCTATAGGGGTGATTAAAAAAAGAAAAAGAAAAATTGAAAACAGCAAGAACCGCTTTAAACAACACAACTTTCAAAAATTTAACTTTGCTTATTTTTAAATTTTAATATATATTTTTAATTTTTTTAAAAAACGCTGTAAAAATAAAATTTTAAAAATAAAAATATAATAATTAAATATATATTTTAAAAATTTATAATTTGAAAACAAACATAACCGTACTTGATGGTTGGACGGTAGTTTTGGATTCTAAAAGGAATCACACAACAGCGCCCCACTCTATACATGAAAATTTTAAATTAAAAATTTATGTCAAATAGAATATAGTTTATAATTAAAAACTTTGAATTTTAAAATTTATATTAAATAGACTTTGCTCCTGACATATTAGGATTTCTCAATATTTTACTGAATAGTGTAGAAGAAAAATTGAAAAATTGATTTTAATAAATAATATGTAGAAATGCTGAAATTTTAATAGGAATGAGAATGAAAGATAATTATATTACAAACAATAGTCCCACCTCAAATGTGTTACGGACTCCATCTCACAACAATGAAATATTCCTAATTGACAGTTTAAAAAAAAGATGAAAAAACAAGAGAGAGAGAGAGAGATAGAGAGGAATAAGGAATTCCAAAGGTGCATATATAGTATTTATCAATTTTTCATCTTATCCTTTCCGAGTCCCATCACAGGAGGCATCTCACAACTCAAACACTATCTTTATGCCCTTTCCTTGGCACACATATGTTGCTCCACAAACATCACTCGTACTACAGCCTTTTGCTTTTGCAGATGTTTCCAGCTTAATTTGGAAAGACAATTAGTCATTCCAGAATCCATTAGGAACACAAACGAGAAGGTATCAATTTCCGGGATAGCACATATATTGCACCACAATATTACAAGATAATGTCCGGTGGCATAAATTGTGTGACCACCCTACATAGATATATTTGTTGGAATTCACTGAAGTTGTGATAATCCTATTTTAATGTCCTTTGAGAATCAAATTGTGCCAACCTAGCTACATGTTGTCTGTTGAAGTTACCTAAACCGATTAATTTCACTAACTGGGTCTGGGTGTGTGAGTGTGGGTCAACGGTTTTTATCCCAATTCTTGGTGTAGCAGATTTGAGGCCTGAATTTTGTTGGTGCCAGTGGCTGAGTGTGTTGATCAGAAAAGTAATTTCACTAGATATACAGTCATTCCGTCACTCCGTTTGTTTACTATTTTGGTCGTGTTTCATCCTATCAAAATTTATATAATTCACACATTTAATCTAATAATCTTCATTTAAATCTTAAATTAAAATCATTACTGTTTTATATGTACGCATATATTTAAAATTCAATCATTACAATCAAATCAATATTTATGTATACTCTAAAAATTAATTATTATTTTTATATATCATCACATCATTTAAATAATTATTATATATTTTTATATAAATATAAAAATTCAAATAAATAAAGATTTTCACTCCATCTAAAATTTTATTCATTTTTATCTCCCATCAAAGTCACCAACCAAACATACCCCATGTCTTTTCTTTTTTTGAAAAAAATACAAGTATGGTAAGTTAAAAACGGACTTATCTCATGAGAAAAAAAATAATATATAGTGATGAATTTTGAGAGAGGATAATCATAAATATATAACGGTGGACGATAAAGTTGGAACAAATGCAAAATTTAGGAAAGGAGGGCACAGAGGTTGCTGTAAGAGAGGCATCGAGTGTACGAATATACCGAGGGGGAGATTCTGCCGGGCTGGTTGCCAATTTGTAGGAATCAGAAGGGTTCGCACGCGCTTTGCTCTGTGAGCTGTGATTAAAGAAACCCTCACCCGACCCACAGGCTTGGAGTTGTGCAGTGTCAACACCCAATTGACCAGGAATGAGACGGGGAGACGGTCATGCCACGTCACGTGTCAATCTTCAACAACAATTAATTAATACTGATAGAGACATACGAGTTAGGGGGAAAAATATATGTTGGAAATGAGGGAGAGGAAGAGATATAAAAAGAAAATGTTTTGTTGTATGGTAAATTTAGAAGTGTAAATTTTGATGGCGATAAAATTTCCATCTGGCAAATATATGTGCTTTTTTCTTTTTTATCTTAGTTTTATAGGATTCATAAAAAGATTGCATATTAATTTTAGCCTTGAAAGGCGAAAACAATAAGTTTTAACATATTCAAATTTTGAGACAATCTAATTTAAGAAGTTTCAATGTTTTGGTGGATTATATGAGCGGGGGGTAGGTTTAAGTTTCTTATAATTACATTGTGTATTTAAAATATATATATATATATATATATCTACTAAATAATTAAGTGTGACACCTAGAAAATAACTACATTTGATTATTTTAGTAGATTCTATAATGCCTCCATTAATAAATCAAAATTTATATTATTTATTGTGTCTAATTAATTTTTAGTACATGGAATGAATAATTAAGATGTTTCTCTTTTATTTACTTTTTATTTTCTCATTTAAATATATTTTCTCTTTCTATATCATTCCCAATTAATTTTCATTTAATTTATTTTTAATTCTTTTCTCTTAAACTTTTTTTTTTTCATTTTATATGAATTTCTAATGCAGTTAAAGACATAATAATTTATATTTTATTGTCATTAATACATTTAATTAATTTTTTATTTATTTAAAATAAACAAAATTTGGATGCTAAATTATAAAATAAATATACATGTATACAATTTAATATGCGTATAAAATAAAATTACAATTTTAAATATATACATGCTAAACTATATCTTAACTTTTTTATGTACGCACATAAAGTGTGTACGTGTCACTGGTTATTTAGAAAGAGGAAGGTTCCGTTATAATTGTATGTAATCTTTTAATTAAATTTTTTAAATACTCCGTGGACTATAATCATTTTTCTAGCACATTTATTCCACATTTTCTAATTTTGGCTATGACTTTTCGTACAAAGGAGTTAAATTGTGCAGCATTCGACTAGCTTTCGAATATTTTCTAATTAGAAATGACATGCATTATTCTACATTTTCTAACTTCGCTATGACTTTCCATGGATAGGCTATGTTTGGAACAGCCTCACAACGCCAGCCAACTAAACAGCACAATAATTAAGGCTATGTTTGGAACATAACTTTCATCTCTCTCTCTCTCTCTATATATATATCTGTGTGTGTGTGTGTGTGTGTGTGTCTGAAATTTTATCGTAAATTTCATAATTATTGGACTTCACAAGAAAAAGGTTTTAACATGCTTGAATTTCATATATACCCACGGCTCACAACGCTAGTCAAATAAACAGCACCATCATGAAGGCAATGTTTGGAACATAACTTTCATCCTTTTAACTTCTCTTCAAACTTTTATGAACCAAACATACTGTATAACTTTATTTAAATTCAAATTCAAATTTTCTCTCTCTTATATATATAATTAACTAATCATATTTTAATCATCACATATATTAGTAATCAAATCAATACTTCACATATTCTCACATTTATATATATTTATACTATATAAACTAATTATTATCTTTATATATTATTGTATCATCTAATTATTTTTATATATTTTGTGCATATATTTCTATAAATTTAAATTACTAAAATATCAAAATCATATAACTAAATATACTACCCATTCTAACACAATTCACTTCGAACATTTTCGTTTAACAAAACCCCTCTCTCCCAAACATAGTGTAAGAGTCACAATTTTTCGAAATATCTTTTGAAAATCAGAATCAAATAATAAATATAATGATAAACAAACAAACAAACAGACAAATAAATACAGCCACCACAGACACAAAAGACGACAAAAAGGCACACGAAATACCGTTATGCCATTCGACCACGTGGCGGTATCTCATTCGTGAACTGGGAGGCTGTGAGGAAAGAAGAAATTCTTCGTCGCATATTGCGAGTTTGCGACAACAAATCCTCTGCTTTCCACTCTTTCCCTTCCGCTGTCGGTCTTTCATTCTAAGCCAACAGAAATCATCCAATTCCCCAACCCGCGTTGTAGTGGCAGCACCGAGGGGCTCACCTCTTTCTTCAAAAGCCCCGTAGAGCCATCCTCGTCGGACACGAATATGTCTTCCTTTATTTTTAACCATTCCAACCTTTTCTTTACCGCCCTGTCTTTTTCCCTGATTTTCACCTCTGTACAAAATCCATCTCCTCAAAAAAAAGCTGTCAGCTTTCTTAAGTGGCAAGTGTTTTTGATGACGCATCCTCTCAGAGTAAGTGTCGGCAAGTGCTTGGGTGAATTTATAATTTTTTTTTTAAAATATTTAAAATTTTATAAATTTTTTATAAGTGTTTAGTAAATTTTTTAATAAAATAATTTATAAATTCTAAAATTAAGAAATTTGAATTTTATAAATTATTTAAAAATAAATTAAAAATAATCAACTTATTTTTAAATATCTTAAAATTATTTTATTTATACATTAAAAATACTATACATATTCTTAAATTATTTTATTAATAGTATTTAAGTTATTTACATTATTATTATGTTAAAAAAATTATAATCAATTATAATTATAAATTTCAATAAAATTTTATAAGATGATTTTATCAAACAATTTTTAGTTTATTTTTAAAGTAGGATATATGAGTTTATAAACTTTGAAAATATCTTATAAGTTATATTATCTTATAAGCTTTTAAAAATAAGTTTAGTCAAACACTCTCTTAATTGAAGTCGAATTTAAACTTAAATATATATTTTTTAATTCTATCTCATTTCTTAATTCAAATTGTAAATTGATTTTGAAATTTACAAAATTGACTCAAACAAAATTCAAATAATTGTTAATTCGAGCTTGACTCATTAAAATCTCTAATTCAATGGACAGTTTTACTTTATATTTTGAATGTATTTTTTGTTTCTATATAAATATATTTACAACATAACAAAATATGTAATATGCTCAATTTCAGAAATTAAATCAGGTTGACTTCACAGATTCAATTTAAAATTACGTAGTTTAAAAGTTCAAACTAATTTTCATATATGGCAAGGAAAAAAAAAAAAAGAGTCTTCCTTCTTACACATTTAATTTTTAATGTGGTACTCACATGAGAGGTGATCATTAAAAAAGAATCTGCAATTTAATAGTTTGCTGAAAATTTTGATTAAGTAAACATTTAAATGTTTGTGCATCTTGATTTATTTAATCTTTCTTTTCAAAAATTCTATTTGGAAGAGGCTTTACTATAATAATTATTACCTTTTGATGTGTTGCATTGCCAATTGCTAGTCAAAAACTAACCCTACGACTAGAGACTCTTTAACGGGCGGAGATATTTATCTTTTCGTCCCTTTTTTATTTTTTTATATTTTTTTTGGTGCAATGTAACATTTAAAAAAATTGGGTGCCCCATGAGCTTTGTTTCTAACTTTTTACAAGATTGAAAATATTGTTTTTTCTCGTTCAACGAATTGTTCTTTTTAGTGTCGTATGTCTTACGTGCAAGAAAAAGGGGATTAAAAAGAGTAGAATTCTCATACAAAAATGGAGGACACACATTCGTGGAAATTTTTATTTATTTGCACGCATGATGTAGCCTAAATTTCGCAATTCAAGTTCTAAAATATTTTTAATAAATTATTCATTTTTAAATGTAAAAAAATCCACCTCTTATGATAAATCGACTCTCTAGGCTGTGTATTTTATCGGAATAGAGTCAAGTGAGTTTCCATTTATGGAGCGATACGTCATGCACTTGTCGACCTGTCATTCGTTGGGACTAGCAATCAAGATATTTTCTTCAAATAATCTGTAGAGTAAATTCTTGACACTTTAAAGAAAATCTTTTCACTTTTATAAAACGTTGTGCTCTCAATCTACGGCCAGCGAAAACAAGCGTAGGCTAAGGAGGGTAATTATGTAATTTCATATTATCTAATTAAAATGAACTTATATTTTTAAGAATACAGTATTAAAGTTGGTGTGCACTGGATATATCTACGTATAAAATTTAAAACATAATATATTGTGTATATGCATAAAATTATATTGTTATTATATAAATGTTTTGCATTATATTGTATGTGTATTTTATTTTCAAAATTGAATTATAATACACATGTATTTTATTTTATAACTTATCATCTAATAAAAAAGAACATATTTTAGATATGTGCATAATCTTTGAAAATTATATAATTTTATTAATCAAAATAAAACGTAAATAATTTTATTTTAATAATAAAATTAAATTATTTAAAATATAAAATTCATTAGAAAATCAAATAAGATGAGAGGAAAAAAGTTTATAAAAAATCCATCTAAAAGAATAAATTAAATTAAATTTAGGTGAAAAAGATTAAAAACAGAAATATAAAGAAAAGAAAGAAAAAATTACAAACTAAATAAGAGAATGACATCAGACAAAATACATATTTATGACCAAATGATAGTTATTTCAAGGATATTAAGCTTAATGTATAGTACATATAAATGAATAATTAAATAAAACTTATGGAGGTATATTTGAATTAAAATGCATCATTTTAATGCCACCGCACATCAAATTTCATCCCTATAATTATACAATTTATGTGGTTACTAAACTCTTAGAAGATGTTCGTGCACTTAGCACCCAATTGATTTAAATGTAATTGTGTAGACATTAATGTACTTTTTCTTGAAACCAAATTATAGTTTAGACTAATTATCAGTTTATTAATTAAAACAGAATAATTTGTATCAACTAAACCAAGTTGCTGGAGAATAACCCCACTTCAATATTTTTGGCAGTCCTGCTGCCGAAAAGAATGGAAGTGACGGCACTTGCAGACTCCCAAGTGAATTTTACATACATGCTAATCAAAAATAATTTCATATCCTTCTTTTTAAAAATTTCTGCGGATTAAATTACCATTATCCGACATAACTGAATGAAAAATATTATAGTACTCGTTGTAATCAAAATTAAAACTCTAGGTAGCTAGGTAGGTTTATTTTAATTATGAATTCTTCAAGTTGAAAAATAACATGGGCTTGGAGGATGAGGACTTGCGTGTCCCTCTCCACTGCTAGTGGGAATACATGACATGAGAGAGCAAACAAAGTGCCTGAGAGTTGGTGCTTATCAAGCTGGTTTACATATGTAGTGGCCAGAACCATATGCTTACTTTCGATGAACTTTGGTCTAGGTCTTTTCAGAAACATATTAATAAATTAATTATTTTATATTATATATAAGTGGAATTGGAATGGAGTTATTTTAGCACAGACTAAATTCAAACAAACATAGAGATTTAAAAACAAATGATAGTACAATGTTACGAATTTAGGGACACCTGGGGTATGCTTGGTTGGTGATTTTGTTGGGAGATGAAAATGAAGAAAGTTTTTTTTGTCTAAGTAAACATTGTTTAGAATGCATTGAGATTGAAGATTTTGTTTGGGCTACAGTGTATTTTAAATTCTTAAAATCTTATTTTAAATTATAATTTTAGAAATCATAGTGACTTTGGAATTTTTCTCAAATTGAGAGTCATTTCAAATCTTCTTTTCGAATCGATTTTTTTTCAAATTCCAATCTTTCAATAAAAAATGAGGCCATAGTTTATTTGAATTTTCATATTTATATAAATAAACAACAACAAATGAATTATGTGATAGTATATAAAGATCATAATTAATTTTTAGAATATATATATGTGTGTGTGTGTGTGTGTGTGTGTGAATGTGATTGTATATATGTGTTAATTTTATCTTAACTAGACATAATGATTAAATTTTAAATAGTAGTGCATATATAAAAAATAATTTGAAAATGAAAATTAAATTAAATTTCTGAGTATAATAGTAAATTGTGTAAATTTTTACTGGAGAAAAACAAATGAAAATATTGTTGCAATGCCGATCTGGAAGTTTATACGGGCAAAAACAAAGAAAGATTTTCCCCTTTTCATTTGATTCTATTCTTTTTTTTGGAGTATGATTGATGAGGTGATGGCTGAAGGGGTCAGGGGTGTCTGAAAAGAATGAACTTTGGTTGTCTCGATATTCTATTGCCATCACATGCATCGACTGCAAATCTATCCACAAGAAATAATTTTACATGGCATATTTGATTAATCCAAATTATACGGGTCGAATGTCAATTAGACCATTCATGCCTCTGCAGAGCGAATGAAGAAAATAGTTTGACTTACTATTTTACAACTTATATCGGTCTTTGGATTTTAAGGAGGAAAAAAACCGAGTTTGCATTAACAATGAAATGTTGCTTGGAAGGTTCGTATTTAATTATTGAAGGCAATAAATACAAAATTGTTGAGAGTGAAATCGGAATTAATTAATTTTAATTCATTTTCTTTATATATATATATATATATATATATGCTGATTAGGAAGTAATTGTCATTGTGTATCTAATCAACTTCCGATGTCATCTTACATTGAATGGCAGAATTAATTTTGATCATCAAAAATAATCTAATTGCATTAAATCTAATAGAAATAAGCTGTAAACGAAAAGTAATTATGAGTTTCCAATGAATTTTGTAAGCGCAAAAATTGATCTTTTAAATTCATATCTAGAAAATCTTTGTTTTTGATTATAAAAAAAATATTTGTCCAGATATATTCAAATGATCCAGTAAGTTTTTTTTTTTCCCGAAGTTGACATTCACTCAAAATTATTTATTGAACCATTTAATAAATTATAGCGTACGTAGGTGACATATTAATGAACTAAATCATTCTCTAAAAAAGCACTAATTAATCCTGGGGTTCGTATTACATTAAGCCACGATCGTTTGACTTAATAATAATTAAGTTAATATACCTTTACAAAAATAAAATACCTTTCGCCAAGGCACTAAGCGGATACTTAATTTTTTAATTATATAATATATAGTTTAATCCATATGCTTTGCGTCTATAAGGAATGTGCCCTATGAATGAAAATGACAAGATGACTGATCCTAGTAGTAGAAAGGCAAAAATTCTCTAAATTAAATTAATGAAGATAATTTAGTCAAACGCAGAATCAAGCCATCTGTTTCCCATATAAAGCCTATATATTTTATGAAAACTAGTATACTTTATTAGCACTTATAATACTTAATATTAATTAATGGCCAACTATATATTAATAATTTAAATCATCTTTTAAATTATGTAATATAAAGTGTATGGAATGGTTTTCTAACATTGCCTTATGACCTTTCTTAGCCAGTCATTTCTTGAGTTGACTTAACCACGAAAGAATACATTTCAATGTCATGGTAATGCAGCATCTTTGCTATTAGGGATAATAGGTTTAATAAACATCAAGACTGGGAAATTTTAAGACCTTGATGTTATCAACATCTTGTTTAGTGGATATTTCATTGACTTGTTGATGATGCTGGAGTAGGAATTTTTTCAAAAGTTTTTGGCCACCAAAAGATTCATAAATACCTCTAGAAAGCATGCACATAGCTAGGGTTTGATGGTAATCTAGACATGTAAAAATTAAAATAAAAGAAATTAATGAAAATGAGAGTAATGTTATGAGTTGGTATTAAAAAATTATTTTCATGAAAGATATATTCAATTATTTTAGATAGGTGGAAAAAGAAAAAGGTGAAAAGAAAAGGTGAAGACACGTTTTTCCTTTATGCGAATGCATTTTTTTAGCTCCCCAAAAGCAAAGGAACTAATTAGGTCTTTCCACAGCTAATCCTTGTATTATTTCTTCAAATCAAATAAATAGAACGGTTTTCATTTTTCAAATTTAATTGTGCTAGTTATCCATATTCTTAGAATCACAATAATTTGGTCTTAGACTAATATCAACTTTGACATTAGGACTAGCTGTGGTAGATGATTTATTTAGAACACGCGCACAACAATAACAACAGAACTTTCAAATGTATAACAATCTACTTTTTTTTTTTTTATATATATAAACCAGACCTCATAATCCAATCAATATCCTTTTTTTTTTCTCATAGTGAAACTATTACTAACACACAATAATACACACAAATATCTTGAAAATCGATTAGTTCTCGAATATGTAAAATCACACAATATCTAATCATTATATAACATTATAAATATTTTATGCAAAAAAATACCACGAGTGAAACATAATTTCATTTTTTATTGGCTATTGTCCCCTAAAAGCACGCAAAAATCTGACAAATTAGATATACAATTTATCATTTTTGATGCTATTCATAAAACAATCACACTTAAAAAGCACACACCAAAAAAATTCAAAAAGTTGCTTTCAAACAATACCTAAAAATGTGATTCAATTTGGTTCAAGAAAAAATAAATTAACCAATTAAAACAAAAGGAGAATGGAAATGGGAAATGGACAAATAGATAGAGGTGGAGGAATTTGAGTGGGCAGTGCTTTAAAGGGAGACAAGGAGCATCCACCCTGTTCTTACATTACCAATATGTTGTGTTTGGGAAGTTATAGTCATGTATTCTATATTCCCATTTGGTTGAATTCAAGAAAACCCTCTCATCTCTGCTCAAATAAGGATGATCGTTAGCAATATATTAGCCATTCAATTCAATCAAATTACGTTCTGGATAAAATTATCCTTTCATGTTGAATTCAGACAAATATTTTTGAGAATCAAATAGATCATATTTGCATGCTCGACATGAAACAACACCTACTAACCCCACCAACTCATGGCTCATAACAGAAACAAAACTTTATAGCATGCACGTACTCATGTGATATATACTAGCATTTGTATTCATTCGTAGTGTGTGTAATTTTTTATTTTGTAACTGGAAGAATGTATGGATAGAATATTTGTTATCTTGATTAATGTAATGCAATTATATTGTTTACTTAAAAATTTGCATCAACCTTGTTAAGAAATTGATAATTAATGACATATACGAAACTATTTTTCATAAATGATAATAAATTATATGTGAAACTTAATAGGAAAATAAATATAGTTAATTACAGGTCAGAGAATGATGAAATATAAAAATAAAAATAAATCAAAAAATATAAGAGAAATACATAAAAAAAATTAATAAATTAAAAAACAAAAGTTTGGAATAATGGTGAGAAGAAAAAAATATAAAAGACTGAGAATAATAAATCAAAGTTTGAGAAGGAAAATAGAAATTAATAGAAGAGAATGAAAATTCAACATAACATGAGGGTACGTACGTATTATAATTTTTATATTTTGAGGCCATGTCACTTTCAATAATGGGAAAAGGCCTGTTAAAATTATTTTGAAAATTATATCTAAGATTATTTATGCACCATTTTTATTAGTATTTACAGCATTATTTATTATTATTAGTTGAGAATGCCTATACAATTAATTAATTACAGTTATAAACATTTTTTTCATCTCCAATTTGTATCATTTAAAATATAAAAAACATACAACCACTATATTAATCCATGGTCACCAACAATTAAATCCCAAAACCATACAAAAAATAAGATACATATTTGTTCAAGTCAATGAAATGGGGAGGGAATAACACATGAAGTGGCATGCCACACAAATCGTTCATATTGAGCCTATCATCATCATCTAGGGTACGTGACGGCCTACTCAAATTGATTAACCCACTTTAATAATTGATTTAATTGTACCTCATTTCACTCAAGTCTCTCCTCTACACTCTTTAATTTTTCCTTTATTTGTTGTAATTTTTACTTCATGTTGCGCAACTCCAAAGCAGGTAAGGAGGTTTGTGAGTTGGATTCCTTATAGATATGGCAGAAGCTCTTAACTTCTAATTCCATGCTCGGTTATCATCCCTTTTTAAACCCACCAAAAACTTTGGCCACAATATTGTTACTTGATGAACTATAAACTGATCTCTCTTGTGAGGTTGATTCATTAAAGTTGATGGCATTAGCTTCTTTCAGTACTTTCACTGTGTTTTCTTGTATATCATTTTACTTTTATAATTAATGAGATATGGTGAATTTTGACTCACATAATGCAAAATGAGTAAAAAAAACCAAAGAAAGTAGAGTTACCGCTTGGGTCCATGCATGAGAGCTTGCTCTATTTCTCAAATGTAGTCTTCCAAATCTTTAAGTATAATTCTAATGAATTTGGTGGTCTACCCATAATGACCTCCTATAAAGTCAGAATACATGGATTTAAATATTGAAATTATATAAAATGTCAGTTTATGGGAAAATGTCCGTTGGTGTTTACAGTGAAGGACTAATCATTTCGTCGCTGTTAGTAGTGATAGAAATCAAACTACCTTGGTAAATAATAGAGGCCAAGGTCGCATCAGTTAACTGGTTGTTCTTATATTTTTTCAAGTGTTGGCAAGTGACTCTTGTGTCCACTCAGCCTTCATGTGGTCTTAATTCCCTTGAAAGATCAATTTTTGTTTTCTATCTGAAACTTTTGCACGGTGTAGGTGCTTTCTAAAGAGTTTAGAAGTTTCTTTTTAAAATTATTTTTTATTGCAATCGCGTCTACGGGGTTCCATGCAAATTTGATCTGTTGCAGTCAATATTTCATACATAATTACATGTCAAAGACACTTCATATATTCATAAAAAATAGATAATTCACAATATACAATCACAATTTATCTAAGCCATTGAAATATAAAGTATGTGTCGCATGAATATCAAATTTAGGGACAACGCAAACATTACAGCCATAGCATCTCACCACTGTGACTACATACGACTACCTAGCAACCAATATTACGTAGGTTATGTATACTATTTCCAAACCTGGGTAGTATACAAAAGAGTAATAGTATTCACTAACTTTGAATTGACGAAATCAGAACTTTTTGGTGTCGAGATCAACATCTTTAAATTGGACCCAACGGCTGTTGTAGTGGCCAAATATAACCTCCCTTATGTAGTATGTCATTTCCTTGTTTGCACTGTGAAAACCATATTATGCCATGATAAAACTATGATATGTAATGATTAAAATAAATTAAACATATATGCATATTAGAATGTCTACGGTGTTATGTATAGAGGGCCCTCCGTCCTTTTGTGGGATGTTGCATCAACAACAGCATGTTCTTGTTGAGGACTGGAGGTGGATGATCCATCATATGGGACAAGGCCAACTAGAGCGTTATGTGGTGAGGACTGTGATGGTGAGGGGGGTTATATTTCAAAGTGTTTTGAAATAAGCGTGGGCTAAGGCAAGTTAACCCGATTCATACCTGGCCTTCCACCAATAGATTGTGACCTTCGTCCCCGACCCCTCGAGTATATATCATGTGTTACCCTTGAAATATTGAATGGGTAAGTAAGAGTTCAAAAATTACATATTAACACTTATATTTAAGAAAACAATTACTTAAATTCAAACACATTACAAACCTATCTCTTAATTTCTACAAAGCATAAATTATAGTAAAATAACATAATAGCTCCAATTAGTCTAAACTATGTTACTTATCTAGACACTGAAATTGCAAACTATACCAAGATTAAAAATAAATAAATATTAACTAAGAGCCCAGCAAAAATATGAGTTTAAATGAACATTTAAAACATGTAGTATGCCATTAAAATAGGTAAATTATGTTGAAGTTCTTTTGGTCCCAAATGATGTAAATCACATTTAAGGATTCAAATGCAAGCTTACATTTAATGAATAACCTGCTTGAAAATACTTTCCGTTATGTCCTTATTCTAAATAATCAATATTTCAACCATATAAGTGAAACTACAAAGAGGGGTGTTACCTTGTTCAAGTAGTAGATTTCCACCAAATCTAAGTCACAAATCTCTTATACCATCAAATAACAAAAACTCATTTCAAATTTAAATAGGATGATTACAGCGACAACCCATATTTTTGGGCGCCATTTTGTCGTTGCAGCTCGTTGTCATAATAGCAGAAGACGACGACCACATTCATGGCTGTCATTTGTCATCATTGAGATGGTCATGTGAGACGGTAAAGTGCATGGCTGTCATGCTCCCTGATGTCTCTAGAATGTGATGGAGACTTTATCATGATCCATTATCTCAACGACGAAGCATGACGAAAAAGAATGCCGTCAACGATGGTGATAGTTTTTAAAACTATGGCACTCATTTATTTCATTTCATACATTTTTCCATCCATCAAACCCACAACGCTCAGTCCATCTTACCCTAAAATGGTGATCAATCTCCACTCCAAACAAGTTAATCTTCCATCCGCAACATAACCAAGTGAGTTATATTCCATTACAAAAATTTGAAATTATGATGTTTGTCAATTGATGAATTATTGTTGGGTGTGAAATCCATTTTGAAGATTGTGATGTTTTAATTATTGTAAGTAATCTACGAGTTTTGAGTGTTGAGTATACGGTTGTATACTTGGTGTAGAAATGAACAACAAATTACAATGTCCAATATTGAAACTTAGGTTTGCATGCCAGGTGTTCAACAAATTATCTAAGTGGTAGAAACTTTACTTTATTGCCAAATAACACATGGGGTGAGTAGTGCCAAATGTCATGTTTATATTTAGATACTCTACAATGCATTTCACGTGTGGAATTATCTAGTTGTACAATTTTCCACACTATTTTTAATTATTGCTTCATGCATATGGCACAAGCCATAAGTGTTGGGCATATTTTCAATGTTTGGTTTATCCATTGCTATGAGATATGAGTGTTGGATATGGAGTTGTTTATTTGGTGTAGACATGAACAACAAATTTGAATGTTCACCATTGGAAAAGTTATGCATATGAAGTGTTCGACGAAATGTCCAAGTGATGGAAACTTTAGTTTTATACCAAATAACACATGGGGTGAGTAGTATCAAATATCATGGTTATTTTTAGTCCATTGACAATGGATTTCATGCATAGTTTCATCTATTTGTACAACATTCCACATTGTTTTCGTGCTTCGGTTCCACCCTTATCCAATTAACGAATGAAAATCATTATGTTTTTTTGTAAGTTAATGGCACCTAAAGAAAAGGCCCCATCTACCTCGTACAATAGAGAGAAAATCCTATCTAAGGAGGCTTCAGAGAGATACCAAAACACCATAAAAAATCACAACTTCATGATTAGACGAGTGATAGCTCGTGTGATGTGACACCACAGCCTATATCACCCTACCATCGATACATTGGGATGGCAGCACTCCACTAAAGAGCTTAAGCATCATATGGTAAAGTTCGTTGTCTGAAAGTCTTATATGAACATGGGAAAATATCATGAGGATCAAGTTTGGGTGTGAGGTGTTGATGTCAAATATGATAAAGGGCCATAAATAAGATGTTTGGAATTCCAACTAGGGAACATTGTGCAAGATTCAATAGTCAATGCATTCTACACAAATCTTGGCAATAGCTCCCTAAATGCAATAGGGAGTGCATGCTCCATAAGCATTGGACATCATAAGTCTTTATATTGTGTAATTTTAGCTCTGTCATATCAACACACCTACCAAAGTTTGAGTATACCCATTTGAAAACCTTAGTTGCATAAGTCATCGATATATCATGCGTAATGTAACCACCTTAGGCTTAAGCCCATCACTTTTCGGTGGAACTGCAATCTCTGATTGATCACAACTTCTTTTGATGTCCTTACGGGCATTCATGGTGTCCTTTATGTTCCTTTTAATATCCATCACTATGTTGAACATATTATCAAACACATTATTATCGATGTGCATAACATCAAGATCATGTCTCAACATATTACGTTCCAATAAGGTTGGTCCCACCGTATGCTTCTCTTTGTCTATTTATGTTTGGAACCATAACTAGCTACTGCTGAAATTGGGTCATCAATTACTCGAACGAGGCCACATACCCGATCTCATATACATCTACTTAATATAATCAGAGGTGGGGCGTGGTACTTTGCATATCCTTTCATGAAAATTTTCTAATTCCTCTTGTAAAAGTGATCAGGGGGAAGGAATAGACGGTGACAATCAAAATAATTTGCCTTCCTACTATATTGTAGGTATGAAGCTTTAGTATAATCTATACATACCGAACATCCTAACAGCCTAGTAGAACTCCACGCAGAAATCATATTGTAAGCAGACAGGTCATGAATGATCCATAACAAAACAGCTCTCATATTGAATGTATGATGCTTAGATGCATCATATGTGAAAACTCCATACCACAACATGAGTAGTTCATCAACTAATGGTTATAGCTAATTGTCTATAAGTCTTTTAATATTTGATGGACCATAAATCACTAGGGATAGAAACATATATGGGTTTTTCATACACAAATATGGTAGAAGATTATATTGCGTCACAATGATGAGCCAACAAGAGTAGATCTTCCCATACAATCCATTTTGTGCAAACCCATCTACACAAAGATCAAGCCTTACATTTAGTGCCTCGACAGCAAACTCAGGATAGTTCTAACTAAATTTCTTCCAAGCTGCCCCATTTAGGGGATGACACATGGTTCCCTCATACGTCATGTGTGTTGAATGCCGAATCATCTGGTCTGCCGTCACATCTGATGTACGCAATCTCTGCAAGTGAAGAGCCCAAGTCAAATAATGTAAACGAGCGAATGGTTCCTTTTTCCTAAAATTGTTGTTGCTATATTTGAGCTTGTACTTAGGTGCGCCACAAAATTTACAATTATGAAAATTACTATTTGATTTCCAATATAACATGCATTTGGCTGGACAACAGTACATTTTCTGCACTAGGAGTCCCAATCTCTTATAAGTCATTTTTTGTGATAGTAGTCCGCCAATTTTCAATGGCACGAGGTCAGATTTCACGATGACTAGGGAGGTTCTTGTTTTATATCTATACCTTAATATCTCTTAACATATGCACTATAAATCTAAACCAAAAACAAAAGTAATAATTACAACTCAACAACTCCATAGACAACACAAGAAAAAAGGAAACACTTCCTCACAACATCATCATCTGATTAAAAGATTGCTATCTATAACTAGTCCCAAATCACCACTCTATATCTTTACAAAAATTAGCGAGGTTCACATAATATATTAAGTCACCAAAGTAAAAAAGATCTACACGAAGGAGAACATTCACTATATATGTACCTTAGAGGATGACTTCTGGGATGTTCTAAAGTGAAAATATCTGTAAAAGTACATTTGGTGTGCTTTAAGGGTAAATATCTAAATCTGTAATTTTGGAATAGTTTTGAAATGGCATCAAAAGTTGTTTCAAATTTTGAACAATTCGAAAAAGCTGTTCAAAATTTTGAAGAACGGCTTAACAAGACCATTCCAAAGTTTGGAGTGGACTTTCAACATTCCAAAATTTGGAACAGCTCCACATCCGTCCCAGATTTGGAACGGTCTCATTATGATGCTCTAAATTTTGGAATGACTATTCAAATACCGTTTCAAATTTCAAATGACTATCAAAATCGTTCCAAATTTAGAATAAAATTGGAACGACTTAATATACTAGCTCCATTTTGGAATTGATTTGGAGCGAATTTACTGTATTACAAAATTTACATTTCAAATATGTGTCAAAACTATTCTAATTGACATGGTTTTTTGGAATGGCTAAAAAGCCGCTCTAATCCATTAGATTTCTAGCAGTGTGAACCAAATAATATGATTTAACCTAATCAAGTGTTGAGATTTTTTAGAAATCAAAAGTACGTACATATGTGTGAAGCGTGTGTAAGAATATGATAGATTGATGAATGCATTGAAAGAATAATGCATATGTGTGGTGATTCTTCCATAAGGGAATTGTTTATAACGGATTTATAGCCGCCCAATCATGGCGGCTCTCTGAATGTGATTCCTTTGCTTCCATCTTAAGCCATTTTCATCCAATCATCAACCCTTTTATATGCTTTCCCTTGTTGTAAATTGCTAAGAGGGAAAATATTCTTTGTGATGTTGTAGCCTTATCTTGCCATGTCCTGACCTCTCATCACTTTCATCTCAAGATTATGTACACACAAATTCTTATTACTTGTATTTAGGAAAAAATTCCTTAGTTGTTGTCCAACTGGACAATGATATACAAAGCATTATCTGCTCTCCAATTTAATTTATATTTTCAACATATTAATGCACGACAGATAAGAAATAAAGGAATTAATACGTATACTTATGCGTGCTAATTATACATTAATTATGGGATGTTAGTAAAATAACGAAGTAGCAAGACATCTACAATTAATTCGTCTTGTGCTGTGATTAGACAAAAGTACATGTAAATAGTCTAGAAAGCCCACGAGGCCTCGTATTTCACCTTGGTCTCTGTGTCTCGTTAATATAAAATTATCATGGGTATTGCATTATATCACGTGAGAATTACGATATATAAGTGTACACGAGCATAGAGGTATAGAGAAGAAGACGATTTGACATATTGAAAAGGCTGAGTTAGACGTAAAGGATGGTGATGATAATTTTAATATTCCTTCAACCTACGTATAGTATTGACATAACTTATACTTGAAATTAAGGAAAAATGTTAATAAATCAGTATCCAACTAACAAACGAACAAAGTTCTATCCAAAAACATCAATTAAGCAAGAAGGCCATGACTATGTTTGGTAGAGCGGTTTTGTTGAAAAAGATGTTTGGTAGGAGTAATGTTACCACAATTAGTACGTTTGTAAGGAAATATTTGATGAAATAAATAATATGATTTATTTAAATATATGTATAAAATATATCATAATGATTGAATGATATGATAGTATATATGAATAATAATTAAGTTTTAAAATATAAATAAAAATATATGTAAGCATATGCATAGTATATTATAAGTGTTGATTTAACTATTAATAAATGTAATGATTAATAAATAATTAGTTAGTTATATATATAAAAAATGAGAAATTGAATTTGAATTTACGTGAAAGTTTTATTGAATAGTATGTTTAGTAGTCTAATGTTTGAGATGATATTTTAGAATCAAAAGTTAGCTTCCAAACATAACCGCATATTATTAGTTCCCACAATAATGAATTACAACTTCAATCGAAAAAAATCTCTATGTTTGGGTGCAAATTTGCTACATGCCAAATCAATTTTTCTCTCTTTCTTATTTTTATACTATTCTTAAGATTATGCTTGTTTTCATTTTTGAATCTATGTTTTTAAGCGTATTTTTTTCAACAATTATGTAAAATTAAGAGAGATATATAAAAAATTTTAACAAAAATAATAATTACAATATATGTATTTTTCGTACAAAAATAAAAATAAATATAGTCTAAATTTTCGTTCTTAACTTTCTACTTCCAAATTTACATATAAATGTAGCCTCCAATCTCTGGGTGTTCTTTTACCATAAATCGCCAGACCCTCACAGCACCACGTCAGAGAATGATTAATGTCGCATCCTGACTCTCACGGCCTCATAATTCATCTCTAATTCTCGTTCATCCCCGTACTAATACAGGAGGAACCACCAGAAAAATCCAGAGGCTATGTTTGGAAGTGGGGTTTTGGTAAAAAGTAATATTTTGTGTGAGTTATGTTATGACGAGTAAGATGTTTAGCACTTTGATACTTCAAATTTTTTTATTTATTTGAATATATATGTATATATATAATATATAATAATAATTAAATGATGTGATAGTATATAAGAATAATAATTAATTTGTAGAGCATTAATATATAAATGTGAGTATATGTGTGTATGTGTATAAGTTTTGATTTGAGTAGTAATAAGTGTAATGATAGAATAATAATTAATTAGTTATATAAAAAAATTTTGAATTTAAATTTAAATAAAAATTTTATTTGATAATATATAACGTAGTATGTATTTGATGGTGTATTAAATGTTGAAGATAGTTCCAAACATAACCATCATAAACCGCTATACCGTAAGAAGGGCTGAGTCAACCCTGCACCCGGTCATACACATCGGATGAGGGTATTTTGACATGTGTCAATATTTTGAAAGTTAATTGGTCTATTTGATTTTACAGTGCTTTTTTATTTTTTTATTTCCACTTTATTTTTCTTAATGTGTTATTAATTATATTTAATGTAATTATTATTTTGATTAATGAAATTTATTATTTAATTTTATGGAAAGTTTAAAATTTTTAATTATTTTGTAAATTAACAATTGTACAAACACATAAAAATAAAATTTAATAAAATATATTGTATTACAAGAGTATATTAAAATCACATTTTATTTTAATTTATTTTTTATCTATTAACAATTATAGTTAATCATTATCAACACATATTATGAGAGTCAAACATATGATCTTAACGAATAAATACTTTTGGTATATTAACTTCACGAATAAAGTAAAAATTTTGATTATTATATATTAATTGAGAAAATACACTTTGATATATAAAGAAAAAAATTAATAAAAAATAATACGTTTAATAACCAACACCAAATTGAAACTTATTTTAAAACTCGAACAATAGGCAAAACTAATAAAAATAAAAACATAATTGTTAATTAAAATCTTCAATTAATTATAATCAATAATTGATTAAGAAATACGAAAAAAACAAAGCAGAAATGAAAAAAAAAAAAAACCAGAAAAAAGTAAAAGGGGTAAAAAAGGCACCCGAGCACTGGCCGAATGGACCTTAAAAGGGCATTTTTCAAGGGTGGCGTAGGAGAAGTGGATCCCACGGAGAGGTTCCACGGTGCGTTGGGACTCCTACAAATACTCACCACTCCCACCACTTCCATATGCGATTAAGCCAAAACACACAAACACCCCTTCTCACTCCACACCTCTCGGACATCATCCTCCGCTTTTCTTACAATTTAGCTTGCAACTGTCATCCACAGCCCCACCCCTTGTGGGTGCTGTTGTTTGCTTAATTTAAGGTATGAACACGCCCATTTTCATTCCTTTCCTCTTCTTGAGTAATTTATGCAGGATCTATGTTACCGAACATTGTGTCTTTAACGTTCTTACAACCTGGGACAAAGAATGAGGCTCTGTTTGGATGCAATATTTTTTTTTTTTGAGGAGAAAATTGATTAAATAATGGTGTGTTTGGAAATATCTATTTTGTGGAGATGAAAAATTTTAGAAAGTTTGCAACCAAAAAAGTAGTTTGTGACTGTGCTGGTTCTGATAACTGTAATGTTTGTTAATTACTGCAGAGAAAAATAAGACCTTCCTTTCCCAGGTCCATTACAGCTGAAAAGATGCCTCTGAGCAAGAGCCTAAATCACATTCCATATTCATCTGTCAAGGCGGTTGATGAAGACAGGCCAGTGAAACAAGGGATAGTCGCCATTCTGCGCTCCGACTGCGAGAGAACCAAAGCGCCTTCCATAAGAAGAACGCTGTCAGCTGACATGTCTTCCAAGAAATGGCTGCAGCAAAATGGGTTCTTCGCCCCAATCAAAAATGTTGCCTCCTTTGAGGAACTGGCCACGCATCCAACTGCTGACTCTTCTTCATCAGAAAGCGAGGAAGAATACGAGAAAATTCCCCGACAAGATGACGTCTTGAGGTCCGTTCAGAAAGGGGTGAATGATACGCAGAAACCAGCACCACCGTTGGATGTCTGGAGCTCAATTCTTAGCACCCAGAAGAGCGATACTTCGAGCCTCCCGCCGCCTTACGTTCATCATCTTGTGAAGAGATCGTCCAGCGCTTTGACTGAGAAGAGTCTCGAGGTTTGCACTGAGAGCCTTGGCTCGGAGACTGGGTCCGATGGCTTTTCCTCTTATCCGCCTTCGGATTCAGACGAGGAGAAAGAAGACAGGCGGAGAATTGTGCAGGAAGAGCTCAAGGAGACGGATCCCTTTGGGGATGATTATTTGCATATTGCCAAGTACAAGAAGTCGCCAGCTCGGCCTTCTCCGCCGCCGCTTCCTTCCATTGCCGGCGGCTGTGGAGCTTCTCTCCACGTACGATCCCGCAGGGAGAATGGCAGGCTGGTTCTCGAAGCCGTCTCTGTTCCTCCGAGGAGCTATTTCCAGGCTCAGCGCCGGGATGGGCGGCTTGTTTTGACTATGATTCATAGTCCGTCGGCAAATTCTCAAATGGCGGAGGAGAAGAGTAAAGTTGCTGGCTTTGAGGAAGTGTTTGACGATATGGAAGGAGTTGGTGAAGAAATTCAAGAGGAGGAGGAGGATGGCCGTTGCGGACGCGGGGATGATGGCTACGAGGAGGACGTGGAGACGGAAGAGGGGGCGGAAGAGCTGTCGTCGGAAGACAAAAGAATGGTCAAAGAAGAGGAGTTGCTAGTGCAACAGGGCGTAAGATCACTGCCCAATGGGATGGTGAGTGTGCACAAATCAGCGGTGATGACGAAAAAGTTCATGGCAATCAGAAACAAGAATCTCAACAAGGTCGACGACGCGGCGGAGGAGGAGGAAATTCCCTTCCCGCAGTCACTCCCGCCGCCGCCCCGGGGGGCACTTATGATCCCCCCACGGCCACCACCCGCCGCCGCCTCATTCAACGCGTACGAGTACTTATGGAGGAAGAAGACCGCCGCCTGCGGCGGCGGCGGCGGCGGCGGCTTCATCAACCCCACGATTGCCTCCGTACACCTCAAAAACAAACATCCCAGCGACAGCAGCGGCAAGATTGACGGCACGAACGGATACGAGCGTCAAGATTTTGGTCCGTACTGGAGGGGATGCAAAGAGGGGAGGAGATCACTGTTGATTTGGGAGCCCCCCACAACAGTATTTAAATTAATATCTACCTAAACAATGGGAAAAATATGTTCACTAAATCCCTTATGATATCATTAATCTCCACGAACATATTAGTTATAAAATATGTTACTGCAATGCGTGTCAACCTCCCAAACTGTCCTATGTAAAAAAAATCCTTGTCCAATCAGATTTGTGTAGCCACAATAAACTTGAAGGGGGGAGTGATGAGAAGAGACACTTGGAGAGAATTTTTACATATTTTTCACTCTAGTAGTAATGGTTTGTCATTATGGTGTAATTCATATATGAATAGATTTTATTGACATCCATTTATTTAAAAATCATTGGCTATTTTTGATTCTTAATTTTGATGGATTTTTATCTCATCATAATTTAAACATATTATTAAATAAAATTTTTATTTAAATTTAAATTTAAATTATTCACTCTTCTATATACATACTAAAATTCAAAATTTAATTATTACATCTAATTATAATCAAATCAATATATTTATACATATTAATATTCAAAATTTAATTATTATATATAATTTTAATCAAATCAATATATTTATACAGAAACACCCATACATTACAGTCTACAAATTAATTATTATTATTTTTATATTTTATCACATTTTTCCATCTACGGTATAATTTATACTTATATAACCACGCAGGTTCAAATACATTAAAATTTTAGGATCAAACAAAAATTTCAGCCCATGGACAAATTCTTTCATCAGCGTCATGTTTGACTTCGGTGGGTCGTCTTGTCTGTCTCTGCAATGATGCAATGGAAATCACTTTGGGTTTGTTAGATTTATTATTGTACACCTAAAAATTTATACTTAATTATTTTTTATTTATTAAAAAAAAAAAAAAAAAAAAAAAAAAAAAAAAAAACAAAGCCTTTACTTTTCCTCAGCTTCTGTGAATTTACACCATCGGGTTGATGATGCGAGTCATTTTCTGGCCCGTTTGATCCTCATGTTGGGGGACAACTTGATCTAATATTCTCGATTTGTTCTTGTCCTGTTGGATTAAGGTTTGACAGTAAGACTGACACATTTATGCTTTCACTTTTAAGACAGAATGATATTTTGATCATAATTATTGCAAAGCGCTGTCCGTTCGTGGTCGTTTCAAATTAAGTAACAATAAAAGGGGGGATTAATTAGCTGAAGAAGAAGTAAAGAAGTGCTGGACCAACTGTGGCAAAAGATATTTTGGCCAGTGTTTGGTCTAATTACGACGTGTTGGAAAATTTTAGCGTATTAAGTTGTAATAGAGTTGGAAATTTAAAATTATTCATATTTAGTATGCGAAAATAAATAGATGATGTAATAGTATATAAGTTTACAAAGTATTAATATATTTGAATGTAAATAAAATAACAAAATTAAAAAGATATTGATTTGATTGGATATAGATATAATTATTGAAAAATAATTAATTAATTATAAAAAGTAAGAGATTAAATTGGATTTGAATAAAATTTGTAAGATAATAAATTTGGTTTTTAAAATTTTTAAGTGGGAATGAATATGAGAAAATAAAGAACCAAACATAGCCCTTGTGTTTTATAATTTGGATAAGATTACTCAGTCACATGTAAATGAAAGTCGGATTTGCCCTTTTGAAAAGAAATCCATTGAGTTTGTAAGCAAAGAAAAGAAGAAGAAGACAGGTAAAAGTAACAGAATTTAGAAAAATATATATATATATATATATATATAATTTTATTAATGTAGTAAAATATAATTTGTGATGATCGCGATAATAAATTAAAATAATATTAGGTGTTTTGTATGAAATAAGAGAAAACAAAAGGTTAGAAGAGAAAAAATAAATTAAATACATAAAAGTCAATTAATGCTTGACATCCCGTGATGGCCACTGGTCACACTTTGTGTCCCTCCATCTTAATATACTCATCGTTGGGCCACATTTGTTACTCATGCTTTAAAAATTAAAATCTATACAGTATTATTGAAATCTTAATTTAAAATTTTTAATTATTTTTTATGATTTATTTCTCTCTTTTCTTTTAATTAAAATATGAAGAGTACAAGAGACGAGGTTATATCATATATGGAGGAGCATTTTAAAAATTTAATAAAAAGCCAGTCAAAATTACTGTGAGATCCTTTCCCATTGTATAATAATATAATAGATAGTATAGACAAGGACGACGGTAATAACTAGTAAAATATCACACAATTTAAGCATCGCAAAATTATTTATTAATTATACAGTTTTTCAGTTGTAACATAGTAAAAGCAAAATTATTTTAAAATTTGATGCATATTACAAAAATGAAAATAAAGTGACATGGGAAGATAGAATTAGAAAAAAATTTAAAAGGAGAGAAATTATTAAAAATTAATATCTAACAAAGCACATAGTTTTACTAGTTGCAATATACCAAGATTATTGTTTGAAAAACAATTAAAACTTATTCAAATTTCACTAAAAATGAAATTGGTATGAAAATAAAAAGTAGAGTAAAAATTGAAATAAACAGAAAAAAGAACGAAGAGAGAAAAAAATAAAAATAAAACTTTTTATACATAATAAAAAAAAAAACGGAAAAGGGATAATTTTGTAAGTTAGCTGCTCTATGGGCCAAATCGTTTATACTTAGACAGACAACATCAACAAGCTTTGAGCAGTTTGAAGCCCAAGAAAAAAGCCCAATTTCCAGTAAACAATTAGGCCCAAATAACAGGCCCATTGTATTGTTGGCTCAAAAGCTTGAAGCCCGGAACCGTTGACAAAGAGAGAAAGCCCGACCGGTGACAACAGTGGAGCCACCGCCGACGTTGAATAACTGCTGCTCAAGAACTTCTTAGTCGAGGCTGAAACGAAGAATTCAACGGTTTTTCAATTAAAATACATGGAAGAGAAATTCTTTCTCCTTTGCTTCTGATTGTTTCTTGTTACTTGAAAATTTTATTTGGATACTCTATGTGTGCGCGAATACATGTATAAAGTATAAAATTACTGTATTTCAATTGATAAAACAAAATTGTTTAATATTATAAATATAAACAAACATTTAAAATAATTCAATAAATAAATGCATGTTCGAAGAACTTGGAGAAAGAGAGAGAGTTTTGAGAGAAAGCTTAATTAAAGATAATAAGTTAAAAAAATATAATAAAAAATTTAAAAATTAAATAAATAATTATGTACTTTACACAAAAGATTTGGGGCAAAGGAAGTTAAAAATTATACAGTTCCAAAGAATATATAAATATAATTTGTAAATTAAGTGGAAAGAGAAATTGATAAAGTAAAATGTATTCAATATTGGAAAAATCATGTAAATATACTTTTCGAGGAATCATTATTGTCATAGTTATTGTTATAAAAAATCTACATAAAATGAAAAGAAAAACTTTAAAAGAGTGAAAATAAAGAAATCTTGACGGTAAGTACTTTTGTCTACTAATATACAGTGTGAATTAACATTATTTATTTGGAAATAATAATGTAGATAATATTTTACAATCAAACTAGTCATAAAATTTACGAGTCAAAATGGTTTGAAGGTCTTGACAATGTAACATAGATTAATAGCTAGGTTAAATGCAAAATGCCGCCAACTGCCAAAACATAAATACGAAAACACACTCTCAATGCCAATGCAGAATTACCCACATTATGGACAGAATTAGATCTTTTGAAGTTCTCTTATGTTTTTTTTTTTTTTTTTCACTTTCTGATTGTGAAGTTCCACACAAAGCAGTCTTTCCAAAGGGACAGATACTGGAACTTCAGGCAGCACAAGAGGCTAAACATTCTCACAATTCAGGCTGCTGACGCCAGAAGCCTACATTGGCTAATCATTGCTGGGCACATTGAACCCTCTGGGCTCCACCGGGTGCATCTTCGTCGTCCTCTTCATATGCCTCCTGCTGCTGATGCAGAGCCTTCCTTCTCATTTCCTCCTCAATGTTGACGTCATGAAGGGTTGTCTCCTCGCACTCATCAATCTCCATATCGGTCAAATGCGAAAGGGGTTTTGGTGGCAAGATTTTCTCCAGGGCTTGAACCTGATCCAGACTCAAAGAATCTGGGAAGTCGACATTGAAATGAATGTACAGTTTACCCTTCATGAATGGCCTTTGGTACATTGGCATTCCTTCGTCGTTAATAGCCTTGTAAGAATCTGCAATGTCACAATGAATAATGACAAGTTTGTTAGTAACTCGACAACCTGGCATGACGACTCTTCATCGAATGTTGTGACCACTTACCAGGCTTTACAACTTCTCCGGGAAGGGATTTGATAAGTAGCTGTCTGCCATCTAGATGAGATAATATGAACTGGAAACCACACAATGCGTCGGTGAACGCCAGCGTGTGCTCCACATAAAGGTCCTCTGCCTTTCTCTTGAATTTAGGATGTTCCTTCTGCTGAAGCACAAAGACTATGTCTCCCGTAACAGTATCAGGCTGTTACAGAAGAGAGAGTGAATGATTATTCATCCATTCAAACATTGGAGACCTGATGATGATCTTACACGATATAACAGGTTAAACCGGCTTACCGCTTCATCAGCTTCCCCAGGGAATGTGATTTTCTGCCCATTCTGCATACCCTTTTCAACATGGACCTCCAATACTTTCTTTTCCTGAACAACCTTCTCACCTCTGCACTGAGGGCATCGGTCCTTGTCACTGATGGTTTCTCCCGTTCCTTTGCATTCATTGCAGGGGTGCTGCATTTGTTGGATCATACCAGGACCAAGCTGCCTAATTGTGACCTTCATACCCGTTCCTTGACAACCTGAGCACTTCATAGAAGCTCCAGATTTTGATCCTTTACTGTAATGCAGAAAGTACAAGAAATTTAAAAAAATGACAAACCTTCATCCAAGGAAATCCACAGCAACTACATAATACAGCGAAGCAGAGGAGAAAACTTACCCTTTACATTTAGAACAGAGCACATTCCGTGATAGGGAGAGCTTCTTCGTGGTCCCAAGATAAAGATCCTCCAGAGACACTTTTAATGGATGCACAACATCGTCTCCCCGTCTTTGCCTTCGTCCCCTGCTGCTACCACCACCTGATTAACCACATGTCGACTTCATTAGTTTTTAGTTAACCGAAGCGGACAAGCGGCTATGTAACCTGTGCAATAAATTAAGCCCACGTGAAATTTAACTAGCATTAATAAGATACATCACCTCCAAATGGACTCCCCCCAAAGAAGGATTGGAAGATATCAAATGGATCATGCATGCCGCCTCCGCCACCCATTCCTTCTTTGAGTGCGTCCTCACCATACTGATCATAGATCTCACGTTTTTCAGGATCACTCAGAACCTCATATGCATGAGCAAGCTCCTTGAACTGCCGCACAAATCCGTTTCATCGTTAGAGCAAATCAAGAATGAGAAAGGCAACGAACAAACAAAACAAAATTATTATAGTTATGTTTGTTTGCTAGTTTGAATTATGCTTGATTGTGAGATTTTTATGCGGAGTAAAAACTTGCATTTGTTTAAATTTGAAAATAATTGAATGAAGCTATAGCATATTGCCTCATTCGAATATTAATCCATAAAAATGCCTATGCGTGGGTGTATTTGATTTTGTAATAATTTTTTTTTTATTGAATTTTAAATATATGCTCTTGTAAAATTTTGATGGATTCCAAACTCATCTAAAATTGCTTCCCAATATAGTTTCTCATTCTTCCATTTCAACTTCACAACAAGTGCTCAAAGAAAAATCTTTCTTTAAGCTCAACATCAGAATACAAATCAGTTTCAGACATAAACCATTCCACACAACACTCGATTTGTATCCTATGGTAATAAAGGTACCACACTGCAGCATTAAAAAGGCATTTAAACTCCCAATAATTGATCAAGTTCAGTAAAACGGCCATTGAAACAATTTGATGCAAAGCCTCTATCTTAATTCGAGTAGCAGAAAGGTGGCAAGGAAACAATGCAACCATTTTTCCTTTTTGACATCACAGCCACTGCTCGAAGTAGCAATATCCAAATACCTCAAAAAAGCAACACCGAGACCAGTAGAACCACTTGCAATTTCAGTGCTTAAGATGTCTGCCCAAACTCAATTGAACAGGACACTAGAAAGACTGTCCCAGGCCAACAAAGGTATCCAAGTGAAACATAAAAGATGTATTGAAGATCCCACAAATAGACCAACTTCAGTAAAACGTAAAATGAAACAATTTGTAAGCAGATCCATATAACAAAAACGTTACACACACATATGATGCGAACTATGGAACATCAAAAGATACCAATACAACCTCTTGTATAATATTAGAAAACTATTGAGGGATGAGCAAATTTATTCAACAATAGGATATTGTAAAAACAGATTCATTCTAATACAACTTCAAAACCAGAATCAAAGCTGTGGTCGCAAAGTCAAAGCTAAATCCAACACAAATTTATCGCTCTCGTTTAAGATTTATTGAAAGTAACAGCACATTTCGTTATCAATAAATCGACACAAATTCATTGTCCAGAGCAAACAACTCGGGTTACGTAAAATGCTTACACGCGTCGTTAAACAGTACATCCCTAGGGCTTGCATTACAAACTATAAAAGTACGCTGAACTTAAGACGAAAGAGGAAAATTCCAAAAAAGCCGTTTTCGTAATGCTTCAAGTTACTGATTAGTACGACTGCTACAAAAGAAAAGTAAGGAAGTTCACTAATCCTCTCTTACGAGCTTAGAATGATATTCAGAGAAGCCAATCGACAATTGGCTTGGATCATCACAGCATTTTTATTAAATTACAGTGTTATACAATCGCTTCAAAACAAACAAAAGATCACCCAAAACCATGAAAACCTGCATTTGAAAAGGGAGAAAATCACGCAGAAAAGCCTTGACAGTTGCATAGAATAAAATTTTGATACTACCTTTTCAGGGTCGCCACCCTTATCAGGATGATTCTTAATAGCTGCTTTCTTATATGCTTTCTTCAGGTCATCAGCCGATGCCGTTTTAGGCACCCCAAGAATCTCGTAGTACCTTGTGTTGTCACTTTTCTTCGGAGCCCTCCCAAACATCTTCAATTACTCACAAGAATCTCAACACAATTAAAACCAACCTGTTCGATTAACACACAGATTGAGAATTGTGTAAGAATTCTCGCCAACGGGAGAGAAGAGGAGAGGAGGGCTGCAACAGCACGACAGAGACGCTCAAAGAAGGCGTCGAAGGGTAAAGGGGCACCTATATCGGAAGCTTTCGACGGTGCAGATCTAGTGTGTTGATACGATCGTAGCCGTTGGATTGCGTCATCTCTGATTTGGGGGGAACTGGAAGGATCTAGAATTCTCTACCTCCTTCCGAATCTTCCTACCTTCCAATTTTTGGTCAAAGACGGGGGATATCGGCCGTCGATTCTGAAATTGACGGCCATGGATTTTGCTTCTGGACAATTCCATGAAAAGTGGTAGTTGCAGAGACGCGCTTTCTGTGGTCCCTGTTTGGGGCTATTCAACACACTTTAGTTACAATAAAAAACGTGTTTGACAGCCCCTTGCCTCAGTCTTCACGGACGCGGTGTCACCGTTGACGCTTAAATTATTTTTTTTAAAATTTATCAACTCCAATTAGCTTGTACGACTCTGGTCAAATATCATCTATCATTGAATAAATTCATTTTGTTTATTATATAATTAAGCTATTTGTTTTACTATGGGTAGTAAAATAATATATATGTGTATTAAATATTGTATTTAGGTTTCAGCTAATGTTTGGTAGCCCCGTCGAAGGAATTAAAGTGTATGAGGCCCATACGGCCCACGTGTTTGGTGCAGGCGGCGGATATGAATTGCAAGTGTGCCGACATGTTTGAAGGGCTGAGAGTGGGCCCAGCCCAGCCTAGCACTCTCCCACGGGTGCATACGTGGACGGAATATCAGCTGCAGACGTGCACACACGTGTCGATGCCCACAGACACGTCAGGTTAAATCTCCAGACGTGTCAATTTCCCCTCTCCATTTGCAACCCCTCACGGCCTAAAACCACAGACCCCTGTCCGTGTCATCCACCATTGTCATCTTAAACTGCGAGTGTCGTCGTGCCCAAAAAACTTTGCTCTTCAATCGCCACCATCTTGAAGCTCGCGGAGCTCTCTGCTCGTCAATGGCCGCACAGGCAGCCCACGGCCGTACGCCATAGGTCCAGCCTACGACGGAGATGTACCAACTGCCGCACTACGCCCGCTCTACATCTGTGGTTCGCTCTAAATATATATAAAAAAAACAACAGAAATTTAGAACATTTTAAAATTGAGTTTAACATCCAAATTTTTGTAAAATAATTTAGCATATAATTTCCTTTTTTGGAAATCGAGTTACTTCTATTAATTGTTATAAAGTCGAATCTAGATACATGGTGTAACCTAATATTAAGATTGAAATTTAATTAAATTACTTAATATGCAATCATTAAAAATTATTTTGGTGGGAGATTAAAATTGTGTTTTGGATGTTAAAATTAAAGGATAGTGTAGAAGTAAAATAAAAAGAGGAAATAATTGAAAATTCTTTTGTTTGAAGTGCGTGTTTTTATTATCAATAAACATAAGATAATATATATTATAAATACATATGTATTTATTTAATTTATGGTATACTTGTGCAATATATATTTTTTCACAAGTGACATTTTTTATATTTAATTTATATATTAATAATGCATAATATTTGTTGATATAAATTTTGTAAATTTAAAAATTAATAAAATTATTTTAATATTATAAAATATAAGTTATTCTCAATAACGTGGGAATGAGTAAACTTCTAAGATAGGAAAAAATAGATATTTTTTATTTTTGAGAATACTGATTTTTAATAAAATAATAATTTTTTAATATCTAATCATGGTAATGGTAGGAATAAGAATGACGTGAAAATTGTAATTTCATTTCTATCTCATTCCTACATACTAATTATCCCATAAATGTTTGCTATGAAGTTGATTTGGTAGACAATCTAACAATTTTATTTTATTTAATGAAAATATTTTAAATTTAGACTCATTAATAAAAATTAAATTATCAGAGTTATTTTTGATTGGACTATAATTCTTCAACCTCGAGTAACTTAGGATTAATAAAAGATCAAACTCCAACGCTTGTTTGGAAGTTTTTAAAAAATTTTTTTTTCCAGATTTTCATCTCATTAATAAAAATGAAAAAGTCAAGACACTACCATCAAGACATTATTTTGTACTTACACATTATTTTTAAATTTTCACATGCCTTTTTCCCTACAAAATTAACGAAACATACACTAAGTCTTTTTATTATGTTTAAACTGTAACTGCATAGTAAACCATCTCATTCATTCATCGGCACAATGCGGGCATCACTTCACAAAATTGGGCCTTAACAATAAACTTAAAGTTAAGCAATTTACACAATTATTATTTCAGAAACTCGTTATATATGCTATAAAAAAGAATTTCTTTTATATATAAAGTTATGTAATAAAATATATTTTTATGCTGCTTGGTGTATTTTAATGATATTGATAGATTCTAAACAAAATACTCTACACACGGTATTTTTTTCATATGATATTTAACAATATATGTAAAAATCAAAAGAACCCAAAAAGAAAAAGATGCGTGAATGACAAACAAAAATTGAATGAAACAGAAAACATATACAGATAATAAAAACTAGTAAAATTGACACATTATATACATGTACAAAATTATTTATAAATTATAATAATTATTTTTATATAACAAAAATAATATTATTTAAAATTAAGAAGTATAAATAATTTGTTGAAATAAGAAACGAAGAAGATCAAAAGAAATCAAAAAGTGATAAAATTTAAGAGAAAACACAAAAATAAAATATATGAAGAACTAGAGAAATAAAAGATAGAAAAAAAATTAAAATAAAAGTGTGGATAAATTCACATCATCATGTAATCAAAGTAAATCTAACTATTTAATAATATAGTATAAATTAAAAAAAAAAAAAAGGCAACTTAACAATTACACTTTTGAGACAAAAACGTAATTATAGCATTCAGCATGATTACAAGATTGTTAACTTCACATTTGGAGATTGAACACAATCAACGCTAGCGAATAGCAATTTAAGTCCACATCCCAAACAGAGACAGCAAAACATAACACATCAAAGAAGCAAACAAGAACTTTGGGACTGTCCAAGCAAAAAAGTGCTGTCTTCACGTTTTACACAGCCCAATAATCCAGAAGGTAGATCGCATCGCATCAATGACAGACGCTTGCATCACAAAGAGCACCTCAGCAACAAAACAACCTACTACTACTGCCATTAACTGCACCCCAAAAACAACCGGAGCTGGGGAGAGGAAGAGGGCGGAGGGCCATGAGAAAACAGCTGACTAAGTGGGTTGGTTATGGCAAGGCACCCTCATCTCTTTCTCTTTGAAGCTGAGCCAGAACCACGACCACCCAGTTTGCCATCTGAGGTCACGGCACTACTTCCTCTTCCTCCGCCTACTGGTGCTTTTTTGGCACTCGAGCTTCCAGAACCCTTCAAGTCCATTTGTACTTTGATTGCTGAAATTGGAAGAGTTGATCAAATTTTGGAAGAAGATGGATGCAAAGTGTAAAAGAATCTAGTGAAAGTGATAACTGCTTATTTCAAAGGGAGAACACCAACTCTTTGAATTCAGACTGTTCAGATCTGATTGCGGCTTCTTCTCTGTATCGTCCAGGACATCCTCTGAAAAAAACCATATGCAACATGTAAACACCCTCAATAACTGTACTACACTGATTCAAGGCTACAATGGCGTCACAAACAGATATCCAAATAACTGATAGCAAAATGTGATCATTCAGGCAATGTCTTAAGACCACACTATCCTTGTAAAAAGGAAATGTCATTCATTATTCTCATTCACAAAAATTGCACGAAGTTACCAAGCCATGAATGAGAGATGACATCATAAGGCATACATCGTATCTCATGCAATTTGAAGCATGATTGACAAAATGAAATCAATAGGTAACGGCAGCCTTCAGCAACAATATAGTTTGCGGAGCACAATAAGTAAATCCCAAACACATGCAAATAACCCGTTACAAAACGAATTTCTATATAAAGCAGATTGCCTTTGCCATGGAGGAAAGGGTCATAAGCACAAAAGTAGATGACAAAATGAGGTAAATAATTGGTTTCATTCATACATCTTTGCAGCCAATTAAAGTAGCTAACAAAATTTTCTTTTAGTATTAGATAAAAATGTACCCCCATCCTCAGAATCTGAGGGGATTTCTTCTTCATTTTCAGCATTTTCTCCAGATAAAGGATCTTCAACAGGTTCTAGCATCGCTGCAACCCGCTTCTTAGGAGCCTTCTTAATTCCAGGAAGCATGACTAAATCTGCAGAGCGAATTACACGTGATGAGCCGCCTTTGTTATAAGCTCTTGTAAGTGCCGCTTTAACTGCAGGCTGTACGCCGTCGAGTGGATTTGGATGCCCCTAAGCATGTATACAGCAAGTCAGATGACAATAACTTCAACCATGGATATATGAGAGGAGAACACAAAATGTCAGAAGCACCTTAAATTTCGATATTTCCATGATGGTATCAAAGTCCTCCATGCTAATGGAATATATATCCATGAACTCCACAACTTTCTCAACAGCTTCATCCTGGCAATTTATCACAAAAAATGCACATTCATTTAGGAAAAAACAGCCAACCTCTAGCAAAATACCAACAAGGAGACAAAAATACCAACCTTTGGTAGCTCCCTTAAAGGATCGGTCAACCGCTTCAAAAGAAGAGCAAGGTAGTCAAGGCACAATGTTGACCTGCCATAGCGAATGAAGCAGCAAGATCAAGGTGCATAGATAGACAAACTACCAGAATACGTTACATGAAATTGCCTGAAGATATTGCCAGGTGGAAATTATAGTCAACCAAAACAATGCCAAACTATATCGATAATTGACAGGATTGCCAACCAGCTACCTTCCAAAATTAGATTCATGAGACGCAAGAATATGTACATGCAGGTCCTCCAGAAGTCTATAATTTTTTGCCATAGTAGAGTTCTTTCCCAACCATCCACCAAATCTATTAAAATTGCGTTCCCCCTGCAAAAGTTAAATAGTTCTAAGAAGTTTGCATGAAATTTCAATTAGTCAAATAACTTATAAAATCGTGTAAACCTAGAAAGGGAACCGTGTATACAAAATACAGATTTGTTATGGCTTAAGGCTATATCTAATTTCTCAATAGTTGTTAGCACATCTACAAAAATTGGTGAACATATGAAAAACAACTACTTGATCCAATGAAAATGATGGAAAAGTATGCGTAAATAACATAGTCAAATAAATTTTCCTTCAACCTCATTGAATCAATACTTCTATATAAATTGATATCAAAGGATAGGATCAATATATAATATATTTAGTGATATGCTATTCAAAATTATCATAAAATTTTGAAGCTGTAAACAATTTTCAACAGTTCTATATTAATCAAGTATGCACCAGTGGTAGAATGCTGCTGAATAAAGCTCATTGCATTCGACAATATTAAAAATGTCAAGAAACTGAACAATATAGCATCTGACACTTCAGTGGCGTTATAAAAGGCAGAAATTAACTTGAGCACCTGTTTCAAAGTATTGTTATGAAGTACAGAGAGCAAAATAGACAAATGGTGATTGATATGTGGCTTAATATTCTAGTCTCCGAATTCGAAACTCCAAAAATAGAATAGAAATTACTTTGAAAAATAACAGAACTTTTAATAACTTACACATCTGTTACAAACTGCTTTTCTTTCACTATCAGTATTTCCCCTATCTCTGGTTTATTTTCCTAGTGATATACTTTAAAGATGTCGAAAGCAGTTAAACGAATATCATTAGTTAAACCATAAAGATGCTTTCGAGTAGGGAAGACATAAAGCTATGCTAAAAAGGAAAAAATCTAAACAAAATTGGGAGTAGGACATATAGATACTTGGTTATTTTGTTTCTTAACAGAGACATAGCTCATGTTACTGCAAAGGAAAGTGCAAAAGAATTTTCATATATTAACCATAGCAAAACACTTGCCAATTTTCTGTATTAGTTTAGTTTCTTACATATCTTGAATGCACTTACCTAAATACACAGATATTACATTAATTTCTACAAACCATATAAGGATGTTGCCAAATTAAGTAGCAAGCTACTTGAGCTTAATTGAGTCAAGTACAGAGCCTAATTAAGCTCAAACAAAAAAGTAACCAAAGGTAAAAATGGAACATACAACGTCCCATATTTTAAATAAACATTTTCTCATTAAGCTAAATGTTTATCCTAGAGATAAATTAACGAGAACACATCCTTAATAGAGAAATGGAATAAAAGGGAAAGGTCAAGGAACATTTTAGCTTTGTTTGTTTTTAAATTTTGGTGTGTGTATTTTTAGGTGTTTTTGCCTTGGGAATTGTGTAAAAGTAAGAGAGAAAAAGAGATAAGAAAAAAGAAAAATAATAATTGAATGTGTGTTTTTTGAGAGTACATAATAGCAAAACAAACATAACCTTTGAAATTTAAGCTTAATACACTTATGACATAAAGCAAAGAGCATACTAGTAGGCAAAAGCAGACTGTCATATATTTTATAATATAAATACTTTTGCATTGGAAGAGATAAAGTCGGAATCAATTATCTATTATTATCTATCAATTATTATTATCTAAATTAGTTATTTAGAATAGGCTTAATATTTTAGTACCTATCTAATAAATTGTATAAAATAGTTAGACTTTTAATTAATAGAGTTTTACTTATTTATGTTTGTCATAATTTCACTCTATAAATAGAGTTAGCATGTTTTCATTAATGGAAAATCTAATTTTGTTCTCAAGATGATACCAAAGGGATAATGCTTTGGGCATCTGCTACATCATTTGTTAAAATTCTCCTAAGTCCGAATCTAATCAAAACCAAATCTTCTTGGTCAAAAAAAAAGCTCAGTCAAAAATCAAAAAATTAAAAAATGCCACACACACACCCTAGCCCAAAAAACCACCGCCACCTGTAGTCCCATCAGTAGCCTTCAAGTCATTGTCGATTGGTAAGGATTTCTATCAAATGCACTCAGAAATACTCAATCGGCATTGCCCAGAAGAAGATAATGGGGAGAGAGAAAAGGAAAAACCCTAGTGTATTGAGATTCGAAAACAGTTACTCGTCACAAAAATTCTACATAGCATTGCTAAATTCACAGCATATTCCGCTGCCAATCACCATTGTCTGTCGAGCCGCCCTTGCTACTTTTGTGAGACGCCACCACACATCATGCCATTTTGCCCACACTAAAAAACCTTGGCCCCATCACCACACGCCTCACTTCTAGTAGAATCTCTCAGGCCACAACTCCACAATACATGTGGAGGGCACAAAATGGTATTTCCATCATCTCCCTAGCCACGTCGCTATCTCTAAAAACCACCATGCTAAGTATCACTTCCATCTGCATACAATCCCATGGCACCTACACCACCATAACCACCTAGCAAAGTCAGGAACACAATTGAATTAGAGGAGCTACCACAAAGATAAGGGATCCTCTAAGGCATATGCTCCATGAAAGTCTCCTTCCAAATTTAGGGTTGTGAGGAGACAAAAAAAGGGGAGGATTAGACCTAGTATTCTTGGACTTTAAACCAATTGTATAGGTTAAAGTTTAAGACTAAAAAAGGACTAAAGTTTTTAAGCTAATGTCTTTGTAGGCTGGAATCAAGGAAAAAAAGAAAGTTCTTTATATTTTGCGTTTGTCTACTATGTTGACTACTATTCTCATTTTAAATACGCGTGGAATCTAATCGAATTGCAAGTTGTAGATCAGATTGGGAGAAATATTCCATGCAAATTGCTAACCAGATCCCAACCCATTTATTTTTATGGGTTAGTTTTTTTTTTCACACAAATCTAACTTGTAATTTTCCCGAGTCACCTGAACCTAACCCACAAAGAGCCAAATCAGAAAATATAGGGAAAGCGAGAGAGAGAGAGAGAGAGAGAGAGAGTGCGCATGTGTGTGCTAGGGTATTTTGGCCATGATGCTTCGTTAGCAGTGGTTGGTAGGTTGAACAACAATGGTGAACTTGAATTTGGGCACTAGAGAAAAGAGCAAAGGAAGGGGGATTGTTGAAGTGAAGAAAAACTAAGCCACAAGTTGATATTTGAGTGCTTGACCCCGTATTTGTGGCTGATTATTAGAGGCTACTATTTAGAGTAGAAGACTATCAGTTGTAAAGTGTGAAAAACGGAAACAAGTGCAACGGTAGTAAGTGTAAGAAAGCTAAGGTTAATTGCTTTAGAATTAGTTTAAGAAGTTTAAAAAATAATAAAATAGTACGTTAATAAAAATATTTTTTTATAATTATAAAATTATTTTAAATTTGTAAGCTGGTCCGCGATTCAATTCAAACTGTTTTTTGTTCATTGGGTTTGGCCCAATTTGAATCCACACCTACAAAAGTTCAATCCCAATCTATTAATTTTGTGTGAACTTCATGTCGTGAAAGAAATAGCTGCCTCTAATTTTAAACTAAGGCTGAAACACTCCTTAGTAGTCTTTATGCCGTAAGTTAAGTTATTAGCTAACTAAAAAAAGGAGAAAACCTTAAACAACCTAACACCCTATGTGCTCATGAGAAATGCACAAAAACTTCAGTTGTCTATAAGAGAGAAAGCCACGCAAAAGAGAAAGCAAGAACAGTCATCCTTCATTTCTCCTTCACAAGGTAAGAGTAACCAGTAAACGCCACACTTGAAACTACTTAGCAAGAAAAGAAAACTGCAGCTTGGTACTCGAGTTTTGGAGAACCCTAATCCTTCAAAATCTCAACAAGCACAAGTTGTACTTCTATATCAAGACCTATGTTCAACTTCAGGGGAGTTTTTAGGGAGTGTTGGAAGAGATAAATTAAGACTCAATCATCTATTATTATCTATCAATCATTATTACCCAGTTAGTTTATTAGCATAAACTTAATATTTTAGTACCTATCTACTAAATTGTCTGGACCAGTTAAGATTCTAGTTTGCAGAGTTCTATTAATTTATGTTTCTTGTAATCTCTCTCTATAAATAAAATGTTGGACCATTTTTATTAATGTGGAATTTAAGTTAGTTCTCAACATTTCAAATTAAATGAATCAAGCTGCGCAAAGAGCATTGAGCCCAAATAATTCCAACTCAAGCTCAAGTCAACCTTTGTGTTGAGTTAATCGACTCACCAACATCCCCAGAAACCATAACACTTTCTTCTTTGCAATGGCAAATTATGCATTGGTATCTTAACATTTTGTCTAATAGCATCACTATCTACTTGGAAGCATCAAACACTCAAAAAATTAATATCCATTCTAAGAATAGTTCATCACCATATGAATGCAAGCCTCAGCTCAGGAGCTTATCAAGTTCCAGGATTCTTAGTCCATCTCCTGGAAATATGTAGAAGCATAATTTTGAAATCAGATGCTGTAATCTTGAGACATCACTTTTAATTATCCACTTCTATTTCAACTGTCTTTGATTATTAGCCATAAAAAAGAAAATTCTAACTACTCATGGCATCCCAAAGAAATGATACCTGTTATAATAATGTATCTAATTGCACATGTTATATAAAGGAAATGAGCAGTAAATTTCAAAAAGAGCAGGGAACGCACAAACACTTTAGAAAAATAATATATTGGTATAAACACTGCAATGATATGAATCAATTACCTGCTCAAGTGTCTCCCGTTGCCCATGCAACAGACTGGCACTGATTCATATGAAAATGTATAACCATCAGTATCATCAGGAAAACAACCAGTTTCAGGATAGAGTAGAGAACCTACGGAATTATACAAGATGCAAGAGAACCAATCTGAGAGAGCTGCCACTGCCGGTATCTTCGAATCTGGACATTAATAATATCACCGTCCCCAATGGACTCAGCAGCTTGAGCAAGCACGCTCATCCTTTTCATCCCATTATCATCTTTACCAGCTGAACTTGGCCTATAATTGATATAATTTTCCTGAAATCAAAAGATAAAATGCCTTAATGCATGCAATAAAATCATCCTCGTAGCATGAACTTGACAAACCAACACGAAAATTACCACTTGTTAATGGCGTTAAAACATTTTTCCTTCCAAAGATTGACATATTTTAATGGGTGAACATCTATAAATTTGAAGACATGGAGAGCAAGTGTACAGATCAACAAACAATGCAAGCAACCACTAAAATGTGCCAATACATATGTATGCATGCAAAATCAGGAACCATTAAAATATTTAGAAACAGATGCCGGTAGAAATTCGACTGAGAAAAATTTCTTTAGAAGGCGGCAAATTGCATTTCCTTGTTTAGCGGTCACATGTTAGTGTGTTGAATCTACACAAAAAAACTAATAATATTATGAGCAAAGAATATTGACAGAAATTTAGCAATTTAAACTTTATGGATATTTAAAAGCAGTTTCATGCGTGATTAATATTTCTTTCTTCCTCTTTCTTCTCCTCCTTAGTTCACATCATTCTCATCGTCGGTGAAACATCAAACTCAGATGCAAGTAATACCTGGATCAGGAGAGGAACAAGATCTGGATCACTCATGCTAAGGTCAATTCTCTCATCCATTCGCAACTTACCAGCATTGAAGCCAAATAGCCTGTATCAATGAGATGTAAACTAACATGATGGCAGCTTCAAATGAGAAGCTAAAAAAGAGAAGCACCTTATTAATAAAAAATCTTGATTGAGTTGGCATAACTAAAACCAGTCTCATTTTTTATACAAGTGCCAACACCTAGTCATAAAAATTATTCCACAAAAAATAAATAAATAAACAAGAATAATGGTAATAATAATGATGATGATGATGATGATAAAAAAGAAATCATAGGAACTGAAAAAGATTGGAAAAGGTGAAGACAATAGTATTGAACAGACAACTGGAAACATCTGAAGGTATCATACTTATCAACTGCTGTGAATGGGGAAATATCTTCATCCTTTGAACTGTTTTGAAGGCGTTCCTTGATGTCATCAAATTTAATAACTGACATCGAGAGGCTCATATACTGTAGCTGGTTGAGGGCCATGCGGAAATCCCCGTTAACTCTTTCTGCAAGTTCCTCAAGCGCAACCTATGATAAGAAAGCACCATCTGAACCAGTTACATCTATATACATGCAGTGAAAGGGACCAAGAAGAAGAAAGAAGTGAAAAATAATATTGACAAGCAGATTACTGGCAAAGCAACAATTGCTATTACTCAAAAAATTATAGCACAAACCAAATTTCTGAAAGAGTAAGTACCTCATTAACTTGAAGGCCTTCTGCATTTGCTATTTGTGATAACCTTTTAGCCATCTATCATTGCATTACCATAAATATTATTGACTTGACTTAAAATAATAAAGTCAAGCTTAATGCAGCAACAGATAAAAACAGAAGTTGCAATTCAATAGTAGCAAATTCATATCTATGTCAACCAAAAGATCAACTTGCATCAAACGAGGGGGCAAATCAATTTACAACCAAAGTTTATTTCACATCAACATTCAGTATAGATTGAAATTTAAGGACTAATAAAAGTTTGAATTCACAAAATAAACTCAAAGCAGCTACATTAGCAAACGGATGAACAGGAGATGCAAATTTCACTGATCCATTGAGCCAGTGGCTGGGCCAGAAAAACCTTTTAGATAAAAATAAGACAGCTATGGGTAAACCAGCTCAGGGCTTAAAAAATGTACCACCTTCGACACACAATGGAGAGGCAATTTTGTGATATTCTTTCTAACAAGAAATTAAATAGAATTCTAAGTGGTATTGTCTATCACAAGCAGATGGATCGATGGCATAACAGTGTTAGGGACAGCAACGGGCACCTCTCATGGAGGCGAAATGGGGGTGCAGCGGGGACAGGAGCAGCAGATGGGGTAACATACCCTGCCCCATCCCCCCAAAATAAATAGTATAAATAATTACTTATACTATTTACATATAAATATATACTATTCAATTAAAAATAAATTATAAACTAGCAAAAATATATTATTTAAATCAAAATAAATTATAAATTAACAATTAGTTATGTGCAATGTTATGTAATTAATATAATTTTACATTTGATTAATTTTAAAATTAGTCAATCAAATTAGTAAATTGATAACATCACTAAAAAAGAGAGAATCATATAAAAAATAATCTTAAATAAATATATATTTTAATAGCAATAAAATGGAGATTTTGTCACAAATCTAATATATTTTCAAAATAAAAAGTTATCAAATATGAAAAGAGGACTACTTGTAATAATATTAGTAAATTAATTTGAAATTGAATTCCCCCTCTCCCCAAGGGCACCTACAGGAGAATCGGGGTTAAGTATAGGGCAGATGCACAAGAAGTGGCGTGGGGGTGAGGGAGATTTTTGATAATGGGGTAAGGGATGAGGGAGGCAACCACCACCCCATTGCTATCCCTAAGCAATGAAAAACGAAGATAGTCTCCCATGTTACTCTACATGTGCCTAATCTCAATAATAAAGGATGTAAATTGATGCATGTCTTGAGTAACTACCTATCACAAAAATAATCTTTCCATAGGAAAACAACCATCCACAAATTTATTCTCAAAGCATAGTTATAAAAGGCACACGATAGATCGTGGTAGAAAAGCATTAAGGAATGCGGCATACCACAAGTCGCATGACACACGCCTTAACAATAATCAAAGGATCCCTCAATTCAATATATCAAAAGTTTTTGGTGGATGAACACGGCAATAAATCAAATGCTATGTTAAATAAATATATCAAAATATAAAGAGCTAACACAAACAAATAGTAGACAAGTTAATTTACCAATAATACTCTATAAGTTGAACATGGGAATTTTATATGAGCGTTCAACTTGAACTATAATGTCATCAATAGAGTAACAATGAAATCACACTTCTTTAGTGCTACTACCAGCACCACACTTAGGTAGATCAAAATCGCCAAAAATGGGAATTTTATTGGAGCATTCAACTTGAACTATCATGACATCAATAGAGCAACAATGAAATCACACTTCTTTAGTGATACTACCAGCGCCCCACTTAGGTAGATCATAATTGCCATTAATCATCTTTCCCATTGGTAGATTTATGATGGACACACTAACATTCAAAAGTTGGCTAACCAATAGCATTATTAGAGGCTAGCAAGCTTGAAACTTGAATAAATTAAGGCTACCATTGATTTTTTTTTAAAAAAAGAACCCACATCCTTTATGGTACCTATGCAAGCATGACAATAGTCACTGGCATCCATTACATTAGATAGCCAACCAAACAACTATAGTCATCAATCATAGAAAGCACAAGACTAAATGTGATGTGTTTTTGTTATTTTCAACCTAACTAATAGAATAGCAAGCAAACATGTAGGAGTTCAACATCAAAAAGAGAAGACCCAAAGTAAACATATACATAAAGCTAACAAAGCATAAGGTATCAGCCCAAAGCATTGTTTTAAAAGCCCACATTAAGTAGAAGCAAAAACCTTCCCTGCATTGTCGAAGCCTAATTAACACTCAAAGAGCAAAGAATAGAGCCAACTATGCTCATTGTTGCAGCTTCATAACCAAGACACGCCAATGTCCAAATCTACAATAAATAAAATCAAAAGATACCTGCTGCTTTGTTGGCTTCCGGAAACTAAGAATTAAACAATAGTTGACAAGGCTCTTAAGTTTCTGACTGTAGCGGTCATTACAGATGCATATTATAGGAATTTTTGATATTTTAATGCTGGCAATAAGATCAGCTACTCCGCCCCTATCTCCAGCAGACATACCATCAACCTCATCCATAATAAGGACAGTCTTCGGATGCTGAAAGCTACAACATTAGTCAAAAATTCGTGAATATATCACTAATTACTTTATGAGGTAAGCACAAGAATAAATGCCAACCATTTCATTTTAAAACTCAGGCCTTCATTGCTAACAAGTTCTTTGATTGAATTAGAAGTGCTTCCATCAATTCCTTTCCCAATTTTAGCATCAGCCTTTCCACGACTGTCACTAGCATTAACCTAGACAAACAATACTTAGTGAGAGTGTGAAACAAATCAAGCATGGTTGGACATATATAACCCGGGGGGGGGGGGGGGTGTTGTAGTTATGTGAGGCGTATCCTAACCTCAATTGTCTGAAAACCAAGCATCTGACTAACCAACTTTGCTGAAGTAGTCTTCCCAATGCCAGGAGTGCCACTCAACAGCACAGCTTTCTTAGCACCAGAATCATTCTGTTTTCTCCCCTTTCCCTTTTTCCCAGTGTTGAGAAATTGTTCATTCCAACGTAGCAACCAATCATGGAGCTGCTTCACCTGCAAACAACCCAATACAATCCCCAATAAAGCACTTATAGATACAGACCTTAAAGTTTTTTGGCAAAACAAATGCTTGGAAGACAACACCAAAAACATACCAGTGACTGATTCCCCACAATATCATTCGGAACCTTTGGCCTATATTTGTCAGTCCATGGTAACCAGGTTTGTGAAGGTTGATCTTTCTGCTTGAAGGAAGCAGCAGCAGATGTCAATCCTTTTGTATCTGTGCCAGTAACAATGTTGCCAGCTTGTTCTAGAAAAAAAAAAATAGAAGCCAAACACAAAGCCATATTTAAAGAAATTAAACGGAAAGCAAAAACTGAAGGAATTTATTACGAAATTAGTATTTGCAACAATGCCTATATTCTAATAGCAGAAATATGGTTCTATTAACATTAACACAGAGGTTAAAATTTCAAAAGTGCCTACCAAATAACAACTTGAGACAGAGAGAGACCATGCTTGAATTTATTCCAAGAGAACACATTTTGGCAATTTCAGTATCAAAACAACTTTAACAAAAAAAAAAATTAAATAATGGGCAAGAAACAATCCTCTTTCAAAACCCACAAACTTGTTAAAAGGAGCATAAAATTTAATGAAATTACTCATAAGAAATCCTTAAAACCTCCATGCCAGGCCAAAAACACGGCAAAAACCCTATGTAGCATCTAAAATACATAGTTAGAACCTAAAATAACCTAAGAGCTATAATGCCGAACCACAAACCTTCCAATGATATACGTGTGTATAATGGCAAGAAACAAACCACAAGGGACCTCAATATTTAATGCTTCATCCCGGAAGAGGAGATCATATTTTTACTTCAGGAGAATCCAATTTAAAATTATTTTGCAAAGTTTCCAAAACAAGTTCATAATTTTGGTGAACCTTCATTCATCCAGATGGAATTCAAACTAATGGTTCTACATAAATCTCTGACACCCACATGAAAGGAGTAAGTACTTCAATTAATCAACTGTAGCAATGACGCATTATTTAAATCCCAGTGGTAGCATCACTAACACCGGATTATGGTTAATGGGTACATACTATTATTTTCTAACTTTCGACGGTTCCTCTTGGGAGGAGATGGTGCAACTTTATCCACTAGCTTCTTTGAATCTCGCACAGGAGTTTTTGATTTATTTGATGCTTGAATCATATCAAATAAACCATCCTCTGTAAGAAAAGGAGTACTGCAGAAAAGTAAAGATAAAAATATTAATGCAGTAATGATAAAGGAAAAAGAGAATCTACTCAACACCAACAAACATAACATAATTGAATGAAAAAAAGTTACCCAAGCTCTTTGGCCTTGGCAGACTTCCGTCCACCAATATCTTCATCACATAGAAGATAATTCTGCAGGCAACTGTATAAGCTATTGGCTTTGAAAACTCTGACGATAAAGAAAGAATAGATGAGGGAATAAACACAATCACCGTCTTTTTGCTGACTGATCCAGTAACACGCCCACCATGACGTTTGATCAAATCCTCTGCTTCTTCTCTTTCTAAACTGGAAAAACGAAAAAAGACAAAAGAAACTTCAAACTGAATCACCAAGCGAAGACACATAACAAAATTCATACAAGAGTAGAATATTTATTACTGAAATACACACTTAACCTGTTCTAATGGTGGTATACGAGCCAGACAGCCAGTAGATTATACATAAGCATTCACGCAAGGAACACAATATATGTGCAGGCATATGAGTTCAAATATGTTTATCTGATAGCAAAACCCAAACATTTTAACCTTATGCATACAAACACATTAAGATTGAAGGGTACCTGTCAAGCGTCCCACTAATCACAAAAGTCAACCCATTTAAACAGTCAGCAGCGCCTTCAGGAACTTCCTGAAACAAGAAAATCGATCATCATAAACAAATGAAAGTCCAGATAAAGATTTTGAGTTCCTCAATTTCTTACCTTCTCTCCTTTATGAGGAGGATCTTTCCTCTCGCCAAAGTTCATGAATCCACCCTTGCCTCCACCACCTCTGCCTCTTCCACCTGCTGGTGCAGCTCTCCCACCCCGGCCTTGTCCACCCAGTTTTACAGATTTAGAATCCTTATCATCCATGTCCTCTGCATCACTTTCATCAACATTCACACTTTTTACAGTAGTTGGAGTGATTGAAGAATCTTTTACACCATGACCTCTACCCCTTCCAACAGATTTTGAATTAGATTTTATGTTTCCACCTTCATCTTCATCACTTTCATCAACAAGCTTTCGAGCAACTCCTTTTCCAGAACCACTTTTCAGTTTCTTGTTTGGAGTGGTATCAGCTGACCCCTTTCTTGGAGTAGGTGTGACAAAATCTTCATCTTCATCACTCTCAAGTTTAAGGATTCTCTTTCCAGTTAGGGGCTTCATATCACTCGCTGGCTCCATACTACACCTTTGTACCTTCTTTTTAACAGAAACTTCCTCAACTTCCATCTCATCTTTTGCATTTTGTCCATCTTTAGCAAAATATTCGCTTGTTTTCCTCCTACCAGAACATGCTTGAACTCCTTGTACCTGGGATTCCCCAAAAAAGAAAAGCATGTGAGGTGAATCTAGGATTAAACGAACCACACTGATAGTGAAGATTATTTGAACAAATGACTCAATGAAAGCCGGAATTTGGGGCATTCTATTTTCATGTGCTTCCCGACTGTTTGCATAGATCAGACAAATAGCTAAACTAACCAGGACAGTAGCACAGGTGTCCAAAATAATTTTAAAGAACATGGAAATCTGAAATAAGTTTATTTTACAATCATCTGTCCTATCTTCACATTTTGTTTCTGATGAAATAAATTGAAAACCTGGTTAGACAACTCGAATGATCAAATTTTTTTCAAAAAGAAAATAAAACAAACTGTGCATACGGTTAACAGCAACACCATTACCTGTACTTGAATTCTATAAGTAATAAGAGCCGTTTCAGAATGCAAGTGAGTCTCGTTATATACAATGTTATGATTGTGACGAACAAACCTTTTTCCCGGGTTGTGGAGTGACAGCAGGATGCTTCTCCGGCGTAGAGTGCTCTGTCGGACCCGTTGAATTGCCATTTCCATCTCCTTTTTTGTGTTGCTTCATGAACCATTTTCTTATATCTTGTGACTGCTGACAGAAAATATATCAATGACTGCCATCTCAGGATTCAACCCACGCACAGCATCTCAAAACAATATGAAAGTGAGGAAAAAGAAAAAGAACGAGCGCAAAAGAGAAGGAATGAGAAAACCAGGGTTTATAACATGATTTGCCCGATCACTGGCCTGAACGGAACTGGAAACTTTGACGGCGTCCCAAAGTTCCAGCTAATCACGGCCAGGAGGCTGGATTGGCGATTCCTTATTGCAGAAAGATGGCTTAAGTAGTTTCTTGAATGAAAAACTATTTCCGGGTTTCTTGAGAACGGGAAATTGAATAATGAAATAAGAAGAGAGAGAGAGAGAGATGAGAGGGGAAGAAATAAAGTGGCAACGAAGCACACGTATGACATATTAACAAAAGGTTTTCAACGTACCATCTTTTAATCTTGCAACTGGCTTCACACGGTGAATTTTCCTTCAATGTACCATCTGTAAAAAGACGACAACCAAAAATCTTAAAATACAATACGTAAAACGAGAAAACAAAAAAGGCAAACGTAGGAATCCGGGTGCCATGTTAATGAGAGACTTCACTATTTTACAGGGAAGGACGGCCTAAAATTATGAGATAAGAAAATAAGGTTAAAAGAAAATTCACAAGAGGGCTAGGGTTTATGGTCCACTGTTACAGAAAATCGTCAAAAGTTGAATAATTAAGAGATAGAAAGTGAGGGAGATCAAAAGGGTGGGCTTTTTACGGAGCTTCCATGATTCCAACCTCCCAACCCTACTCTCAATATGAAATGCCGCAGAGAATTGAAAGGCGAAGAAAAAGTTGCTGGAAAACTCAACGAGCGTGGATTCTGAGGAAGATAAAGGAAAAATTACTCGATCACTGCATAATATCGAACGATTCTTTCCACTGTCTACGAACACCAAACGTTTACTGTGACAGTGACTGTCTGAAAGAGAGAGTTTGAACATTGAATGGGAGAGATTCCCAGGGAAACCGCGCCATTTGATCAACGGCAAGCAAGACGTGGGACCGGAGACACAATGGGTGCAACCGTCGATCCGTTTCACGGATTGGAAATCTAGAAAATCTTTTGGGCCAAGGGGCCGTTGTGAAGCAGATCTGGTAAGAGATGCCCTGGCCCAGTTTTATGTGGCTCTCAAGTCTCCTAGTAGGGGCCAATTGGGAATTGTCTCTTGTGGCTTTTCTTGTTTGTCACCATGTTTTTTCTTTTTTGGGAATTTAGAACGCAAAAGAAAACGATAGAGAAACAAAAAAAAAAAATCAAACTTTCATATGTCGTTTCATTGAAAAAGATTTCAGTAAGGAAATAAGATCGTCAAAAGTTTAAAATTAACATTTTTTTACATTTTGAGAAAAAAAATAATGAAGATATTGATAAAAGAAATAAAATTAGTAAAAATTTTAGTGGAAAAATAAATGTCGAAAAGGTTTTCCTTTCATTTTTCTCACCTTTTTATAAGAAAAATGGATTTTTCTTTCCATTCAATTTTCCTTATTAATCAAACAGTCAAAATTGTTTTCCTTAGCATTTTCTTGTTTGTTTTTCTCTCTAAATTCCAAGAATCAAACATAATGTTAGCGTCATGATAAATTTGAAAAAATTATGAAAAGAAGATAAATATTTGACTTGTTTTATTTGAATTATAATTTTGATATATTATCCAATTATAGAATTAATATCTTTCGTAAAATGATCTTGCCATTTATGTGTGTATCAGAGCAATCTAAGAAATAATAATATGTTTTTTTGAAAGAAATCCTTACATCCATGTGAATGTACGAAACAACTGCATAATTATAAATAAGTGCACACACTTAGCTTATGTTTACTTTCAAAGATGAAATTAAAATCCATTAAAAATTTTTTGAATGATTATTTAATCACATTTGGTGTATGTGATTAATTATTATTCACCTTAGTTATTTTATACCGAAATTAACATTAATCGAGGATTTTTATCCATTATAAAAATATATACAATTATTCTTGATAAATAATTTATCCAACCTAATTATTCAAAGTAAACATGGCCTAAACATATAATCATTTCTTAATGTTTTAATGAAACGGGGGTTATATCGTTGGGAAAGAAAAATGCCACAATGTTGATTATTTGAAGTATAAATATAAAAATCTTGGTTATATTTGTTTAGGTTTTTAGGTGTGAGATTTTTTATGTGTTTTTTGAAACATGTGTAAATAAGAGATAAAAAAAAAGATAAAATTTGAAATATGCAATTATTATAATGTGTGTTTTTTCTAATGGTAAGAGGCAAAATAAACATAATTCTCTTTTTTTTAATACAAAAATACCACTGTGGGCAAGGATTTAAAGTGAGATCCGTAATCTATATATAAAAGATCTAAAAAAAATACAATAATTGTTCACTATGTGAGTAGAAAATAAGGAATACTATTTCTTTTACAAAAAATTTCAAAGCACTTTAGACAAAGAAATGAAGGAAGTAGTTATCTATGTCTAAAGCTAGGAAGATTAAATTTATCTAATTTAATCAAACCAAGCATATGCCCGATGTGAATCATATACAACTCATGTACAAGTACAACATACTTGGTTTGTAAAAAAACCAACAACAGTGTTCCTTTCTCTATGAAAGCAAGAAATGTGCACCTATATCATATTTTTAATGGTTTTATTTTTGACACCATATGTTGGAAGAGTCCAATGCCCATGCAAATAGTAAGAAAGGATGTTGATCATAGCTTGAGAGTTTAGCTTGACTCAAAGTGAAGAAATATGCCTGTCAAAAGCAACTCCAGTCCTCTAGAAAAGGGCCCAAGTCTTTGCCAAAGTGTTGGTTACATTGCTAAAGTAATCCTAAAAAGCTAAAATGACCTTACTTTAAAAATCACGAATAACTCCTTAGTAGTTGCTACTTTTGTTTCTTCTTTTACTGCACTATTTATATTAAGCTAGAAGCATCCTAATTTTGGTTTTCTCCAAAACACTAGGAAGGGAAAATGGGGAAGGTTTGGTGAGAAGTAGAATCCAAAAAGATATGCAACGTCCATGTCTTTTATCAATCTTTTTTACTTTTGAAAAATACCTGCAAATAATTTAAAACTTTCTTCACAACTTTGATCCAAATAAAATTTTTGTTCCTGTATTTAGCATCATTTCTTTTAGTCCAAAGAGACAACAAAATAAGTAAAGAGACAAGGGTTCTAATATGAAGTTTATGGGAAAAGAGAGAAGAAATTTTTCAAAAATGAGAGAAAATGTTTATATTTGAAGTATTAGAGAGAGGGAGATGAAAGATGTTATAAAACAGACTTCAAACACAGTGGACCTGCTTGCCTTAGATGAAAAGATGTGGAATAAATTCAATAGCATGACTACGAAGACCTTTGGATGCAAGTGTGATGCCAAGTTTTGATAATTGAGTATCAATTGAAATCTAGTTATGAGAGAGACACCAAAAAAAGACTGACATGGTACAAACAAAACTCTCATTACTTAAGGTTCTGTAGGAATTTCAAGTCATATGCAAGGTCGTTACTTCGACGTGGACTACAATGTATTTACCTATTAATCTTGATTTCATATTTAATTATCACTATTTATTATTATGACACTAATTAGGTATTTGTACTCATTTTTCTTGTGATGTTTATAATAATTAAGTAGTTAGTTTAAAATTAATTACATTGTCTTGATTTGTTTTGCGATCATTGTGTTGAAATAGTGTTTATTTTGGGATGTATGTAGGCTTTGAGTGGATGGGAGGTAGAGTGTCAACATACATTGTCAAATTAGATGTGCATTGTAGCTTTTTTGTATTTTAGTGTAAATGTGTGTAATAGTGTGCAGTGTAGACCTCTAAAATGTATTCGGTTGTCTATAAAAGTCTACATGGCCAAACAATGTCGAAATTATTGTGCTGCACTATTGGTAGATTTGCATTTGATGATGGTTATTATAAAGGCAACCTTTCCCTCTCAGTTAGTTTACATTTACATACACATTGCACACTCTACACTAGTTTAAGGTAGCAATGAACTTGGTCTTGGTTGTGTTTTGCTTTGAAGTTGTGATTTTTAACTTCTCCAACCAACTTGTGAATGTATGTTTTTGTGGTTGTCATACTCATATATCCAACCAAAGCAATAGTTGCTGGGTGGGCTCGGTTTGTTAGACTCACAAATATATTTCTATTTATATTCAAGTCTTTTATTATTATGTATGGAATTTTGAGAATGTATTGTTGTGTAAATAAGTTACATTGTTAAGATGACGCATTCTATTGTATATAATGTTCATGTTTAGTTGATGTTTTTATAGAATAATTTGAGCTGCTTATGTAAATCCAATTAATATTAGGACGTGATTTTATTTAATTGTGCCTAATTACTGTTCATTTTTTGGTAGTACTTCATGTTTGGATTTTAACGTATTAGGTTGTGCCTCATTAAACAATAATTAAGGATAGTTAGGTTGAGATTAATTCAAGAATGACCAAAATCATAAGTGCTCATTTTTAATTAAACAATAATAATTTTATTGGATATCAGCAACTTGTAAGTACATCACTTAATAAATTCGGTGAAATACAATAATGTATTAAAAAAGTAAAAGCATATATGAGAAATATAAAATTATAACAATTAAAATAAGAATCATATATTAAATTATAAAAAATGAGTATATGAGAAATTGCTCTTGTAAACATAAAATCTGATGTGACTTTGTAACAAAAAAAAATTGGTTTTCTATACATATTATAAAATTGAAATGTATTAAAAGTTTTAAAAAATTAAAAAATAAATTACTGAAAAATTATTCAAATAAGCAAATTAAAATTAATATAAAAATTATAATTGTATTGAATTTCAATGGAAATTAAGTAGGCTATATGTTAAAAATTATTACAAAATTTTTAAAAATAATTTTTGTAAATAATCAGGAATTTATTAGAAAGCTAAATACAAAATTGAAAATTATTATATGTTGGAAGAAATACTGCAAAGTGGATAATTAAAAATTGCATTATAGATTATAAAAAAAATTACTTTTATAATTAGCTACATACATGATAAATTACGAAAAATTAAATAAAAATAATTGAAAATTAAATTTAAAAATTAAATTATTTTTTTAAAAAAACGTAAGTGAAGTAGAAAAAAACACATCCTAGAGTTAAAAAGTTAATTAAAATTAAGTAAAAAATTAAAAAATTAATCAAAAAATTGATTATACAATATAATTATTTTGCAATATGAAATAAATTAAGTTAAATTAATAATTAAAAGTGCATTATTAATTTAGAAAATTAAATTAGAAAATTAAATTTTGAAAATTTAAGTAAAATTTTAACTAAAAATGAATTAACAAATTGAATAAAAAATCTAAAGTATTTGTGCATTAAAACTTATAAGAAAAAATAATTACAATCTATTTCAACGGTAATTAAACATTAATTAAAAATCCATTTAAAGTTTGTATTGGAAATTTGGAAAGTGTATTTTGAATAATATTAAGTAAATTATGTAATTAAATATGCTATATAAATTATAAAAACAACAAGTGTATAATTAATGTAGAAATGAGAAAAAATTATTTAGAAAATTGAAAGTATTGTATTTCCCAAAAAAATATATAAACTACATTAACAACAAAGCATTATACATTATAACAATTTAATTTTGTAGTTAATTTAAAAACGAATCAAAAATTACATGAAAAATAGGAAAAAATTGTATTTTGAAACTATTAAGTAAACTAGATAATTAAAAATGCATTATAAATTATAATAAAATTATTTCATAATTAATGAGAAATAGATAAAAAAAATGAATTAAAATTAATAAATAAATAAATTTATTAATGCATATTAAAAAAGCATTTATATACATTTTAATAAAATTATTTAAACTAGAAAATTATAAAAGCAATATAAAATTTAAAAGCATTTATATATTTGTAGAGAGCAATTCAATAAAATATGTTTAAACACAAAATCCAAACTTGTTCGCATATAAGACTTTACAATATCAACATAACGAGAGGAGCTTTTTATGTTGGTATAGATGTCGTCCTCCTAGCCATTTGACACGAACTTGACTGGTGTATCTGAGAATGCGTATTGGCCTACTTAAAGGGTTGATACATTCATTTGTATCATGTATGAGGAGGTCCTTCAAAGCAATTTGAAGGGGGCAATGTTTCACACCGATGAAGTAGACAAATATAATGGTCAAGATGTGGTTGGCCTGTCCTGATGCTAATTACACAGTTAAATAATTACAAGGCAAATATAATAGACTCAAGAGAAAGTGGAAGAAATACTATTGTCCAATGAATATTGAGATTGGGTTCAGGTGGGATGAGACTAGGGACATGGTGATAAGCATTGAACAAGTTTGGGCAACATGACTAGTGGTAATGATATATCTTTTAGCGATAATAAAAACGCCTTTTGCTTGACTTGATATAATTTTGTAAGGCCTAATCCAAATAAATTAAATCTTTATAAGCAAATCGAGGTGATAAGAATATACAAAATAGGGGATACCCACTATACCATACTTTGACTACTATATTTGCCGCCTTATAGTCACTGGCCAAGTGGTGTGATTATCCGCTTGCCTCCCCGTTGTGCAAGGTGGCCTAAGATAATGCACCCTTGGCAATGTAGCATCATTCGTAGCCGTCTAATAGGCGCATGTCCACTAGTGACGCATCTTCCTCGTTGAGGAAAAAGAAGTCTACACCACTCGTAATAATCTAGACTTTGAACTCCTAAGATAGGGTGAACAAAATGGTCACATCACAGAGCACGCCCACTATGGTTGAGAGGTGTATAAGTGTCTTGAAAGATATGGAAGATCTACTAAAGCATATTTACTATAATACTATAATGAAGTTTGAAGATCTCATTCGTCGAAGAATCTTTCTAGCACTTTCACCACATAAGAGGCAAGAGTATCTGGATAGGCTAAAGTAGGCTAGAGTTGTAGTTGGTTGAAGGGGAGAGTCATTATTGTCTTTCTTTATTTTGAACTATTAAAGTATTTCTAGTTATCAGACGTGGATGCATTAACTATTTTTTTGCTATTGTATTTTTGTGATTGAACTTCATATGTGGTTATCCGTCAATGCCATATTAACTGCCTTCTTTAACAAAGACAGAAATTTGGCTTGTACAAATAAACATTTTGCCATTTACAATTGACGTTTAAGTATGTGTTATATTGTAAATTAAAATGTAAATATGGTTAAACGAGGACATGCTATCCCAATTGATGAAATGGATGGAGATGCTCAAGATGATGAGGTGGATGACATGTGCGATGACGTTGGCGAATCAATTAGATGCACAAGGAAACACTTAGATAGGAGCATGCAAAATTTTGCTCTTTTCTACTAGCATGGTGCACCTCGTTCATTTACTAACATGTTTAAGTAACCATTCCAAGACTCAAGATTCTGAGATTTAAATTTGATTAATGAGTTACTTATAGGGCATGATGACCAGTTCTATGATGTCTTGTGCATGACATAGCCCACATTCGGTTTGTTGTGCAAGAAGATTGTGCATATGAGCTACTTACCATAGCATGATCATGTTCGTGTACTCCTTGAGGAGTTTGTGGCCATTTTTATTAAGTGCATTGTCAAACATCATCACCAGTGGGAGGATGTAACAACTGCAAGAATTGTAACATATTTTACCGCTGTTTAAATTGTAGAATTAATGGGAGATTAAAGAAATTATTTAAATGCTTTTAGATAAAATGGCAAGGGTTGAGAGAGAGAGAGAGAGAGAGAATTTGAGAGAGAATTTCTTATGTTTCTGGATGAGATAGGGAGAGTTGGAGTGCTTGGTTGTGTAAATTCTCCAACAAACCAAGCTAATTGAAGTCGGTAGTCATGGGAGAAAATCACAAACGAAAGAAGGGAAGGTGGTAATGCCCTTTATGGTGAAGCAAGGAAGAAATGATGATAGCTAATGCATGCTTAGTAAAGTGCATAAGTGTCTTTGAGGAGAGGATATTTACAATAATACTATAATAAAGTTTGAAAATCTCACTTGTTGGAGAATCATTTTAGCACTTTCAACGCATATGAGGCAGGGATATCTGGATAAGCTGGTGTAGGCTAGAGTTGTAGTTGGTTGAGGAGGAAAGTCATTATTGCATTTCTATATTTTTGAATTGTTAAGGTGTTTCTAGTTGTTAAATATGAATGCATTACCTATTTGACTGATATTATCTTTTGGTGATTGCACTTCCTTGTGGTTATTCGTCAATGCCATATCCATTACCTTCTTTAACATAGACAAAAATTTGGCTTGTACAAATAAATATTTCGATTTTTACAATTGACATTTGAACATGTGTTATATTTTGAAAATTGAAATGTAGATATAGCAAGACAAAGAAATGTAACTCCAATTGATGAAATGGAAGAAGATATTCAAGATGATTTAGTGGATGACGTGTGTGATGATGTCGGCGAATCATCTAGATGCGCAAGGGAACATCTGGATTGGAGCATTTGGATTTTTACCCTTTTTTTTACTAGCATAGTGCACCTCGTTTGTTTGTAAACATATTTAAGTGATCATTCTGAGATTGAAGATTCCGAGATTTAGATTTGATTAATGAATTATTTTTTGGGACAAGGCCCACATTTTGTTTGTTGTGTAAGAAGGTTGCGTGGATAGGCTACTTATTGCAGCACAATCATGTTTGTGTGGTCCCTAGGGAGTCTATAGCCATTTTTATTCGGAGCAGCGCAATGCATCACCACCACTAGGACATTGTAGAATGCTTTCAGCACTCCCTGAGACAATTAGTCATCACTTACAAATGGTGTGCGATGCCTTATGCAGTGTGGTGACGGAGTACATTAGGCTTTCAAATATGTCTATGGTCTTTAAACAAATTTTAAACAACCTCAGCTAGCACCTTTATTTCAAGGTGAGCGCACCATCATAATTTATTACTTGATATCTTAAATTCCTATGCATATATCACCACAAGAAATCATGTGCATAGAGCCATTGATGGTAATATTATGCTGGCATGGGACCCAGCGAACGCATCCGACTATACTAGAGCTGTAAAGCACAACTTAGCCAAAACATGATAGCAGCATGCTAATTTGACCTCAAATTCACATTTGTGGTATTCGAATGGAAGGAGAGTGCAATTGGGGTCCACTCTGGTATTTGGATCTATTCAATGAGAGTATACAGGTTGGCACTATCATACGAGATTAAATTGCACATGACCTGTAGATGGCACATTGAGGCAGATCTAGATCATGTGTTTAGTGTCTACTTGTTATTTAATTGTATTGATTCAGTCCCTAGTGTACTTTGAGAGAATGTTGAACCATTCATATCATTGTTAGTCTGCAAAACGTGTTGAATATTATTCATACCCTTTGTGAGTCTCTCGTATTTAATATGCAATGTTATTGCTGTGAATACTTTTTATCTAAACACTAACTGCAAACATGTGCAACACCATGTTTCCACGACGATAGTATCCTCCAACTCACCCAACTGTGTATACATGACCCTCAGACGAGGAAGGGACACTTATTATGAACATTACTTGACATACATTTTAACTGGCTTTACGTGCACATGATGTGCTATCACATGATGTACCCCATATGTGAGGAGTTGGCTTGTTTGCTTACAATCAACTTTTGGTACGAGGTCACTTATTTTCAGGCCATAGTTGAGCTTTGAAACCTCTAGATTCAATATGCTGCTTTGAGCATTACTTAAGTTTGTCAGACATCACATATAACCCCTCTATGATACAGGTGATAGTGGAGCCAGAGTTTTGGGAGGGAGGCCGTCAGGTAAGCATTATTTAAATTATTTCCTTGTGTTTAATGGTATGCATTTTATATATTGATGTATACTTTACATGTAATTCTTCATTTATATCATTGTGATTTGAATATAGGCTACAAAAATCTATGGATAAGGCTTAAATTCTTTAATGTTTAACTGGCATTGGTTAAAATCACCTTTCAAAAGTTGTTTGTTGATAGTTCGACTAAGTGAGGACACGAAATACATTAAGGATCAATTACAACATGTTTCCTAAATATATGCATTTTACGTATTTCATTGAACCTAAAAATATAAAAGTTTTAAATGATGAATTTTAGGTTGTAACTTTATAGAGATTAAGAAATTTTCAGTTAGATCTTTAAAAATTTCAAATTGAGTAAAGTTTTAATTGCAAATTAAAAAATCAATTTTAACTATAGCCTTTATATCTCTTCTTTTTGTTGTCTAATTTTATGTGATTTTGTATAATTTGATTTTAGTTAAAATTAACGAACTTAATTATACCAATTTCAATGAATCTCAAAGTCTAAAATAATTTGGCATAAGTAAAGGAATTAAGTAATTAACTAATTCAATTTTATTATTCAATTAATAAGTCGAATTCAAGGACAAATATACAAAGACAAATATGGAATTTTATAACTATAAATGAAAGACAGAAATGAATTATTTCTTTATAATTATTTAATTAAAAACACCAAAAGGTTCTTTATTAAAACTAGTTATGGTTAAACAACTAAGAATAATGAAATTAAGAAGCTAACAAATAAATAAGAACAATGGTGGAAAAGATCTAATAGTCTCTACCTAAAAAGGAACAAATGTTTTAGCCTACCTGCTAATTTGCAACCATCCGGCAATGTACCTTAAATTGTGTGGCAAGTCCATTTGTTGCTTTAGACACTTGCAATGTCATAATAATTTTTAACTTTTTGAACAAATTGCAGCTTAAAAAATATTTAGGCAACTTGCATCCTGATGATTATCTTGTAGCTTAGAAAAAATTTGGGCAATTTGTAATTTAACGAGTAACTTCTAGTTTCAGAAATTAGTTGGACAACTTATAGTCCAAAAAGTATCCGATGAGTAACTTGTAGTTTAGAAAGTAATTGAGCAACTAGTAGCTCAAAAAGTAATTAGGCAATTTGTAACTCGATGAATAACTTGTAGCTTAGAAAGTACTTAGGTAACTTAAAGCCCAATGAGCAACTTGTAGTTTAGAAAATATTTTTGAGGCTAGGTCACTTGGGAATTTTAACTAAACTATTTTTTTAAATTAAGTACATTCATTGGTCTTCCTAATTCTCTTTCACTTAGGTCAATCAATCTACAACTTTCTCCTATTAGAATTTTCTTTATTATATATAGTCCCTCTCATTTAGCTTCCAATTTTTCTACGAATTATATTGCTTGTATTTTCCGTAGCACCTTTTCTTTTTTCTCAAACTTCCTTCTTTGTACACATCTATTAAACGAGATAGTAATTCATTATTTATATTTTAAATTCTTAATGTGAGCCTTCCTCTTTTTTTCCTATCAACACTAGCTTGTCCTGCATAACTTGCTCATTTTGTTCTGAGTCGTACTTTAACACTCATCAATATTCTTCACCTATTTCCATAGGGATCATAGCATCCACCCCATATGTTACGCCATATGAACTCTCTTGTGTTGTATTTGTTGGCGTTGTTCAGTGCACCTAAAAGACTTCTAGCAATTCCTCCACCCAACTTCCTTTTGACCTCATCTTCAAACTCCGAACTATTATCCTGTCGACCACCTCTACTTGTTAGTTTATTTGCGAATGATATGTTGCACTAAACTTTTGATTAATCTTTAAGTTTTCACACCAGTTTCGGGTGGATTTTCCTATAAACTGCTTTCCATTCCTCATGATTCGTTCCTGTGGTACGCCATACTGATACATACCACATTCCTCCATAGAAATTTTATTACTTCCGTTTTAGTTTTCTGAGCTATGAGCTCTACTTCGTGAAATGAGCTACTACTACTCGGAGGAACTTCTTTTGTTCAGATGCTTGTAGGAAAAATCCTACTATATTGACCCCTCATCGAGCGAAGGGTATTGTTGATGTTATGCATTCATATCTCGAGCAGGTATGCTAGAATAATTATCCTGTTTCTGGCATTTATCACAAGCTTAGACTAATCGTATTGCATCTTCACTTAAATTAGACCAACAATACTTAGCTTGGACGGTCTTCCTTGAGAGGCCCATGCCTTCTATATCAGATCCACACGATCTTTCATGAATTTTCCTTAAGACCTGATACATTTCACCGAGACTTAGGCACTTAGGGAGAGATTGGTCATACGACCTCTTGTACAAGATGCCACTTATTTTAACAAACCTGACTATCTTTCAATGTGTGTCTTTGTCCACGTCTTCATTCTTCATCCTGCAAAGCCTTGAGTATGAAAATTCGCCAATCATCTTCTCACTCCATCATTCGTACCATAGTATCATTTGTCCTTTGTAATGTAATTCTTCTAGGAGTCTCTACTTTTATACTTGCTACCATTTTTGCTAATGAGTTCACATTGTCATTTTTGTCTCTAGAAATTTAGCAGAGTTGGAAGTCTTCAAATCTTTTACCTAATTCCCTGACTTATTGAATATAGTCCATCACGACTTGCTTCCTCATATTGAATTCCCCACTATATTACTTTGCCACTAATTGAAAATCTAAGTATACTAATATTTTTGGAATTTTTAAGGCGAGGGTGATCTTGATTCCCTAGAAGAGTGCTTCAAACTTGATTTCATTATTTGAGGTGTGGAAATCCAAGTGTAATCTATATTCAAACTTTTCTTTCTTTAGACAGGTCTGAATGATTCCTACTCCACTACTACGGTGAGTTGATGAGCAGTCTATGTACATCATCCAAGGTTGGTCATCAATCTCCTCGTTCATTTGTGTGACAAAATCAATCAAGGGTTGGCTTTTACTGGTAGTCATTGGTTTATAAGAAATCTCAATTTTTTTTTGGCTTTACTGTCCACCTAATTTTTCTTCCAGATGCTTCAATTTTGGTTAGTATTGCTTTTAAGGGGCGTCTTGTAAAAATGGTGATGGAGTGAGCTCGAAAATAAGATCATAACTTCCTAATTGCCGTAACCAATGTAAGAATTATTTTTTCTATTTTAGGGTACTTAAGCTCCGCATCCTACAATACCTTATTTTCATAGTAAACTAGGGCTTATTGTCCTTCGCTATTCTTGATTAAGACCGAGCTAATTGTCCTCTCAAATATTGCTAGGTATAAGTAAAGCCTTTCATTTATCTCGGGCTTTGCCAATAAAGGAGGACTAGATAAATATTGCTTCAGGTTGTCAAAAGCTTGTCGGCACTTCTCTATTAATTCAAAAATCTTAGCTTTCTTTAAGATCTTAAAGAAAGAGAGGCTCTTGTTAGCGGAGTGGGAAATAAACCAGCTTAGGATAGTTATCATTTCATTCAGCCCTTGGCTTGCTTCATAGTTTGGTGTTAGAGGGGGGAGGGGAAGGGGAGGCAATAGGTTCAATATTGCTCGAATTTTTTCTAGGTTGACCTCTATACACTTTCTGATCACCATATACTCTAAAAATTTCCCTCTTTTGATGCCAAAGGTGCATTTAGCTAAGTTTAACTTGAGTTCGAATTTCCTCAACACTACAAAAGTTTCCTCTAGATCTGTTATGTGATTGTCTTTTTACTTTGTTCTATCCAATATATTATCTATATAGTCCTTCATATTTTGTCCTATTTGGTGTTGAAATTTTGTCTATTTAGCCTTTAACACGCAGCTTCAGCATTCTTAAGTTTAAAAAACATAACCTCATAATAGTAAGTTTCGAAGGGGGTAACAAAACTTACCTTCTTCTAAGCATCCTTTGCCAAAGGAATTTGATGATATGCTTAGTAGGCGTTCATCATGCTAAGCAGCTCTAATCTCACAGTAGCGTCAACAAACTGATCTATCTTTGGTAATAAGTAGTAATCTTTTAAATATGCTTTGTTTACATCTCGAAAATTTACTCACATTCCCCACTTTCCTCCTACTTTAGGTATTACCACCACGTTGGACAACTATTTTGAAAATTGTATTACTTCAATGCTCCCTGTGTTAATAAGTTTCTTAATTTCTTCTTTTATGACAATGATCTTCTTTGAGCTGAATTACCATAACTTCTATTTGATGGGCTTGACTCTTAGATCCATATTTAACCTATGCTCTACTACATCTGGATTGATCCCTTTTGACTCCTTTGCTGATGACGCAAATACATCCACATTATTTTCCAGAAAGTGGACTAGCTGTGATTTCCATAGTTGCTCCAACTTGACTCCATCATGTGTGGTCACGTTTAGACCAAGATTCACTTATAATAGTTCTTCAACTAGCTCCATTTGTAAAAGTTGCTCAACCTTATTTTTTTCGGTGGATTTTTTGTCAATTTTTTTTATCATTTCAATGTGGCATTTTCCAAATACAAACTAATCTCCAGTTACTACCCCATTATCCCCTATTGAAAATTTCATTGCCAAGTGATATAGGGATGCTACCGCCTAGAACTCGATTAATGCCGGCCACCCTAAACTTATGTTGTAAGCTAATATCATTTCTACAACAAAAAATTGTACGAACTTGGTCTTAGATACTTGTTTTTGTCTCATTGTGACAGGCAGTGTAATTTTTCCCAAAGGTTAGACAGCTTTTCTAGTGAGCCCGAAAAAAGTTTGGTTTACCTTCTAATTTTCCTTTGTCCAGCTCTATTTTTTAGAAGTTGGTGAGGGCTAACACATCTACCAAGCTCCTAGAGTCTACCAGGCACTATGCCACGCTGTAATTAACTACTACTATTGTTACCAACAACCTAGAGTCTACCAGGCACTATGCCACGTTGTAATTAACTACTACCACTGTTACCACCAAGGCGTTTGAGTGGAGAGTTATTATAATTCCCTTAAGGTCCTCTAGTCCGAAGGTTAAAATAGCCCCTTATACATCTTTCGGGCTGAACTTCTCCCTTTTTCTTATATTGGCTATCTTGCAAAGATTGTTTTTATCTTTCCTTCAAAATTGTCCTTCAGTTATCATGCTTATAAGTTCTTAAGTCATTGGTCTATCTTCCTTGTCCTTTTTTTTACCCTTTTTTCCCTACTTGTCTATAAATTCTTAGAGGCACCCCCCTCGGATTAGGTTTTCTATTTGTTTCTAGAGGTTAAAACATCATTCAGTTGTGTGGGCGAACTCATTACGAAACTTACAATATTTATTACTTCACGGATCTTTTGGTGGTAGAGACGCACCTTGAGGCCATCAGATCATGTAATAATCTTTTAGGGCCTTGAGAATATGCTCTTAGTTTAATTTTAGGGGCATAAGTTTGTCGTGACTTTTTCTTCAGCTGCCCTAGTTGCAGTGTTTATGATTAGCTTCATTTTTCTATCTTCACAAGCCACCTTCCAGTCTAAGATCTTTTCCCACCATGCATAATCTATGTTAATGTATTTTTCAACTTGGGACAAGGTCTCAATAAAGTCTTTTGCTAGTCTCTTAAGTAAAAATCTAAAGAAATCTTCTTCCGTAAGTATTTGCATAAATGCATTGGCCAATACCCTTGTGTTGCATATAGGCATCTGAGGATTCCCTCGAGAAATAACAAACGTAGTCTTCTAAAGATTCATCACATGCTTCATATTAAGCAAAGACATTGGTGTCTTTTCATATCTTTTGTAGCTTACAAATTGGCGAAATCATCAAAATTTTGAATGACTTTTCCTGGTTATTAGTTGAACTACCTCTGAGCAAAGCCTCTTAGAGTGTTAAGAAAGCCATTGCACTTGATTCAATCAGGATATTGATGGAGTAATGCCTAATGCTTGAATCTAGCTAAATGTTCTATTAGGTCTGACACTCCATTTTATTCAAGCACGTTGAGTTGCTGAAAATTATTCAGTACAGGTTCTGCCAGAATTTCTGGCTTGAATGGTAGAGCTTCTACAATTCGGATATGCCCTTTCTACTTCTTCATTTTTTTCAGCTCCTTTAGAAGCTCGGCTAGTCTTTTCCCCATCTTGTTAAAGGAAGCCATGCTTTCTTCCTTACCTTTATCCCTCGTATTCTGTTCCATATACATTCTCTTGCTATAGTCTCTAGCCCCCTGAGTAGACAAGTTGAGGCCTCAAAGGAGTTCCTCCCCGCTTACAACTTGGGCACCCACCTCCTTCTTAGCCAGGGTGGTATTAATTGCTTAAAATTACCTCATTTAGCTGATTGAGGGGAATATTCACCACCTGGTTGGCTGGTTCTTCCTGAAAACAGAGGGTGCTTGTCAAAAGAGTTGTTGGGAATGCTCTTTCTTCATATGCTCTTCCTTCATTTATATATTCTTCTCTTTTTGTATTTATTAAGAAAAAGGTTTCCCACAGACAGGACCAATAATGTGAATTTGTTTCTAAGCCTCCTTCTCTAAGAATAATTAACAAAAATAATTTGTCAGAAATAGTAAAGATTTTTTAAAATAGTAAAAATACCTTATAACTTATGTATCGTTTTAGTCGAGAAAATGTTACTATTTATAAAATACATCAGCTGGCATAGTCTGTCAACACTGCCTTATCTATCCTAAGCTTAATTGTCATATGATAGGTTTGCCACCCAAGCCGTTAAGCTAGATCATAAGCGATTGATAGGAATGATATCATCACACATCACAGTATATAAATAATGTATTACATATATACACATATTATATATTATACATACATATATATATATATAATATACAATATAATATATATGTAATATACATAATACACATGTACAACATATGTATAACATCTATTTATTATATATACTATATATGTACATATATAGTAGAACCTCATATGATATACATACATTTATTACATTAATTAAAAAAATTTACTTTTACATAAATAACTACTTATTATATCAACATAGTTTCTATTATTAACTACTAATCACATCAACACAAATTTTTATTAATAACTATTTTTATTAATAACTACATGCCGCATCATTACATTATTTCTTAAATACCATTTATTCACATACAATAGTTCACTTTTCATATTTTATACCTCTAAAATATTTTATCTATTTTTTCTCACTTTATCCCAAAAATATATATTTTTTGAAACAGAGCTTGCATCCAATCGCGGCTTAAATGTCTTGATGTGAAATAATTATTGTTATTCTACCTATTTGTCTAACCTTCTAGAGTCTGTTAACTTTAACTTGGCCAATCTGAATTGTAGGGTAGAAAGAGAGAACAACAATTACATCCCGCATAAACTATTTGCAGGGTAACCGGTGTCACAGTGAAATGTACACCACTTGGCACCAATTACAAAATTAATGTAATAGTGAAATGTACATTACTAGGCATCAATTCCATCCCGAATTAAACTATTTGTAGTGATTAATTTTAATAGGTCTTGAATTGAACTTATGACCCACAAACGGTTTGGGAATCTAACAAATCTTCAAATAGGTATTTAGTTGTACGAGTATTTTATCAAATCAGATGTCTTTTATGAATAAAAACTTACTATAGAAAAGTTAGATATAAAATAAATAAGATTATTGATAAATAATTCAATCCAACAATTGTTATAAAATAATTATTCAAAATAATTTTAATAAACTTTTATTCCATCAATGAAAGTAAATACAGCCTCGCAAGTTCAATAATTCGATATTTAATTATTCATCTCCACTGTTATTGGGTAAAATGGACTCCATAAAATTATTATGACAATTGCTGTGTTTTAGTCTAAGCTTGGTCCATCTTGTACCATTGTGATCCAAATAATATAGCATTCATTTTCATTCCGAGATTGTCAAATTTCCATTCGGATATTGACCATAAAATAAAGTGTCATATAAATGGATCATTAAGAAGTGCATACTAATTGGCACAAAATACAGAATGAACAGTGGAGAGTGGAGGGGTTAATAATATAAGCTATTCAACTCGAATTCAATCAAACTCAATAATATTTTGGAGTCTAACCGAATTCAAACTTGAACTTAAACTAGTTCTTTAAATTCGACCACATTGTTTGACGCAAATTCTTATTTGATTTCAATTTTTACAAAATTGAGTCAAGTAGTGTTCGAGCAATTTGAGCTCAACTTATTAACACACCTAGTAGGGAGTTTATGATGCAGTGAAAGCGTGAATGAATAGATTTATTATGCAAAACATGTTTTCACAATTTTAAATCACAGACAAAGACAGAAGCTTACTGAAAATGGAAAGTGAAAAGAAATCACCTCTAAGCATTTGGAATTCTATCTTGTAATAAAGAAACTAGTAAGCTTGTAAGTACAGGGCAAAGTGCATGAGAAACCAAAGCTTGCTTCAGCAGAATCTTCCTTATAATGTGCCATTATCATCTTGTACAGTTTAAATTCTACAGTAAAATTACCCGTTTCTCTTGGCCAAAGGACCTGTTGCCCAAGTGATAACACGGTAGAATCATCCCTTGTGCCTTCGATCAGATACAACACCGTCAAATATGCTATCCAGCAACGGCAAATTAGGGCAATAACCATTTAACAATGTTGAACACTTGAACGAAGATAGGGTTTTCTTACCTGACTGCTGTACATAACGAATATCATCAAATGCTGATCAGTGTTTATTTTCGTGTGATTCTTATCTTCTTCTGCAAGTACCATAAAATTTGAGGAGTATATACTCTTGTCTTCTCTACAGATCTTATGCACAATCTCGCAACACTTAGTAGACAGTAAAGCTCTTTTGGGTCGTAGTTATTTCCAAGATCAGGATCAATCATCATGTGTATGGATTTCGGAAATTGAGATTCTTGAACCCATTGGACTAAATCCATGCCACCTTTTTCTGAGGATTGGCCAGTAATCAGCTCTAGGATCACCAAACCAAGTTGGAAGATCATGTTCTTGCATCCCTGCTGTGTGCACTCTGCAATGCAAAGCAGATCAGAAAGTAAGGACTTGAAAAGTGGACAAGATTTTGGTGGAGTAATACCTTTTGGACAATGAGAAGAGGTTGGCACTGGAATATGATTTCCAGCAGCTCCAAATACGCTGATATCTGAAATCTGCAGCAAGAATTATAACGCTTACTTTAATCGTCTGCCTTCATGCATTTAAACCTTATTAGGTCACATTTAAATACAGTCAACAGGCGAAAAGTTTGTCTGCATAGTTACCTTAGGGATTAAATTTTCATCCAACATTATCGAGCTTGAGCTTAAAGAGACATGATATATTGGTGGATCACAGAAAAAGTGTAAATATTCCTGCATTTAGATGTAAAGAGTGAGCAGCAAAGCCAAATGTGAACAAGAGTAATTATTTGAAACATAAAAGTATAAAGTAGAAGAATATAAGTGGAAGTCATATAATTTGCCCATAAACGATGTAACACTATTTCTTGCATGTTTGCAGTGTGTCAAGATGAACCTCTACTATAGGTAATCCAAATTAGGTTACTCTGATAAGCCTTAAGGCATTAGTTTTTTTGTGTTCTACTATTTCATGAATCCTTGAGTACCATATTCCTTGTGAGAAGTCCAGAATTATCATCACGAATCAAAGAGGAAGTATAGGAGCTACAAGGAGAGAAGTGTTTCAGACTAACCACAGCAGCAGCAATTCCGATTGCTATTTGTAGCCTTGTTCTCCAATTCAGAGGAGTCTTCAGAGGATCTGAAAAGGAAAACCTTCATGACAAACGAAATAGGGTTACATTAAGAAATATTTGCAAACTTACCAGACAAGTGCTCCTTTAAGCTTCCATTTTCCATGTTTTCATATACTAGAAACCTGAAAAGGCACAAAGTAGTACTGGAGGACTCAAAATCTAATGCCAGTCAGACTTTCAGAAATGATCTGCTGAAAAATGAACATGGACAAAAGAACAGAGAGATTTAAGAACAAAGGTTGGAGATAGCTCCATATGTAAATGTAAATGCCAAGATAGAGAAGGAGCATTTTTACATGGTGTGCCTATGGTTAAATATAGGAATATGTTTGAAACTTGTCACAGACAAGTGAATAAATTTATTATTAGATTAGAGAACATACTAGCAAAAATGCAAAACAGTTCAATTAAGAGTTGTTTGGATTGGGGCCATCAAAGTGCATAAAAGGATAGAATTCTCAACTGGCAGTTGGCCAACCCAGATGCCATAATACATGGATGAAGAGAAGATGAAAGAAACCCAATTTATGATTCTTTTACATGGAAGAATTATGTGCAATCGGTCACCGTGTTATCAAGAATATAAGAGTTCAAGAAAGTTCAATCAATAGTCACTAAATGGATTAGTACCGCTTAGGTCCAATGGAAAACCCACAAAGTGCAACAATATGGCAGTGATGCAAACAGCCCAGGAGCTGAACTTCCCTGTAGAAGGAATCATCATCTTCATCAAAAAGTTTGACTTCCTTCACAGTAGCAACACAGCCATTCTCAAACCTGGCCCTGTAAGAAGCCCCTTGAGAAGAGTTATTGATAACTCTTCTAAACCCATCAGTTGCCTTCTTTATATCTTTGTATGAGTAGCATTTCACAAGGTACGGCGAACCTTAAATTTATTGCACACAAATAATCAACGATCTGTGCATTTACTAGTTAGTCACAACATATAAATTCTACTATAATGTACAGCTATGACAAGTACTCCCTATATCGTGAATATATCCTGAAGATGACTCGGTATGCAAATACTAAATCATACTGTATCCAGAGCTTCAATCCAGGCAAGGATATTATTAAGAATGCTAAAGCAAAAAAGGGAACCACATAAGTTTCTATGAGTAACTCTATTCCTACCAAAAATCCAAATAAGTGCTGCTTTAGCATCATTAATCAATCAAATTGATTTCACTGATGACTTCAATTTATCAGCAGTGCTAATTGTCAGAAACAGAAAAAATCCTGAAAAACTAGGACCAATGAATATCTTTATGCAAAACACAGGTCATGTTTTTGAAAATAAGTCGTATTTGTACTATAAATGTCTATGGCATCAATTACTGGATTTTCTATCATGATCTTCAAACTGAATGCTGAAAAACTAGGAAGAAACAATGATTATTTCCAATCCTTTCTCATCTTCAGGTCAACAAACTTTTTCCGGAATGCCAATCAGCCCAAAAATGCAATACTGCAATCATGCAGTGGGAAAGGGTGAAAATCTACTCAGCCAATAAGCAAGCCAAGCGCCAAACCAAAACCCCCAATTTCACAACCACCCAATATAAGCAATGATTCCAGCCATAATTCTCGAATCAAGAAAGCACAACAAGGTCACAGTCACTCCTGAGAAAGAAACCGCAATCAAGCAAATTTCCCAGGAGAAAAACAGACCAAGAATCCAGATACTGCGATCTCACCGCGGCGACATCGGAGGTGAAACCAGGCGAGCAGCTGCAGCCTGATCTTGAGCGTCAAATTCTCAGTGCCCATCGTTCCTCGTGAAATTACGATTCCGTGGGAGAAATAATGAAAATTATTCGAGGCACAGTGAACCTTTGGATCCAAAGGTTGCGCCTTTAAATGGGCAGAAAGAACGTTATAGTGAGAAAATTACACATAGACCTTTCCACGTTGTCGTTAGCGCGCAACTTTCCCGTTCGTTCGGTTAAAACCGTTGTAAATATGGGACCATTAGGGGGGCAAAATTGGCATTGCGGCTGCTGCTGGCGACGTGGTCCCTTCCATTTAAAGCTTGATTAAAGTTAAACGTGGAAAAAGGTTGACTGAAAATGCTTTTCATGTTGTCCAAAACGATTCCACTCAAGAGAGGAAAGCAAGGTCGTGTAATTTGTAAACATGTTAACCATCAATCCGTAAATTTTCACTGTATGAGGAGATTGTACAGTTATCCAAGAATCAAGTTCTGTTCGGCTGGTGATTTTTTGATGGGTTCGAAATAGTGAAAATTTTGTAGGGTATGAATATTTTTGTTGTAAAAATTTGGTTGATGAAATTTGAATTTGTATAATTTTATACAATATAATAATAATTAAATGTTATGATAGTAATGATTAATTTTTAAAAAATAAATATATAAATGATAGTCCATGTATGTATATTGACGTGATTGTTAATAAATATAATAATTAAATTTTAAATATTTAAAAATATATATAAAAAAAGAATAATTTGAATTGAAATTTAAATTTAAATTCTGTTGAAAAATAAACTTGGATTGTAAAATTTTCCATGAGTATGAAACCCATCAAATTCACTAACCAAACATAGCCATCAAATTCACTAACCAAGCATAGCCCAGATATTCTATCTGGAGTATAAATATTTATAATATATTATCAATTGTCTAACTTCACTTTACTTATATAAAATAAAATTACATATTTATTTTTTTAATTACATAGTATAAAATTATACATTTATCTTTATTTTTAATTTTTCGTTCCTTTCTATCCTTCATATTCCTTCGTCCCAATATTTACAACATAACGGATAGTCATGTCTCTGGCCAGATTTTTAGGTTGTCCTGCAAGTCTGAGATCATTGTGTTCGAACAATTGAACACAACGCCACATGAAGAATCAGTAGTTTTCTAAGATCACCACATAGAGCATATTTTTAGTTTACAAGTGCCGACCGAATAAAATCCCAGGAACTGTACAACATCAACAATCAAATTGGCGGTCATCCAACATTCAGGAAGACACCAACATTAATATCAATTGCTACAAGAATTCCTAGCAGTTATTTCTAGTGCAGATCTACAATCGCTAGTTAGAACTGTTCAAGGACAGACACCGCATGACAGTACAACGTGGAACTATCAAAAAAAAAAAACCTCAACTAGATAAAAATGACTTAGCTACCGGTCACAGGTTCTTGTGACATGGGGTCCTTGCCATTGGGGTTTTCTGCTACTTGTTTCTCCATCGAATTGTCCTGATCCACACTTGTGGTGGTTTCTACACCGTTGAGCTTCCCATCTGAAGATTCTTTTTTGGCGCCGCATGCACCCTTAGACTCGCCATTTTTCGATCCTGGTTCAGAAGATCTCTCCTTAGATTCATCAACTTTTGCAACTGGCACTTCTGAAGATGCTTCCTTAGACTCAATTTTTGTATCTGCCACCACAGTATTTGATTTCTCAACATTAGCATTACTGCTCTCAGTTTTGGCATCAATAGGGGCCTCATCAGCCAAGGGTTCTTTCAAAGCTGCCTCAGTCTCTGTTATCTTTTCTCTGTCATCAACATTCATGTTTTCTGGAAGAGCTTCCTTGGTAACAGCTTCTTTATCATTGGCATCTTTTGCATCCTCGGTAGGAACTTCTGCACTCCCTTTAGTTTCTTCAGCAGCAGCATCCTTATGATCTGCAGCTTCACCTTCTGCAGCAGCATCATTCTGATCTGGGGTTTCACCTTCTCCAGCAGCATTACTCTTCTGGTTAGCTCCCTTCCCTGTGTTGGATTTCTTTTGCTTTTTCTTGGGAGACTGACTGACAGGTGCTTCAACAGCCTTTGATTTCTCACTCAATCTCGCAGAACGCCTTGGAGTGTCATCTGAGTAGGACAACAGCGGGTTGATCTCATTTAGTTCCCAACACACTTGCTCATAACATAGGAAGCATGCAACAGAGATTCATTTCTTGGCTTCTCGTGCTCTTAACAGAATCAGAATTTTTTATTTGTTCAAGTATCACAAATTGAGAATGCATGTGACATGTCTCTGTGTGTGTGGCTGTGTGAAAGAAAGAGAGCACACCTGTACCCCAGTCAAATTCTGACGAGGCAGCTCCCCCAGGATAAGGTTTGAGGTACTGATCCAACTGTCTCTTATTCTTGATCTCTTCTCCAGTGGGAGATATGAAAACGACATCATATCTTTGAGGGGTACCGCCTTTCTTTTGAATAAGCTGATGATTCCCCAAACATTGGTAAAGAAGAAAACAGATGTTTAGAACCAAAGAAGCAAAAGAAAAGGCAGCTTTATTAATTAGAACAATACGATTTAAATCAGCCAACTAGGATTATCGTGTAGTTTTGATGCTATCTGAAAAATATAAACCAACACACAAACATGGCTTAAACTCCATCCTACACTTATGCCACTTCGGAAAATAAGACAATTTAGAAAATTCAGAACAAGGCAAGTCGATTTCCATCCTCTTTTATTTATTTATTTATTATTATTTTTTTCTTGCTGGAATTTGAATAATAACCTCAGAGTAAACTAACAGTCTTAACAATTTTAATTTGCAACAGATGATCAGTCAACGAGAAGAAGGAGGGCACATATTGCATAAGGAGGTAAGGAAACAACCTCGAACAAATATAATGTAATAATACGTCTCGTTGCTCATTATCATCATGAAAGCCCAACTATAGTTCATTAAATTGGATAATTAATTTCGGCAAAGCGCGATTAATTATGCTCGCAACTCGCTTATTATTTCATTTCATTGAGATTAAATAACATACGAAAACCTAGTCCACCAGTAAAAGTTAAATTCGCAATCAATTTCAGAATCTTGAAGGGGCGTTACAGCAGCAACATCAATCCATCACAAAAATTGATTTCTATAAACATTCAAAAGAGGAAGACAATTCAGATTTTTACTAAATGACAATTCAAAATCCACAAACACCAAAATCAGATCGATTATCATCAAAAACTCCAGAAAACTACCAAGAAAAACAAAGAGATGCCGCTCACACACACACACACCAACACCAGCAAAAAATCACCGGCGCAAGAAAGCCCCAAACGAATTCCCGAAAAATACTACAAAAAGTCAAACAAAATTGCGTAAAAACGAAGGCGAAGGAGAATAGTAACACCTTCTTAATCCACCCAGCTGGAGCAGGAAGCTCAACAGCCACGACGTCGTTCTGCTTATTCCCTTCCTCAGTCGCCATTCTTCTTCGTCTTTCTTTATCTTCTGCAAAATAAATTAATTTTTCGGAACCGCAATAGGGAAGATGGAGAGAAGATTTCTTTAGTCATTAATTTTGGGTATTTTTTTCATCTATTGAGAGGTGAGTGAGGCGAAGGGCGTGACATGCGTGGTTCCGGTGAGTGAGGCGAAGGGCGTGACATGCGTGGTTCCGGACGTGACGGGAATTATCAACTCCTATTAATTGTTCGGTATGGCATCCGCGTAGTTTGGCGGCAATTCCCGCCATCCACAGTATAAGTGTAATTATTAATTGCTATTCTTTTTGCTGTCCCTCGTGTTTCAACATTTTTTGGCCTTTTTCATTTATTAAATTAGAGACTTCATTTATATATTTATAATTTGTACTATTATATTATTGCAAAAATCTTAACTGGTCATTTAATAATTTTCCTAAAACACTGTTCATAGTTAATTATCTATACTACTATAGATATTATATATCTTATATAATAACTGAATGTAGCCGTCTATACATAATAAAATGGAATTTATTATGTCTAATTTTTGACTTTGTATCTTTAAAAAAAACATATGATTACGTAGCCTTATTTAATTGTTTAATTATTAAAAATATAATAAATTTATAATTTTTATAATTAATGAAATTATATAATTCTTTTATAAACCTATGTACACATAACGAATGTAAATTTTACAAATATATTATTAAGCATATAAGGCATGTTTTGTTACACAATATAAATTATATAACTACTCTTATTTTAAGTTTTTTTTATTTTTTTAATTGTCTTCATCATTACTTTTAATATATGCAATATGATCAAGGTAATAAGACTTTTTTGTAGCACAATATGAAATTACAAAATGCCTCCATTTTAATATTTTTTTACCTTTTTCTATCATTTATTAATGCTTTCTTCCATATTTTCTCTATTTTAAATTATATTGATATCTTATACTCTTATTTTAACTATTTTAATATTTTTATTTATATTATTAAAATATAATAAAATTTTAATTTACAAAAAAATCTGACCACATACAAAGTGTGAAATTCTTATTAATACTAGTAAAATTGACACACATATTGTGTGTGTAAAAGTTTTAATAAAATATAAAATGATTGTATTCTAAATAGTTGAAATAATATTATTTAAAATAAGAATATAAACAAAGTTGAAAAGAAATTGAAAGTGAAAGTTTGAAATAAAAATAAAATAAAGATAAATTCAAAGAAAAGGAAGGGACCAAGAATAAAAAATAAATGTAAATTTGTGGTTTTAAATTATACAACTAAAAAAAATAAATATGTAATTTTACTTCATGTAACTAAAAAATACTTAATCATATAGTATAGATGTACACACACATATATATATGCACATACAATGATTGATTGGCAAACTTCATACAAATGCTTTGAATATTCATTATGCAAATGCTCCTATTCATCTATGCGATAGTTGAAGTAAGGATAGTTTTCAAAAAATTGTCATGAAACAAACATTGTCAAAGACTTATTGCATAAAATTAGAGTTGAATCTATATAAACAAAGATGATAATAGGGACAAAAAATCGTAGGCAACCCTCCTTAAAAAGGGTACGAGATAGAGGTTGGGATAGAATGAAAACGAGAGTGGAGGAAGAATTTTTCTCCCAATGTTTAAATGGGGCAGGAGATAGGGGAATGTATGCAACCCTACTCTGACCCCGCTTTGTTTAAAATATATCTACAATTATATTATTATATGCATAGGTATATATTATTTTATTGAAGTAACTCATAAACTAGTCAAAATATATATTATTTCACTTGAAATAATCTATAACATGAGATTATTCATGTACAATATTAAAAAATTTTAATTCTTGTATATAATTTAATTTTTTTAATTTGAAAATTATTCCATTAAATTAGTGATTGACAATTTTACTTAAAATTAAAAGAAAAATTTTATAAACGGAATTAATTTTGAATAAATATATATTTTAATTGTAATGAAATATAAACTTTATCACAAAAAAATATATTTTTCTCTCAATTAAAAATCATAAAATATGAAAAAAAATTAAATTAATAGCAACAAACAAAAGTTTAAAAGCTTCACTTTAATTGATAAAAAGATTGAGATTCATTTCCAATACACTAAACTAGTTAATTAATTATTATAAGTGTAAGAATAGTGTTATTTATTATAATATTATTGATAAATTAATTTAAAATTTAAATTTTCCTCCAATGAGACACCTGTGAGAAATTGGAACAATTGATGGAGCAAGTATAGAGGAAGCGAAGACGAGAGATTGGGCGAGGATGGAAAAGCTGTTTATGATGGAGTGGGGGGGGGGCATCTCTACCCCACCTCTCCCCATTTTCATCCCCACATATAAAACTCTTTTGTCTTGTTGAAAATTTGTTGTTAATCAATTAACAACCTATCAAAAAAAATTTACACTTGATATGTAATACCTCAAAATTTTAGGGGCTTAGTAGCAATATTTATTAAATGTAAAAAAAAAAATATTAGCCAAGAATTTATTTCCAAATCCCAGGATTTTATTTAATTATTGTTATGTGGAAGGATGGTAGGAATAACTATATAGGTATGTAAGGAGAATATGCACATTAGGATGCAAGAAAACCTTACAAAAAATAAGGGTATTAATGGAAGTTGTTACCGTGAACCTACAAGGCCAAATAAGGGAGAGTGAAACCAAATTTTAGGATGAAAATTTTGGGGGAATTTGTGTGAATTTCTATTCAAAAATAACGGGCGTGGTTCTTCCAAAATTGGGCACATTAAACCCTAATATAAATGCCCCACCCCATTCCTAGACAGAAGAATATTTTTGGCACCCCCAAAGAGCTAAAGTTGTTGTCCAAGGAGAGAGAAAAGAGGGAAACAAAATTCCAAACCTAAATGTGTGAGAAATTCAGATAACCTTTTAGATTGAAACATGTAGGATTCATGCATACCATATGATTCTATTTTCTACATGTTTAGGCACCAAAGAAAATGATAAATCATAAATAATTATTTTGAATATGATGTTGGGACCATGATAGTCCTATCACATGTAGGAAAATTAACATGGATATTGCGTATAGAAAAAGATAACAAAGCTTTCATAAGTCTTGAATTCCTTTGGAAATTTCTTAAAAACACATCAAGCTTGAATTTTTATGATTTGATTATGTTTAGAAGGTCCTTAAAACTCATATAACTCGTCTGGATATTTGAAAAAGAGATTAAAATTGAGAAAGGATGAAATTGAGACCAAACAACGCCTTAATGCGCATGTGGTCCCTACGGCGTGGTCAACCTGCAATCGTGAGATGCTACCTAACAGTTGTGAGAGGCCTATCCGCAAGTGCAGAGTAGGACTGCAGTGAGGCAAAATGTCCTATAGCTAATCATGCCAACAAGCTAGCAAGCATTGCGATTACGACACAGCTTCCCGCAGTTGTGGAGAGCGTAGTGAGAATTCTAAAATGTCATGCAACTAACATCACAAGTGCGAGGAAGCCACCCATAGCTACGACCCCATTGTCCACAACCATGAGCCCAAGCGCGGGCATGTACAGATTGCCCAACGTGTTGTTGTGTGATCGCAGAGCCCATTTTCGCAATCGTGAGTGACATTTCCATTAGAGCAAAATTGGGCAGAATTCAAATTTAATGATGTTAATGTCCAATGTTGTCACCTTTGAATTTAGAATGTGACAGAATATGGTTGCGAGACATAGAGACAATGGATGACACTTAGGAATTTTACCGAGGAGCATATAGACATTGAATATCCATTGGATTAAAGATTAAAGATTAAATTGAGAATTGTTTGGTTTGAAGAGGAAACCAAAAGAATCTTGCTGATAAACCCCAACGACAATAAACAAATATTGGATAAGTGGTTATTTGTAGGTTTCACAACTGCCTTGTTAAAATGAAGTATTTTCCCAAAAATTATTTTGTCCTACTAATTTTTTTTTGAATTTTTTGCAAATTGTATATTTTGTTGGAACTTTTTTGAAATATTTGCTGGGAAATATTCCTGCATGATTTATGTAAATTGATATGTTTTTCCTTTAAGATGCTTTATCCTAAAATATATTTTTGGATGTGAACGAACAACTAGTAAGTTGAATTTTAAATTGTTCCAAACACGTTAATCATGTACATAGATTATTTTGAGGTAGAGTTTGGGGACTAATAGGAATAATGTAAGGAACTAGTTCTACCTGCTCAACCAGGGTTAACGATATGACCTATTTAATTGAGGTTAAAGATTGGGATAAAATCCACTCAATTAGAGTTAAAGGTTGAGACAAGACCTGCTCGTCTAAGGTTAAAGGTTAGGATAAGACCTAACTTCACCAAAGTTAAAAGTTGGGACAAGACTCTTTTTAGTTGGGACAAATGATTAAAGTCTTGATCAGGGAAAGCAGTACATGAAATGTTTAAGTCTCCAAGCACATTAAAAGACAGCATAGCTACGACGAATGTGAACATGTTTCATACGAAAATTTATCTAGTTGCTCTAATGTGAATTTTTGTGTAAATGCTTACTGGGCATTTTGTAAATGTATTATTTTATTCACATTCCAATAAAAAGGTAGGTGATCGCTTACTGGGCATTCAGTCACTTACCACTTTTGAAAATTCCTTTTGTAGTGGATTCTAGTGAGGAAGCGCGTGCGTTGGGATGGTAGAAGGAGACCTTGGAAGGAGGAGGAATTAGTCATAATTTTGCTTCAGGAATATGATTATGATGTAATAGAATTGATCCTTTATTTAAATTCTGCTGCATTGTAATAAACTTTCGTTTCACTTGAAATAAAGAACTTGATGGATTAGTTTTTATAATACTTGTTAACTTTGATATTTACTTAGATGATTTGCAAACACTGTCGTGTCATAACCTCGGATCTGGGGTGTGATATAAGTAGTATTGGAGTCTAGGTTTTGATGACAGGAACCTAGTACAAATAGCAAAGATTGAAACCGCAAGAAATCACTTCACAAATACTTTGAATTTAGTAGCTTACCTCATACATGCATAAGTTGCAGGAAATCACTTCACAAATACTTCAAATTTAGTAGCTTACCTCATATATGCATAAGTTATAGACTGCCTTCTCATCACGATTACTTAGCTAAGTGACATAGCTGCCATATTGGCTGAGACCCAATGATTGCATGATAAACTTGAGGATGAGAATAAGAGTTAAGGATCATCAGAAACCCTCAAGATGAAACTGGAGGAATCAGAGGTTGAGTGGCAGAAGCTTGTTAGGACAAATTAGCACATGTGAAGGAGCTACTGACACTGTATAGACAAAGACTGGGAGAACCAAGAGGAGCTAGTTCGACAAGTGTAACACCTCGACCATGAGAATGATGAGCTCCATGAACTTATCCACCATCAGTTTGAAGATCTCGACCCAAAGGTAGAGCCAGACGAGGACCTTGAGTAGATTCCAAATGAGGCAAAAGGAGGTATAGTTATAGGTGAGTTATTTTAGACTAGGGGCATATTTATGGATGAATCATTTTAGGATAAAGATCTATAGAGCTATAGAAATATTGCGATATGAATAAGACTAGCTTGTCCTCTATAACTGGCAATTTTGAGCGATATGAATAAAATCATCATTTCCTTATAACCATTATGTGCTCCTCTATTTTATTTATTGCTTGTTGACCCCATGCTTCTCCTACTGCAAATGTGAACACCAACTCACATAATTTGTTTAATCCATGAATAATTTTCAAACATAGGAAAATGGCTGGATGACCATGTCACGCTACCTAAAACCCTCTCTATGCCACCTCTATGGAGAACATGAATAACCAAGTTACATCTATCCTCTGCCTTTATCACTGGTGCAATCCAAAGCCACAATTGACCATGGGTCAAATCAACTTATAATGAGAGGGCCTGGTGGCCATAGTAGTTGTCGTGGTCTGAGTGGTTAGGAACTAACAACAAGCTTAGACATGAACACGAACACCAATCCAACCCAATGAAGATACTAAAGCCCATTATGAGGCACTAAAAAGATCCCATGCTTATGTTCAATAGCTCACATGACCTAGAGGTTATCCAAAAATAGTTGAAAGAGATGAAGGACAACTTTAAGTTAAGCAAAGTTTTGATCGAGGTATGATCAAGAGTAGCAATACCCTTCCTGGTTAGTAAGGCTCTCTCTGATGGGAAGGTATGTCAGTTGCACTTCGAGAAAAAGGTCTAATTACTAGGGCCTGATTCCATGAGGTATTTCTAAATCACCTTTTTCTTTAATGCCATTTGTCAATAAAAGATGGTAGAATTCGACAACTTAGTGTAGGCACCTAACATGTCAATAGTTGAGTACTCACTGAAGTTCCATACCCTAGGGAAGTGTTGGCCTACGGTGATGGTGAGCTTAACCCTTAAATACACAAGTTCACTAAGGGATTGAAAAGTTGACCATCGACAGCCTTAGCACTATATAATGCGTAGACTTTTGATGAAGTGTTCAGAGCTGCCATAAGGGCTGAAGCTAACATCAATCACAAGGAGGTAGAAAATAATTTGAAAAGTGCCAAGCCAAGTTCATACCTTAGGAATGAGCAGATTGGACCTTCAACTAGGCCTTTGGCCAACAAAAGGGCTAATAAAGGTGGGAATGGTCAAGTCCTGCATCAACTACCTGAGTACATTAAATGACATTGCTAACACACTAGAGTGCGCGATTTGTCACTAGAGCGTGTTTTCGATGCGGCCAACAGAGCCATCAAATCGCTAAGTGCTGGCAAGAGACTTCTAAAGCAGCTACTACCAACACTAATGATGGGAGTTGCGTAAGTGATAGCAACAGCAACCATGAGCCTAAGGAGCCCAATGCTAAGTTGAGAGAAGATGCCAGTGTTCACCATGCCTTAGGAAAGAGCTGATGATGTTGAGGGTGCCCTTACAGGAAATACTACTATTAACCAATTTTATGCATACACCTTGTTTGACTAGGGTAGCTTGTATATCTTTATCCTTGAAGATCTTGCTAAACACTCAAAGAATAGACTTGAGATATTAGAACAACCTTATCGAGTAGCCATGATGGGAGATGAAATTGTGATAGCCACCAAGATATATATAGAATTTGTTCCTTGGGACCTTTGTGAGAATCGAGAGTTGAGAGTTGAATAACCTATGTGTGGTTCAATGGTATGCCCACATTAAGTGAAAGACAACATGGGAGCTAAAGGTGCAAAGATGGTGAAATCAGAGTAGCATAGGGAAGCGTGGCAGAACCCTACCCTATTTCGAAATGAGGGAAGTCAGAAGCTCGAGGTTGAAGATGGAAGATGTGAAATCAGTACCCCCACCTGATTTTAGAAGCAAGTTAGTTCAAGTTTCAAAGAGGAAACTTTTTGTGAGGGTGAGGATGCAATACTCCAAAAATTTTGGGGGCTTGGTAGCAATATTTACAAAATGTCAAAAAAATAATATTAGCTAAGAATTTATTTCCAAATCTCATGATTTTATTCTAACTATTTTCGTGTGGAAGGATGATAGGAATAACTATGTAGGCATGGGAGGAGAATATTCGCATTAGGATGCAAGAAAATCTTACCAAAAATAAGGGTATTAATGGAGGTTTGACACCATGAACCTACAAGACAAAATAAGGGAGAGTGAGACTAGATTTTAGGTTGAAAATTTTGGAGAAATTTGTGTGAATTTCTATTCGCAAATAAAAGGGGTGGTTCTTCCAAAATTGAGCACATTAAACCCTGGTATAAAAAACCCAACCCATACCCAGACACAAGAATATTTATGGCACCCCTAGAGGGCTTAAGCCATCATCCAATGAGAGAGAAAGGAGGGAAACAAAATTCCAAAATTAAAAGTGTGAGAAATTCTGATTCTTTCAGATTGAAACTTGGTAGGTTGGGTCAAGCCTTGGGTATTATGCCTGACCTAAACCCGATCTGATTATTTTTCGCAATTTAGAATATTTAACCCAAACCCAACCCACAAATTTCGTGGGTTACCCGAATCTGACTCTCCAACTCACCAAAAACAATATTTTTAATTAAAATCAAGGCTTAATATTTTAAATATTTACAATTTTACCATTTAATTTTATTTAATTAATTTTTATATTTATATAAATATTTATTAAATTATTTAAAATATATTGTGGGTCCGTGGATATGTAGGTCAACTCAGTGGGTGGATTAGGATAAGACTTGATTCAACCGGAATTAAAGGTTGGGACAAGACTCTCTTGAGTTAAGATAAATGACTAAAATCTTGAATGGGGAAAGCAGTACATGAACTTTTTAAGTCCCCAAACACATTGAAGGATAGCACAATTATGATGAATGTGTACGTGTATCATATGAAATTTTATCGGGTTGCTCTAATGTGAATTTTTGGATAAAGGCTTATATTTTGTAAATGTAGTATTATGTTCACATCCTAGTATAAAAGTAGGTAATTATTTACCAAGCATTTAGTTGCTCACTACTTTTGAAAATTTTTTTTTGCAAAGGACCCTAGTGACGAAGGGCAAGGTGCGTGTGGAGATGGTAAAAGGAGAGCTTGGAAGGAAGAGGACTTAGTTATAATTTTGCTTTTAGAATAAGATTACCATATAATAGAATAGGTCTTTTGTTTAAATTATGCTATGTTGTAATAGACTTTCGTCTTATTTGAAATAAAAGAACTTGACAAATTAATTGTTGTGATATATGTTGACTTTGGTATTGGTTGAAATCATTCAAAAATATTGCTGTGTTATGATATTGGATCTGGGGCATGACAAGATATATCATGTATTGAATGTTTATAATATGTACACGGGTGTATAAGTGTACACTAATTGTGATGTCACATTTATTGATGTTTAAACAAAATAATATGCATGTGTGATGTATGCATGCATAATGTAATTGGTGCAGTATTTTATCTTTAGCAAATGTTGATCGTGAAACTAGTCGTCTTTCACAATATGATTTGGGAGAAGTGCTACACGCACGCTCTCTCTATATCTCCTCATTTTTTTCTATATTCATTTTTTATATTTTGATTTTATTCTACATTTTAATTCTGCACTCGTTCAATTAATTTATTAAGTTTATCTTCCAATTTTTTTTCATGAATCTTCGGTGGCTGGATTATTCCATAACTAGGAGGTTAATATGAAATTGTGTACATATACATATTTTAGTGCAAGCATAATGAAAGTGTGATTATAGTGTTCTATCCTTTTTTAATGGTTGCTTTAATTGTGTATGCTTTAATTTAATCATAAATTTTTTGAATTAATAATTTTCTAAAGTTAAGAAATAATTTTAAAAATGGAAAAATTACAAAAGAATTCAAAAAATTAAAGAGAGAGAGAGAGAGAGAGAGAAGATTGGTCTCAAAAAGCACCTACTACCAACCTGACCTATAACATCAAATTGCACAAGATTATGTCGCTGTTCTAAATACTCTTTCAATTAATATGCAATGGGATTGACGATTAGCCGCAGGCTGGAGAGTTGTTGGTTCATGCAAACTTAGAACATGTCAATGATGTGATAGGAAACCCTGACATCAAAGGTAATTAATTTTCCCTAACTTATAGCATCTCCCTTGACCATGCGTAGGCCCACTGCTTATTAATACGCTGCTGGGTCAAAACTGCAACACTGATCCATCAACCATTAACGGCGTCAAACTTTCCGAGATCAGCAGTCAAACCACGATAAGGACCTGGCTAATTCTGCTTATTATGCACTGCTTAGTTCGCACGGGTGCCAGTTATTGTTTTTTTTTTTTTTTTTAAGAAAAATTGATCTATTACACTGTAGAATGCATGTATTAGAAACAAATAAATTACACTACTAAAATCCTTTCAGATTGAGATGGTTGATTTAGAACCGATAAATTTCGTTCTAAATTAGGGATGGATTCGTTAATTAGTCCCAAAACCGTCAAAAGACCATGTCAAATTATGCCCTTTTTTTTTAAATAAAAAATTATTCCAAAACTGTTCCAATTTTGAGATTATTGTTTAACTGTCTCAACGCTATCTCAACTAGAACGATTTGACACGGCTTTATCTTTTTTAAGTACAATCTATTTTAAAATCGTACCAAAATAATTTGAAAAATAAAATAAAATAAAACTCTCCTCTCCCAATGCTGTGTCACTTTTGGGATGGCTTATTTATGTGGAGTGGAAAAATCATTCCTAAGTTATCTCAAAATTTTTAAAAATAAGAATAAAACTCCATCCCAAAACTGTCCCAAATTTTGAGACGGTTTTAGCACGAATTAATCCTTTTTGAATACAATTCATCCTAAATCTGTACCAAAATAATGTGAGAAAAAATAAAATTAAACTATTTCAAAACCGTGCCACTTTTGAGTTAGTTTGTTCACATAAAGTGTAAAAATTGTGATTAAGCCATCTCAAAATTTTCGAAAATAAAAACACAAAAACCTGTCTCGGAGCTATTCTAACATTTGGGACATTTTAACACAAATTAATCCTTTTGGAGTACAATCCATGCCAAAGTGATTTAGGAAAAAAAATAAAATAAAACTATTTGGGACGATTTGTTCATATACATTGTAAAAATCATCTCTAAGTCATGCTAAAGTTTTTGAAAATAAAAGCAAAAAAAAATCCATCTCGAAACTTTCCTAACATTTGGGCAATTTTGTTACAGATTAATCCTTTTCGAGTATAATTTGTCTCAAATTGTATTAAAATAATTTAAGAAAAAAACAAAATAAAGCCGTCCCACCTTTGGGACGGCGTTGTGTATTGATTTAGAATAATTGTACAAAAATCATCCTAAAGCTATTTTAAAATTAGGGACGGGTTTAGAATGATTTTGAGGTGTACAAACATTAGGTGTAAATTACTGTCCCAAAGTCGTTTTAAAATAAATTATAAAATGTGCTCTCATAAACCATCTAAAAGTGGTGCCAAATTTAAGACGGCATTTCTATTGCGCTACCATGGGATTGACGATTTGCTGCACGTTGGAGAATTGTTCAAATTGGTTCATGCAAGCTTAGAACATGTCAATGATATGATAGGAATTGGAAACCCTAACATCACATGTAATTAATTATACTCAACTTACAACATCTCCCTTCGAATATAGCCCCACTGCTTATTAATACGTTGCTGGGTCATAACTGCAACGCCGATACCTGAATTTTATATATATACTTAATTGTCAATGCACTGCCCCATCAACCATAACGGCGTCAAACTTTCCGCGATCCCCTCTCAAGCCACGATACGGACCTGGCTAATTCTGACTGTTTAATTCGTATGGGTGAAGTCCTAATTTGAATCCAGTTATTTTTATTTTTTTTAAAAAAATTGGTCTATTACACTGTAGAATGCATGTATTAGAAACTCATAAATTACTATTAGTAAAATTTGACGCATTCTATGTATGTTCAAAATTATATATAAATTATTGTATTTTATATAATAAAAATTATATTATTTAAAAGTAAAAGTATAAATAATATCTCAAATAAGAAATGAATAAGATCAAACTAAATTGACAAGTGAAAAATTAAGAGAAAATACAAATAAAAAATAAATTAAAAAATAGAGATATCGAAGATAGAAAAAAAATTTAAGTGGTATACGTGTGACATCATTACATGGAGAAATAGAATATATATTAAAAAATATATATCTATTAAAAAATATAGAAATCGAATATATATTTATACTATATTATTATTTTAATAATAATTTTCAATTGTACAAAGTAAATTTATATAATTGTCCTTACATTACATACTTTTACTCTTTTATCATTTTCTTCTCTCTTTTATACAACTTGCAATTCATAATTATATATTTTCTCAAATTTTATCATTTTTAAATTCTTTTAATATTTCATCATTTTTATTTTAAATACTTTAGCACGGTGTAAAATTTTATAATTTTTTAGTTTAATATTAATTTTTTCTTTAAAAATTTCTTTTTTTTTCTGTTTTAAAGTCTCTTGATATTTCTTTATTTTATTATTTTAAATATCCTTTATATTCTCTAATAGTAAATAATTTTAATTTTATTAATTAAAATATTATAATTTCTAAATAAATTCATACATGGTGTGCGCAAATTTTACCTAGTTAAAAATAATGTGAATTCCATTCATGTGAGCTATATGTTCATCTCATGATTGTCACATTTATTTATGTAGCTCCTAGTACTCATATGACTTCCAATTACTCCAAGTAACTTATGTTACATCTTTATATGTTGAAGTCATGTAATCTACAATGTCATTATGAGGTAGGGTGAACTTTTGGCCTATGAACTACAGGCTTAAGTTGAAAGAAACAATTCAATCAAGAATAAGAAAAAATGTTTAATCAATTTTGCTCTCCATATTGTCCTCTGCCTTGTTACATTATTATTTACATGCCACGCTACATTTTTAGTTTTTGTTTTGTAGTGATAAGACCAAATTATATATTTACTTTATAATAGTGGCGTAATTGTTAATTACACAAGATAATATAGTAGTGATTTTACAACAATGAGCTAATTTAGCAAAACAAAGTTGACTTCTAGAATGAAGATAATTTGGAAGATATGGCAAGCGATTCATCAATCAAGTCAATGTCAAAACTTTAATTTTTGCATTTCTTAATTGCAACGACATATAATTATGACCACCAACCTCATCTTAAGTGTTTCTTTAATATTTAATAATTTTGCAGGATACGTAAATTGGGGTTTTTAATTTGACATTAAAAAATATTTTACAAAATTTAAAAAATCTTTTTAAAATGGCATATTTACTTTTCACATGACAGACATTTAAATAACTAATATACTCAAAGTGAGATTTTGCACCGATTTAAAAAAAAGTCAATGGTCCAAAATTCTTTATTAAATAAGTTTGATTATGAGTCAGGGATATATATAGCTAGTAAAAGACTATTTTCATCATATTGTTTTAATTTGCTTTTTAAAATAGATATTCAATTTAAAATTATATTTTGATTATATATAGCTACATTCTCATCCTATAATACTCTTTTAACTTACGAATTATGCAACTGATTTTAGAATAAATATTAATGTATAGCTGAGGAAAAGGATTGAATCAAGGTATGTGAATCGTGGTTTAGATTAGGAGAACAATCCAACTGCACCTTGATTAATAATAATTATATAATTATAGATGCATTGTGGTGAATTAATGGTCTAAATTCAAAGCTTTGACATATCGATGAAGTGAAGAGAGCCGTCCAACCCCGCCGAGTAGGGAGCTGTTGTCGCCCGCCACGTGACTTTATACCTTCGGGCCGTGTGAAGTGCAAATCCTGATTTCATATACACTGTACACTACATTAATTATGTGCCTAAAATAAAAATAATTGTTATTATTACTTTTAATGTGAAAAAAGAAAGTCAAACATCTGTCCTGTCTCCCCTTGCCCTGTGCCTCGGCCATTAATTAATCTACTCCCCTAATATAATACTTTTTCACAAGGAAAAATTCTGCAATTTTATTATTATTTGAAATTTTCAACTTTTAAATTACTATTCTATTTCACATGTTCTAGTCACATACAGAAATGTTCACTTAATTAGAGCCCATACATTTATCAATTGATAAATTAATAATTTGAGATCAGCAATCCGAAATACCGCATGCAAATCATTGTTCAGAAACAATTTGATCAAGTCCAATTACTCAACAAGCAGTATTTGACTCGATGCACCAGTTCATCCTTTGTCAGCTATTATTAGGGTTCGTCCGCAACATTGGAAGAAGTCCATTTTCAACTCATTTCCCATTCCTCTCTCTCTCTCTCTCTCTCCTTTGAATCTCCAATGGTTCGTTGACTATACCTACTAGATTAATCCGCCGTCCCATCATCCGATCTCCTTTTAAATAAAACCCTGTCTCTGGTCTCTTCTGTACGTTCATCAAACCAATTATTTCAACTGCCGAAAACTTCTTGCAACCCATGCATAAATTTTGAACACAACGTCTTGGGCCCGATCAAGATTGGTTTCTTCATTAATTTTCTCATCGGAGATCCGGAAATTCTCAGAATATTTTTGCCATGGGAGAAGCAGCTATGGATGAAATAGACATCCCATGTTTTTTCCTGTGCCCAATCTCCATGCAGCTCATGAAAGACCCCGTCACGGTCTCGACCGGCATTTCCTACGACAGGGAAAGCATTGAGACATGGCTGTTTTCGTGCAAGAACGTCACGTGTCCCGTCACGAAGCAGCATCTTCTCAACACGGACCTCACTCCAAACCTCACTCTCCGCCGCCTGATCCAGGAATGGTGCGCTCTCAATGGCCTGGAAAGAATCCCGACGCCCAGGCCCCCGGTCGAGAGATCCCAGGTGCTGAAAATCCTCGACGAGGCCAAGAATTCGCCGAAATCTCAGCTTACTTGTCTCCACAGGCTGCGATCCATCGCATTCAGAAACATCAGCAGCAGACAACATCTCCAGGCCGCCGGGGCAGTCGAATTTCTGGCGTCCGTTCTAAGGAAAAACGAAGACGCCGTCTCCCGGGACGAAGCGTTGAATATTCTGCAGCAGATGGAGTTAGCAGACTCAGATTTGAAGAAGCTGCTAGCAGATAATGGCGGGTTCTTGGATTCATTAATTCACGTGTTGGGAAGTGGAAACAACCAGTCTCGAGGCCACGCCATAATGCTGTTAAAATCAGCATATTACGTGGCCGACCCGGATATTCTAATCGGATCCAAACCCGAACTGTTCGAACAAGTAACCCGAATTCTTTCGGATCGGATCTCCTCACAAGCAACGAAGACAGCGTTGAAGCTGCTCGTGGAGCTCTGCCCGTGGGCGAGAAACCGGGTCAAGGCGGTGGAAGCCGGCGCCGTGTGGGTCCTCATCGAGCTGCTTTTGGGAACGTGCGACAGGAGGACCTGTGAGCTGGTCCTGGCGATCTTGGACCAAGTCTGCGGCCGCGCCGAGGGGCGAGCGGAGCTGCTGAGACACGGGGCGGGGTTAGCCGTTGTGTCGAAGAAGATCCTGAGGGTTTCTCAGGGGGCAAGTGAGAGAGCGACGAGGATTCTGTGCTGGATTTCGAGGTACTCGTCCAGTTCGAGGGTTCTCCAGGAAATGCTGCAGGTCGGGGTGGTATCGAAGCTGTGCCTGGTAATGAAGGTGGACAGCGGAGAGAGGACGAAGGAGAGGGCTAAGGAAATTCTGCGGCGGCATTCCGGGGCGTGGAAGGATGCCTCTTGCATTCCATCTCATTTGCTTTCTTCTTATCCGTAGGAAAGGACTGACGAGGGGACCTTTTAGATGGACTTAGGACGGCCAATTTGGGGAAGATATAAGTTAAATGTAAGCCTGCGACAATTTTGCTAGAATGAAGAATTCCCCAAGTTTTGGCCTTTTCGAGAAAGAAGTTTCATTCGAGGGTATGCATGTGTTTATTATTATTATTATTATTTGGTTTTCTTGGTAAAGGAGATTGTGTATTTATGTTTTGAATTTTTAAAGTTCTAGGATAAATTATACAAAAGATGTAACATTCTACGCAATCAACCACACATCCTTTTTAAATAATTTTTCATCACGTCCAATATTTGTGGGCTTTTGTGTTGCGTCTTTCCTATAATATTATCTTCTAGCGTAGGTATAGAGTTTGCCTATTGTCTACATTTTTAATGTCAAGTATTTACCTACTATTCATTTGTGTAAGTAATACTAATTAATTTTTTTTGTAAGAGTTGAACAACGTAACTAATGCTTGTAGTTAATACCAAATAATATTTTGTCTATACTTTGGAGGCATGGTTAAAACTAATTCATATTTTGTAAAATAGCTTGGCATATAAATCCTGTTGAAGACATTATAAATAGGATTAAATGCAAAATATGCCTTTTATCTTTGCTTGTTTGGCAATTTTGTCATTTATTTTTTTGAACTAGCAAAAATGCTCTCCATTTCAAAAAATTTGGTAATTTGAGGCCACTAAACCCTAAAATTGCTAGAAATTGTCACATGGCTCAAACGTGTTGTTAAAAATTAGGGGATTTCAGCCAGATCAACACTCCAGATCTCCCATAGATGTTGATGTGTGATGGACGATGCCCACATGACACCAGGGCACTAGCAAGGCCACAGACATGGAAAAAAATGGACACATCAACCCACTTCTAGAAGGAATAGTGATTGGGGAATAAAACATCAAAAATTTTACAGACATAATCCCTTGCAAAACAAATCATCTACATTTCTCTCCCATCGTGTTTGACTTTTCCTCAAAATTCTCCCTTGAATCACCGTCGTTTCTTGAAGAACTCGTCCATTTCTCTTGAAGTTTTGAATGATTCGAAGAATCCAATGACAAGAAATGAGGTTTAGGCGACACGGTAGGCTTTTGGCAATCCCACCACCAACATATCGTAAGTTTTCTCTTATATTTCAATTGTGTTGTTGTAGGGTTTGAAGGTTACATTTTGAGACAATGTTAAGAGATGTTGTGTGATAGTGTTGCAATGGTCTCCTTTTTTTGTTACAATGGTCCCCCCAATTGTCTCCATGTGTTAACGTGGTGTATTTTTATCTGGACTATAGGCATAAAGCAGTTTTGTCGGATCCTAATGTTTTAAACCTTTATTTTTTGTTTGTTATGGTATGAAAATTATAAGTCTATATCGATAACTATTTGCTTTCATTTTACGGGCACAACAATCCATGTGCTAATTGTTGTGTACATGGGTTGGTTTGTGAAGAAAATAGATTACATGGATGCGGGTAGGCTTTGTATTACTAAAATGAGTGGGCTATGTGACCATATTGGTATAGGTAGGGTGAGAAGATTTTACACAATTATAAACAATGGGTTTAAATTGATGTTGGATGATCAAGACTTGAGGATAGAAGCTGTAAAACATCTAAGTAGTAAGGAATTTCATGTTTTTGTAGAGGTTGAGAGCAAGGTTAAGAAGGATGATGGAAATGAACAGAAACTGAGAATGAAGTATGGTTTAGTGATGATGTTGCTAATAATGGAAGTGAAGAGAATAAAGATGAAAGTAGTGATGAAGATGTTGTGGAGGACGAACTTAGTCAGAACAGTGGGGAGGATAACTTGCCATTTGATAAGTATGTGGATCCAAAAGCTAAGTTAGAAATTAAGGAGCAGTAGGAACAAACTGATGGTGATGCAAGAGAAGAAGTGGATATTGCTACTAAGTATCATGATCAGATGAGAGCTTTTGATTTAGGCAATGTGGGACAAGAAACAAGGCTTTACGTAAGAGAGCATGAAGTGGAAAGTGAAAGTAGTGATGAAGATGTTAGGGAGTCTAAACTTAGTGGGAGAAGTGGGGAGGATGACTTCCTATTTGATGAGCATGTGGACCCTAATGTTGAGTTGGAAACTAATTAGCAATAAGAAAAAATTACTGACTTTGCACCAAACGCTAAAGCTATTGAATTAGAAACAAGTGATGAAGATTTCCAACATAATGACCCTAATGATAGTCTTGGGAAGATAATTTGGTGTTTGAGAAGCATGTGGATGAAGCTGATGAAAGAAAAGATGAGCAAGTGCAGCAACTAAATTGTGATAATGATGAAGGAGAGGAACCTATTATGGACAGTGATGGAGAGTTGGATGAGTTCATTTTGTCTGATGGAGAAGCAAATAAGGGTCACTCACAGCCTACATTTAATCTAACACAATTGTATGACCCTGCCTTTGAGCTCAGGATGATATTTAGCACTTAGGATAAATTTAAAAGTGTTGTGCAATACCAAGTAGTCCAAATGAAAAGTGTTAGGTTTAAAAAATTGACAAGACTAGAGTTTAAGCTGAGTGTGCAAATGATACATGTTGTAAGAAGATTCATGCCATAAGAGTTCAGGGTGAGTGCACATACAAAATAAATCTGTACAATACTCAACACACTTGTGCACAAATTTTCAATGTGAAAAATGTGATAACAAAGTGGATGAGTGACAAGTATATTCAAAGGTTTAAGGTTGATCCCAATAGAAGTGCCAAAGGATTCAGGATTAAGGTGATCAATGAGTTAAGTTGTAATGCATCCCAAGATCAAGGGTATAGAGCAAAGAGGAGGGCATTAAAAATGCTTGAAAAAGACCCAGCCTACCAATATAGTAGACTATGGGATTATGTTGAAGAGCTTCAAAAAACTAATCTTAGCACAATTGTCATATTGGGGATTGATGAAGATGAAAATGAATAGCATAGGTTTAGCAAGTTCTATGTTTGCTTTGGAGCATTGAAATCAAGGTGGAGGGTAGGCTGTAGACCTATCATTAGTATAAATGGATGTCATTTGAAAGGTCCACATGGTGGCGTTTTGTTGACAATTATGGGCATTGATCCTAATAATATCTTATTTCTAATTGTTTATCCAATTGTGTGCAAAGAGAACAGGGAGACTTGGGAGTGGTTTTCATAGTCTTCAAACAGTACATAAACATTGTTTGTAAGCAAGTGACTTTCATGTTTGACAAGCAAAAAGGACTAATTTAAACTTGCAAAGAAGTGTTCCTTAGAAATGATTTCAGATATTGTGTAAAACATTTCCACAACAACTTCACAAATACTAGATTTGATGATTAGTTTTCAAAAATGCCTTATGGACAATAGCTAAGGCCAGTATTGTTGGAGAATTCAAAATCAAGATGGCATAACTTAAATAGCGTGATCTAGCAACATTTGAATAGTTAAATGACAAATCAGCAACACAGTGGAGTAGATCATATTTCAGTGAGGTTTTGAGATGTGAAATTCTTCTAAACAATGTTTGTGAAACCTTTAATGGATGTATATTGGAGTTAACGAAGAAGCTTATCTTGGCTATGCTAAAGTGGATAATGGAATACTTGATGAAAAGACTTCAGCAAAATAGGGACGTAGCATTGAACAAGTGAAAGGGCAGATATTGCCCTAACATAATGAAGTTAATTTAGAAAAGTGTGTCCAAAGTTGCTAATTGTATGCCTATCAAATGTAATAATAGGCATTACCAGATTTCTTGCTTTAGTAGAAGCCAACATTGTGTTAATTGACAATTGATGAGCTGTAGCTATAAGAGATGGTAGTTGATAGGTATTCCTTGCAAACATGGAACTGCTGCAATCTTGAACCAGAACTTGAATTTAGAGAACTTTGTTATTGAATGCTACATCATGGAGACATATAACAAACTATATGCTCCTGCCACAAGGAGTGTGAGCAATGATGTGCTATGGGATCAAATAATTTTTATTCCTCCTTTGCCCTCAATTTTGGAAAAAGTCTAGAGAGGCCTTCAAAGGCAAAAAGGAGGGAACTTGATGAGCCAATGATAAAGAGCAAGAAAGGAACAAATTGGACTTTGAAAAGGTAATAAACCATTGAGAGTTATAGGGTTTGTTGTGAACTTAGGCACAATACTGTTAGATGCCTAGAGAAAGATGGAGTTGCTGCAAAGAAATTGGACACAATTCAACTAAATGTAGCAGGAAGAGGTGTGCTGGAGATGTGGCAACTAGCCCAAACTAGTCCAAGAGGAAAGTGTCACCCCAAAGAGAGACCCCTTAAGAAATCATTTCCTAAACATGGACATCATTACAACTGCAAAATGAGGAGTTTATTTAGGAGAAGATTGAAAGGTCTACATTTGCCTAGGGAAGTGATAAGGCTACTAGGAATGTGAGTTTTAAATTATGCTTATGATATTTTACATTGGCAACATCTAGGTATAACTTGTAACATATATATGTGTCATTTTTACTAACAATTGATCAAGAAAAGGAAGGAACTAAGGCTTGACTCAAGGACAATGTAATCTCCCACAAAGAGAAGTGTGAGTACTAACACAAAATTCTTATTTTGCTTATATTATTATATTTATGTCTATCAAGGGCTGGCATTGATTTTCTATGTGTTACTTAAAGTTAAAGCTCATGCGAAATGGTCTAAGAACAAAGCACCAAAAGATAGATTGGGCACTACATTGGCACCTATTGCCATAGATGATAGCAGTTCAGCAAAAGACAGTGTAAGTGCCTTCATTTAATTGTTAATTTTGATTATATGATTGACTACTAGTAGCAGTATCATTTCATTTCACACGTGGGAAGTTAGGGTAAGGGAAAACAAGTTTGCTTAACTCCATTGGATGTGTCAAGCCAAACTACTGTAAGTTTGTCTTGTATTAGCATTTCTTCGATTAAATAACATGATCACCCATCTTAATAACAATAATCTCTTTTACATTTGAAACTAGTTTGACCTACATTGTTAACCTCTTATACACAAAGTGTTCAAGAAGAAGACGTCATGGATGTGCAAGCCTTAGAACTAATTTTTAACTTAATCCCAAGTTCTTTGCTCTCAAGATGTAGCGCCTAAAATTCCAAGTCCTCAATTTAATAGTAGCTAAACATGTCCAACTCAAATGTGACATCACACCCCTAGCAAGCTACCACACATCAGAGTGTTCAAATTAAACTACCTACATCAACGAGGAGCTCAGACTTCAAACCATTTGGTGTGCATTAATAGTACTTGTCAACAACTTGTTCAATGGTATATTGGATATTAACTATCTTGTGCCATTTTTTTTCTAATTTTGGTGCCAGTTTACCTTGTATGTATCATACTATATTATCCTTCTCCAATGAATGTGCATGAAACTAAATGTGGTCGAACAACCATATGCATCATCATTTGACACCAAAACATTGAAAGTGTGCATTGACCAACATTGATAAAGTTTACATCAAAGTGTACATTGCATCATAAATCAAAATTCCATCAATGTGCGCAAACTTACAAATCCATACTTAAATGACTTAGTGAACACTAAACATTACATACAACTTATACATGCTACAATGAAACAAATCCAACAAGTCCACCTAGCATTCCTTGTACACATTCAAACCTACAAGTTAGACAAAACAAATCCAACAAATCTAACCAAACAATAGGAGTTCATCCCCAAGAACTCATGCTACAAGTCTAGAGCTGCGCACAATGCAATTATCTTCAGCCCATACCAATTCAGCTCCCTTAACGGTAATGCCACCATCACCACATTTAAAATTCCAAAAAAAAAGTATAACTAATAATAAAGCCATTACAAACAAAAAAATATACAAGCTTTCTTGTTTTTACCTTCAACTTTGCATTTTCTAGCGCTAGCTCATTCATCATTGTTAGCAAGCCAGGAATAACAACCTTTGCCCTCCAACAAATTAGAGGATCTTCTCACGAGAAGAATCTACATCCTCCTCTTTGAAATAATTATCTTAAATTTGGAAAAAGAAAAGAAAAAACATGCATTTAGTAGCCCCAATTCACTTCTTACACTTATATTGTACTTTAGACAAGAATGGAAGCACAACCTTAAGTTATTAGTCCACGAAGTCTGCAAGATTGCTCTCCTACCACAATAGCAATTGACATTTCCAGTTACATATGACATTACTTTTTCTTTACCTTCCGACCCTTTCTTCAGCTCGTGAACACCACACATCATAGAACCTTCAAAAGCTTCAATTCTTGTCGTGTCAGACTAAGCAAATTTCAATGGCCAAAGGTAATGGGTTCCAATTGATGTTGAAGATAATAGTCATCAACTGGGGCTTTGAATTAAAGAAGAAAGAATGAGACATGTTGTGCCAACTGTGCTCATTTAATTCAAAAAATGGGCTAACGTGTAGTTTGCATTCCTCTACGCCATCTAGTTTAATACATTTCTACTTTGCATTAACTGCTAGAAATGGGCACTATGGGGGTTATTCAAGGTCCCAAATAATGCATTAATTTTTGTAGATAAATAGTTTACTTCAACTCCCTAGAGCCATGACCTATGGCTCTTTTCCATTTCAGGCAAATTTGCATAGAACTCTCTCGCAATAGCTTGCATAGCATCTTGATCCAACTCTAGCATGAAATCACTCCAACCCCTTTCTGCAATGGTGCTTGCGAAGTTTGCACTTCTTCTCATTTCCCCCACCAAACCTCACTCAAGAATAAAGGTCCTTCCTTATGTCTCATCTTCATATTGCATTTTAGCTGTCGCCGAAAAATTTTTCCATATTGTAAGAAGTTGTTGCCTTCTTTATTCTTGGTGCCATCCTACATATGCAAAAAATTAATTAGTTTCCAAAAAAAATAGTTAAAAGTGTATGAATTCTAATTTGACATTTCATCGAGCATATAGTGTGCTCTACATTATTGAAACCCTATTGAAGCAAAACCATGATTTAATGCTCCATTTCATTATAGCATTATTTCAACAACACAACAACAACACGTTTTAATTGGTACAAATTTTACATTTTCCATAGCAAATTAACAATAAATGGCACAAAGAGGAAGAACTATGTAATGCCCATCTATAATGCAATATTCACGTATTAGATTATTCGTAAGTGTAAAAATTCCAAGAACGAGATGTTATTTTGTATAAAAATTGTATACGTACTTGTTAATTAGACATAAATCGGTGATGGAAAGGATAATGAGATTGTTGGGCATGGTTGGTGACTCTCTGGGTGTGAGTTGGAATAATTTTTATGCATGAAAGTGGCTAATTTAAAGCTATTCTGCTTCATCATCGTGATGATAAGGGTGAAAAAAAATAAAAAGACTTTCATTGCCCACATAGTTATAACGATGAAGGAGATGAAAAATAGAGAATTTTGTTGTAACTATGAAGGTGATGAAAAAATCAGATAATTTTTTCATGCTAGTTGTCACAATGACTACAAGAATAAGAAAAACAGAATGTTTCGTTACCTTCATCGTCGTGACATTAAGAGCAACAATTAGGTGGGCATTGCATTTTTTGGATAGGGACAGGTTATTTATAAAACAATCATCCGTAGGCCGTCCCTAATCAACAGTTATACTTCTCTTCCCTAACTCACTTCCATTTCCATACATAATCTCCCCCAATTCTCCTATGCAAATGTTTTAGGGCTATTTGTGATTTTTACTCTTCTCCACTCTTTCTCATACTCAAGCCATCCAACCGTCCAAAATACAAATAAGTATTCCTTTTCTTCTTTCTTGTTGTTGATTTTCACTTTGGATTATGTGTTATTTTTACTTTAAATGGGACTACTGTTTGGTTGATTTTCACTTCAGCATTCTAAATACATGATTTTTGGTTGATTTCCTTTTATTGGAATATTTGAATTTTGAATGGTGTTACACTATGGCTTGAAAATTAAAGTCCTATTTAATGCAAATTGTGTTTGAGACCAATGCATCTCCATATATGCACATCAAGTATTCGATGAAATGCAAACATGATTTACATGCATTGCGTGACATTTTTGGCATTTTCAATAATCAATTGTATGTGTCGCATGTTCTTAATGCTTTTTTGTGGGTTTTATTTCAATGGACTAAATTATGTAGTTCATGCCCGAATTTCTTTCATGGGTCTAAATTATGTTGTTCATATGTTTTAGGGATACCGCATAGTGCATTCTTAGGTAAGAGGTCCTAAAAAGGGTAAGACTCACAGAGTTAAGCTGCTCCAAGTCAAGAATTCATGCCTCGTAGGGGTATTGCATCTGACGACTCAAAGACCCAACCCCTCACATAGACTCCCACTCAACCACCATTGGCATCAACTAATAATCGATAGCAACTATCAACCTCAAGGCAAATAGACCCTTTCCTAAAGCCAGCATCCTTAGCCTTGGAGCAATTGAGGGATGACTTGCTGTGGAGAGCTAAAGGTTCAATTCATATCACTCCACGATCATTCTAGTAAGTTGACATTAAGCTTAATATTACATTTATACTTTTTAGTTTAAATGAAGTTTTTAATTCAATTATTAACGAATATTTCATTTTTGCAAGTGCAATGAGAGAAATTTCGAATGCAATTAGATATATAATGACAAATAACTACAATAGCACATGGATACACTATAGTGATGTGTCTACTAGAAGTTAAAAAAATTTTGGGTCTGCAAGTTCAAGGTTAGGAAATTCAATAGAACTTTTCTACTTTGCATGATTTTATATTAACTTGAGTGATTTTTACAAACATTTAACTAACATATATCATATGTATTGTAGAGACAATTTACTTAGAATGAGGGGACCAAGTATTATTCAAAAAGAAATAAAAAAAATAGAAAACTAACCATTACGTAAAGCTTACGTCGTGCACAGGCATCGAAAACAAGAACTCCCTAGATCCCTTAAGATAAATGGGATAGAATGGTAGCTCATTGGGGTCAAGATATGTTCCAGGTCATGTATGACAAGAACAGGGTCAACCATGTTCCTGATGCCACCTCTGCCTCCACTATCTATGAGGTGGATCAATTTCCATAACATCCCATGGTAAACGAAGAGTATGTATGCCAACAACACGCAACATTAGCTCTGAATATTATGTTGGCGTGATGAATTTATCATAGTAGTTCTTTTACCAATTTTTAGGGATTAGAGCTAGGTCGAACCCCAACTCTAATGGAACTTTATTTTAAAGTATGAAAGAATGTATTTGGAGAATGAGCAGGACCACATGCACAGGCAGCAGAGGTAATGTTTGCCTATTCATTTATGCAATAATGTTGGAATGATTATATTAAAAGCAATATAAAGGGTTTGACAAGCTGTTATGTGGTTACTTCAAAATGTTGACTTGTGTGATGAATGTCTATCTACTACATTTATGTGTAGAGTACTTGAGAAATTCACACGGTTGAAAATTTTTTTCTTTATGCCCTTGCTTCTCTTGTTTTAACATTATTTAATTATTATTACTATATATTTTATATATATATATTCAAATACATAAAAAATTTTAAAACCTCAAAATCTCACCACAAAATATATTACTTATTTTAACACATCTTATGCTTAACATTACCTTGGACCAAAACCCCATTTCCAAACATAGCCTACTTGATTGCTTGGTATAAATTAATTATGATCGTAACTGCGGGCAATATCAAAGTTAGCGGTCTTCTTCGGCAACACATTCTTCCTTATTATAATTAGATGATAATTATAATTAAATGAAAATTAGTCCACATCGTCCAAGAAAAATGGAAAATTTGTCCACGTCGTCCAAGAAAAATGGAGTTTAATATTATTTTATTTTCAAAATTTAGTCAAATTAAAACAGGAGTAATTAAGCACAATATAATTTTTCTCACAATCAGTGCTACGCCGCCACACAAAAAAAGAAAAAAAAATAATTTTTGAGTAGAATAATATTCATTTTTGTCCCATATGTACTAGATACATGATTCGAGGTAAATTTTCTTGAAGTCAAAGTAGTGATCAGAATATTTTTGGATTTGGCTTGATTGGTGAAATGTTGAGACATTTCTACTCTTTATAATCATTATTTTTGAAATATTTATACAAAACTTTTATCCATGCGGGAACTGTAGACAGTCAAGCGACGGCAACAAGATGAATTCGACCAAATGTTTCGTAAGTCTAAAATAATCCTTTATGAAACAATTACGCATATTACATATATATACATACAAATAAACAAGGAAAAATCAATTAAAAAACAAGAGAACTAACATAGTAATTGGATGGTAACTTCAATTTCATTTTATCCTTTCTCAAAAAAAAAAAAATATTCTCGAACTTAATTAGCCGATGTCTCCATACACTTGAAAGTAACTTTCAAAAAAATTCCCTTCTACTACTTTTTCTCAATTTTTTATTTCTCTATTCCAGCCCCAGTATTTCCACTAATACATAGTCCCCATATATTTATGTAATTCACATGTAATCAATAAGCAACAATACACGCAACAGTTTTATATTAATGAAACATAGGGACAAAGAGAAAATTGTGAAATTAAAATTTTATGGGCATTAAACCTCGTACAATGTAACATTAGCATATTTTTAAAATATTCTTATTTCGAGTTATTTCAAAAAACGCTTGTATTTTTCTTTGTTTTGAACATTTAAACCTGGCGATTTGATGCTTATATTCATTTTTCTTGTTTTCAAAAATTTTTTCATGCTTGTATTTATTTCATTAGTACTTCGGATCCCTTGTCCAGAGAACGACCTGTATGCATGGAGAATTGCTCCAAGCACGGGCATGCAGCCTCAGAATCTTCCTCGCTTTCTTCTTCAAATGCCCTGCACAGTCCGCCTGAAGAACAATGCACAGCTTCGACACCCCTCCCACCCTCAGTATCTCCGAGACCACCCCCCTCGTCGCCGAGAACCGCGCGATCGACTCCATTATGCACAGCGCTCGATCGTCCGTCGCTGGAGATACCCTCAACAGCCTCTTCGAGACCACCGTTACGCCCCCGGCGTGCTTCAGGAGCTGCTGCCGACCGTCGGCGCAGGAACACAAGTGCGCCAGGAGGCAGAAGACGAGCTCCGTCGTTCTCTTCTCTGGGTTGCTCAATTCCAGCTCGATCAGCCCGTGGACTGCTCCCGCTTCAATTAATTTCTCTTTGTTACTCCCCGGCGGGCAGGTTTTGGTTAGAGTTTGAAGGGCAGCTCTCGTGGCCTGTGCGGATATGTTTCTTCTCAAGCAGGTGACCATTTCGTCGTAGAAATTGAGGTTTAATCTCTTCATAAGGCTCCAACTCGCGATTTCTGCAACGTTCTTCAACGCCACGAGAGCTAGGGTTTTAGTGGAATCTTCCATGTCGGTGCTCAAAATCCACAAAATTGATTCGACGAAATCCATGTTATCTTCAACGATCTGCTTGTTCTCCGTGGAGACAGTCCACGTGAGTCGCAGAATTCTCAATGCCCTATCAAGCCCCAAGGTTCTAACATCCTTAAAGCATCTCAAAACGAAGGAAACCATTGCCTTCGCCACTCCAGCCTCCGCCATGGATTTCTGGTTCTTATCGCCCTCGTTAGCGAGTTCCTCCAATTTCTCGAGAGCAGCCAGATTCAACGAACCGTCGTTACAATTATTTACATCGCGAACGAGTCTGAGGACGTAAGACCTTCGGACGGGCGATTTGGGCGTGTTGATTCGATCGATCCCGCTCTTGGCATTGGCCGCACACCACTCCTGGATCAGCCGCCGGAGCACGTGGTTGGGGATCAAGTCCGAGCCTCGGGGCAAGTGCTGCTTCGTGACTGGACACACGACGGCTGCGGCGGCGTCCTCCGTCGCCGGGGAAGTCGTCAGCCATTGCTCGATGCTTTCGCGGTCGTAGGTGATGCCGGTGACGGTGGTGACCGGGTCTTTCATGATCTGGAGCGAGATGGGGCAGAGGTAGTATTGAGGTACGTCGATTTCTTCCATTAATTAGTTTCTTGCAAACAACAGAATAGGAATTCTATATATAAAAATAGAAAGCAGAATTCTAGGACATGAAGGAAAGGAGATTCGTTAACGTGTCCGAGAGGAGGATGAGGAGAAGAAAGAAAGATGGTTTTAAGTTCTTGCAGACAAAAGTGGTAAGAGAATGCGGCGGTTCTGAATGGACAGAGAGACGACCGGAGAATAAGGTAGTCCGAAGAACATTCTCGCCAGTGTCTCTCCTCTGTATTCCAACTAGATACGGACAATTTTACATGCGAATTTCGTGTAATCACGATAAATTAATTTTAATCACAGTGTATCGGTACAACATTGTATAAATTCTCTTTGGTGATGTGACGTAATTTTCGTCCCAATACATAGAATGTTTTTCATATTACTTTTATTTTTCTATTGGCAACCAATGTGTACCAAATTTAAGTTATTTTTCCGCATGTAAATGAGGAATTTGTTTGAGGTAGAGTATAATTTTAATTCAACCAAATTAAGGATTTTTACTTTTGTGTCACCGGTTGAATATACATGTCTATTTTTGTATACATCTATACTATATATATTAAGAGCTTAGCTTAATATTTACCACGGTTGACACTCACTAAATTTATAATGACAAATTTATCTATCTTGTTATTACTCTTATTTTTTCCTTTTTCTTTTAATTTCCTTATCTAAGTATTATAATTTTTGCATAAGCACAAAATTCAATTTTTAAATAAACTAAGATAAAGTGAATAAAATAAATTGAATAATTATTTTTAATATTATGTATAAAATTAAACACACAGGTAAAGTGTGTCAAAATCACTCGTGTATATATGTGTGTATATTAATGTTTCATGTAAAATATTTATCTCGATTACAGAGTCAAGGTGGATCGATATAGAGGAAGTTTTCAATTGGTTCTGGATCAACTTTAGGTTGTTTCAGTGGGTTATAGATTTTTTTCACTTTACTCTCTATTTAAAATGCTTAATATTTTATCTCGTATTTAATATGTTCAACATATATAAATACATAAATAAAATAAATTTATATGCATTATGGCTTACCTCACAAATTTAGAATAGAAAAACTTGAAATGTAAATCTTGTTCATGCCAAAAGAGAAAAGCATTACGGTGGTCAACGCATGAGGAACAGTTTGAACTACATGATCTGTTTGAATTTTCCAAGAACTAAACCTAGCATGCTCCGATTGCTGACTTTCATGGATCGACTTGTTTCAAGATTAGAAAAGAAAACTTTTTATGTGGCAATTAATAAAAAAAAATTAATGCCCATACAAAAAAGTATTTATTACTAGTACGCTTTAAAAATTACAATATAGATAATATATAATTATACATAATAAATGTGCAATGATCATTTGTTGAAATCGAAGCTTGATTTGTTAATGGGATGAGAAAATTTTAAAAGGACAAATTATCCACTAAAATTTACAAACGAGACAAAAGAAGAAAAAAAGACTAAAGAAGAGTTATAGGGGAAGAATGGAGAATATTGGAATGGACAACATGCATTCAAATTGGGGAGTTAATTTAATTAAATATACTAATTTAACTTCTCAATAATAAGAAAAGGTATAAATGTACAAGGTCGTTTGGTCACAACGCATTGTGTCGACCAAATTTAAATTATAGGGTTTGGATTCTTTACAACGACTATGGATTACAAGAAAAAGTGTCCCCTACACCATATATCCATTGGTGTCACGTTTCACACAAATTTGTTCACGTATTATATAAGTGGATAACATAATTGATACTTAGCAGATGTGTGTGTGTGTGTGTGTGTGTGTGTGTGTGTGGATTACTTAATAGTTCGTTGAGTATAGAGAACTATATATATTGATCTTAGAGTAAATTATGTTATGAAATGTTCTTTTTTGATATAGCCCAAAATGGAATCTGAATAACATAAAGACTTGCCACTTGGCGTGCCTTGAGAAAATTGAGCAGTAAATAACTTACAAACCACATCCTATTTGTTTAGGGTTTTCATGAATTGTAGTTTTAATATAATCTTTGATAAACTTTATGGAAATGATGAATTTTTTGACGATGCATTACATTAAGGTTTTCTTTAATAAAAATGCTTCTAGAATCTTTCACCAAAAAATTGAATCTCTGTATTTGCTTTCAATAGTTATCTAATAACATGAATTTTTCGTTTAACATATTAGTATTGAAAAAAATATATAATTCAGTTGTACCTTATTACGAATTTCACGTCAGAATATATATATATAAACAATGAACGAATTATTATTCTAAAAAATGGAAAAAGATTGCTACTTATAATTTTTGACATTGGTAATTAAATTAAACTAAATTGTCAAATTCGTTTGTTTGGAAACCATGCACAGTATGTGAATATGGCATATATTCCTTTGAGGTTGAATTGTATCTATTCCACACATGGTAAAATTAATGCAACGTAAATTAATTAATTCACTCTTCGGGACTTCCAACGTTATCAGGTTTTTTTTCTCCTCGTGAAAAATGCAAAGCAACTCACAGAAAAGAATGTTTTGCCCTTCTTGTTTTCAACTCATTTTCCCATTTTCCAGCTTTTTTAATTTATTTTCCTTGTCCATGCTGCCTCGTCTAAAATGATGGCCTCTGGGAAATTTGCCCAACAATTTACTCCGTGAAAAATGCGCAATAATGGAAGGTTCCACAAATAATAAAATTTTCTGCATAGATCCAAAATAGACTACAAATTTTTATTATACTTTTGTGGGTCAAACCCATATTTAGTCGACGATTTGTGCAATTCTTTGAAAAAGTGAAGCCATTATTCTTTCCGTGACTCATCAAGGGATGAATGTTGGCCACTCAGCTAGTTGTAATAGTCACAGGTCCCACCTCATGTCAATTTCCATCACTATTCTTATATCTTAATACATAAAACACACATTTTCCATCACTATAAAAATATAATCCAAACTTATCTCTGGATATTCAATATTTATCAAAATATTCTTATGTCATACACGAACTCCAAGGTTTTTAATCAATTTAGAACTTTCAATTCGAAGCAACTAATTGACTATTTGATTAATTCAAACCTTGATTTCCATCTTTTTTCTCAATGGAATTATCTACGAACTTCCCCATACAACTTATGTTTTCTCAATACGACAAATACTGCTGAAAAATTGATCTTATATATTGACTAATGGGAAATTCTGACCCACGAGTTCGATTAATCTTATCGCAAGTAAAACGTAATTATTTTTTATTATTTGGTTAAGTTATAAGATAAAATGAAATATTAATTATACGATAAAATTAATTATATTTGCCATATAATCGTTTTACTCATGTGACCTAATTATATTCATTATAATATATAGAATTAATTTTTTTTGTTAAGGGTTCACAATATGAATATATCAAATTAATTACAAAAAATAACTTCTGCATATTAGAAATATATATATATATATATATATATCTATATATCTAACTAGTTTTTTTTTTAGATAAAACTTCTAACTAATTAATAGCAGCACTGCACGAAGCATTATGGGCAATACCCCTAAAAATAGTGTTAATGTATATTTATATATTAAGTTAGTAAAGAAATTTGGCTGCATAATATAAACTTACTTAAATACCATTATTTTCACGTATTGCCTTTTTTATTCTTAGTTTTAAGTTATTCTAATCTTTTCAAAAATTTTAATTCTTTTGTTCATTTTGTATTCCGTACCATATATTAAGACATATATTAAGACAAGAGACATAATCTCAGTTGTATATTGTTAAATTATTATAATATCATTATTTAAATATTTTCTTTATTTCTTTATCCACTCTATCTGGACATGACTCTCTTTTTGCTCTTATATTATTTTATAGCTTTTAATTCAGGGTTTCTATATATTTTTTTTTAATTTCATTTTCTGTTAATTGTAAATTAATATTATTTTAATTTTAATTTGTTATAATGAATACAATAATAGAATTTATATAAAATTTGTAGCATTTCCACACTAACATATAAAAGGTCATCCGCGCCTAATGGCCCTTGTAATTCATTTCAGAGAACTTGGGCTGCACAATCGATTGCAAGGCCTAAATTTAAAGTTCAAACCCACAGAATCAAAATTTAAATGTGCTTGGCCCATAAATGTGTTACCAGTCCATAGCTGTAAGCCATGGGCCCTTAAGCCCTTGACTATGTGGAGCTTAGGGATTGGTTTATTTTTATGCGAAGGGCTTAATTTGTCAAGCATATTCATTCCAGGTCAACCTACAAAAACAAATAACAAATCAATATAGAGGGGGGGGGGGGTGTGCAAATTAGTTGATTTAGATAAAGCCCATTAACCACTTTAACATGGTAAACCTAAAGGCAAAATGTTGGCACAGATAAATGGGGCACCCAGAATTCTAAACATGACCTCCACTGCTAACAGACAAATTTAATGTCTGCAAACAGTTGGAACAAAGGGAGATTTCTCCAAGAATTACGAGGGCCACCTTACTATTTATTGCAGGCGAAAAGCAATCCAACTGCAAACAACTTGTGCCATGATTGAGAGCTTTGTTGATAGTCTTTTGTCATGTCATAGACTTGCTTTCATGCAATCCCTTCACTATTTTGGTGCTTTTATTTCCATCTCGTCCAATTTATGTGCCTATTCATTTTATGGACACAGAGAAAGCATATTAGGATAATGTCTAGCATTATCCCTGCTTTTTTTTGAAAAGAATATAGATAAATTAATTTTAAGCAACTCTATGAATATTCGAGTTGGAGAGAGATAGAGAGAGAGAGAGAGAGAGAGAGAGAGAGAGTGTGTGTGTGTGTGTGTGTCTCATTTTTTGTAAATTTTGGAAGAAAAAATTGTATAAAGATTTCCATTGATTTCGCCATTGCCTTACCATTTGTACTGCCGATTCGCATATAAGAGATGAGATACCACTAATTGTGTGGTCAACTAAATATGTAAATCTTTTTTATTTTTGAAAGAAACTAATTATGTGTTAACCAAAGTTAAAAAGGAAAATATATTGTATGATTGCAAAGAAGGCAAGGCAAGTAACTGGACATGATTTGGTCCAAAGCATGCCATGGCACATGGCCTACCAAGTGATGGTCACAAACTTTCATCATTCCTCAACCTTAGCTCTATCACTAAATATCCATCTCTATTGTACATAGGAATATTAACTCATTATTCATTTTCAAGAATGTTTGAGGACACACACACAAAAATATATATTAGACCTATTTTTTCATTGAAGTAAATATCATTCTATCTTGAAAACATATAATGCGTTGTGCTGCATAAGTTTTCTATTGATTTTAGAAAATAATTTACACTTGTTGATTTTGATCTAATTTAATCAAATATTCACAAGACTAATATTAACTTTAGCGTTAATGTATGTAATATCTACGTGTCTCTATTGTTGAATGACATGCCTTTTGAAAGATTATATAAAAGGTGAATGTCTCATTTACTCTATGTTATAACTATTCCATTGAAAAGTTTGGTAGGTAGACTATCCAAGTCGAAATCTCATTATAAATGCTTGGATTTGTGAATTCACTCGTTAGTTACACATCATCATCCAACTGAACTCTCATGTCATCTAATTAGTCCAATAATATGTATTAAGCGTTCAGTTATTACTCAAAACACTATATACAAACACACACACACACACACACACACATCATTCAATTAAATATAGGCAAAAGTGCATGTAAAATGAAAGAAATTTTCAATATCTATCTAGAGATGCAATTTTTTTTTTCAGGTATTGGAGCAATAAAACTATGTTGCCCCACTAACCAATATCTCCCGTAACACAAAGGTAGTGAAGAATTAGGCAATGTCAATGCCCTAGATCTCAGTGTCTCATTATCATACCTTACTGATGCCCCATTTTCACACTTTACCCTGTATTATGACCACCTAAATCTCAACCAAAACTTGAGTGATTGCCCTTGTTGGTAAGAAAATAACAAGATTGACAAACCAAAGAAGATTGTGTTGTTGGCATCAAGCAAGCATAAAGGGAAACATTGATTGTGGATGGGACTAGCTAGGTCAACAAGTGTATGGAGGATGTATTTGAATTTTGAGGAATTTCGTTTAAGTCTCATATTTGATTTGATTAGCAAAATAAATTGATTTCTAATGTACCTTAGACTTGAAAATTATTTCAAGTTTTCTTTCTGGATCTTGTTGGCATTAAATTCCATGAACAAGTATTTCAAAATTAAGCACATTTTCTTCTTTTCATTATTCAACCCTAATTAGCCAACCCATATGTCCTAAAACCATTTTTTTCACATTAATACCATAAAAACACATCAATTAATTCAAAACCCTTTTTAACAAATTAAAAATATAAAAATTAAAATTAAGGATGAAAAAATGAAATACCCACAAGAAATTATGTTAGCCCTTTGTGTTGGAAAAATAAAAATGTCTTTGTTAAAATTCTGTATATATAAATAATACGGAAAAAAGGAACTTAAAAAGCGCATTTTGGAGAAGCAACTACTGTGATGCCAGGGAGAATTAAAATTCACACTTAATTTGTATTCCGTAAAAATTATTTTTTGCTCGAAGCGTTGAATTTTTATATTCTAGACCTGTGACTTCAAAATCTCATAAACCCTAAATCCTAAGCTCCTTTGCCATCCAAACAGGTAACTAGGTCAGCCTTACCGTACAAGTACATGAGAAATGTAATAAAGAACTTAGAAAAATAGCATAGATAACACAACGTTGTTAGCAAGAAAATAATACTTTTAGTACAAGAATGCTTGAATACTCTTAAACTTGCTGACTGCAAATGAGGTCTCTATTATTGTTCATCCCAATTTACCTCCTCAACGAACTTCAGTGACCGTGAAAATCGTGAATTGCTTGATATGAATAAATCTTCAATTTTTATATATATATATATATATATATAGATATAGGTATGTATGTATGTATGTATGTATGTGTGTGTGTGTGTTAGAGATAAGGCCAAATTGAGGTAGCAAGGCAATATTCTAAGCCAAGAAACCCCTTAAACACGACTTGTTTTTAAAATTTAACGTGTATTTTTAAATATTTTTATTTTAAAAATTATATAAAAAATAAAAAATAATAAAATTTAAAAAATATATTAACGAAGTATTTGTTTTAGAAAATGTATAATTCGAAAAGAGACCTAGCCCAAAACGTGACGTGATGTACTTATCAATCCTGAATTATTGTTGAATAGGAAAGCTTACACAGTTGTGTGAGAGTGGAGACAAAATGAGGACTAAAATCTATGGAAAATCTGGCAGACTAATAGATGGGAATTTATGATGGTGTGTGTAAGTCAACATTCTCAAGCCCTATGTCTCGTTGTGACATATGTATCTTAACTGTTTACCCTTCAACCAGTTTCACACCTTTTCCGTTCTTTTTGAATTCAGATAACATGCAATTTATTTTATGGGCTCCACTTAACTAAATTATTGCCTTTATTTCAACTTTTTTTCTACTTAATTTTGTCTCTTTAATTTAAAATTTGGGATGCTCAACAACAACAATAATAATTATGCGGATAATTTCTTTCCGTATTATTTTAAGAAATATAATGTGCCCTCAAAGGGGAAGCCTGATTTGTAATAATTATACTTTGCGCACCAATCAAAAGCAATCATTCAAAATATTATGATAATTAATGTCTTTTTTATATAATAGTGTATAAAATCATGAAGAACGAAGAAAAGTGCAGTGGCATGAGATGAACAAAATGGTCAAAGCGTCTTCCTGCATGAATTTTAAATAAGATATTATATTTTTGTTGATTTTTTTTGTTTTATATATATATTTATACTCATACACTTAGAAAAGTTTTTGTTTCACCAATAAATAGAAAATGATAAATACTTTTTTCCCCACTTGGAAAAAAAGTTTGCTTTTATTTAATTCTTCAAAGAAATCAAAATTGTAAATTGTCTAGTTTCACATTAATTGTGGGGTCAGAGAGAGAGAGAGAGAGAGAGAGAGAGAGAGCGCTACAAATACAATTTATTTTTCTTAAAAAATAATGAATCATATTGAACTCTTTACTGGTTTTCAGTGAATTTCCTGTTCATAAAAAGTATACTAAAAAAATTGTAATACTCAATTATATACCAACACACATTGTTATTTCATTTGTTTGTTAAAAACTAGAATAATATTTTACAATATATAAGATTAAATAAAGTACAGTAAGAGAACCCAAGAGGTGCACTAACCCACGTGCATCCAACTAGTCTTCCATCTTTTTGTGCCTTCCCAAGTCTCTTCTTCATTCTGCCCAAGAGAATGTATTTACCAGTCTTTTACCTATATTTAAATTTATTAAAATTTAATTCCACTTGATCACTCAATATTTGGGTTTAATCTGTGGTTTTTTATGTGTTAACCTTTTTCTTTTATTTTTGGTTGTGGCGTACTAAAAGAATAGAAGCATCACAGTTTCACAATTATCTATGACGGATGTTTTCATTTATTTATATTTATATTTTCAATAAACTAAACTATTCCGAGTTAATCAAAAGGTGCAGACAATAACTGGCAGACACTGTCACAATACACTGTTAGTAGTTTTGTTTGTTTTTTAATTATATCTATTGTTTAAAATTATTTTTATTTTTAAAATTATATAAAAATAAAAAATATATATATAATAATTGAATGTGTATTTTTGAAGTGTATATATTTACAAAATTAACAAAGTCAATAAAATTATTGAACTCGAGGAACTTGGTTTTATCAACATTATTATTACATATTTATTTAAATATTTACTGTCTGTATTATGGAATAAATGCAGAGTACAGTAACTTGACTCTCACGCCCCCCCCCCTCCCCCCCAAGCAACAAAAAGTAAAATAAAAATAAAAACTTGGTTGTGTGACTTTCTTCCATGGAGATACAAGACAAATTGAATGATAAAAAGGGTAAATAGAAATTTTAAAAATTATATAAAATTCTTTGTATTAATATGTTCCTTTAAGTTAAAAAAAACATTTAGCCCTAACAGGTTAAGGCGAGTTTCATTTTTTTCATCCCAACAATTCATCACACTAAATTAGAAATAAAAATTTATCCATTTCAGGTTTTTTTTTAAAATGATCGGAATAAAAACCAAATTGATTTTGCCACTGGCTCTAATCTATAGGGGTGTGTCATAGGCATTGAGAAAAGAAACCTACATTGCAAAGGATGTTGCCTAAAAGGTACAGCTGAAAGGCCTTGGAATGGCCAAACCAATCATGCCCTAAGGGGACACAAATGGGAATGCCATAGGACCACAGCAGGACCATTAGAATGTACATAAAATAACAACTGTAATAAACTAAATAAATCAAAGCTACTGAATCAATCCTATTCAAAATTTTGCCACACCCACATGACTCCACTTCTAACATGGAGTGCCTTTAGACCTTAAGGCATTTAATCATTCAAGATCAAGAGAGAGAGATCCATGGATGGATAGGAATATTGAGGAGCTTAACCCTTTTGGGGCTCAAAGCCAGCCCTGTATCTCCCAAGAAAACTGGCTGCATTATAAAAATTTGTTCCCACCCAGTGGAATTTTGTGACAAGGTCTCCCTCCAAGGGTCCAAGATTTTTGATGGAGTGAATTCACAGGCATCATACCAGCACATGCAGTAACGCTGTATGATGAATGATGTAAGCATGACATTATAAATGTTAGTCACAATTATTTGGGCACTGGAATTGTAGGGTATGCTTGGTGGTGAATCTGTAGTGGGATGAAAATGGGTAATTTTTTTGATGGGGTCTACAAGTTTGATTTATTTGAATTTTTTATTTATATAAATATATAATAATAATTTAATAATAGTAAAACAAAAATATATAATAATTCGTTAATAATATGTGTGTGTGTGTGCGCGTGGATAGGTGTGCGTATATGTATTTGTTTTAGTTTGACCATAGAAAGTACAATACTTAAAATTTGAATATTTATGTATATATAAAAAAAAATTGAAGTTTAAATTTAACCAAATATTTGGTAGTTAAAAAGTTCTGGACAGTGTACTTTTGATAAGATGAAAATTTATCAAATTACGAAAACAAACTTAGTGATAAATATGCAAGTATGATACTAATCACCTCTCTCTGTTCTTCTGTGTGTGTGTGTGTGTTTTGTTCCATGCCACAAATATATATAAAAATTCCATCCCCTTGCATTAAAAATAATAATAAAACATTCATTTTTAAAAAAGATGCCACAAATACGTGTAATTTTTTAGTACTTCTTGAAAAGAGAAGAGGATGTTACTTAAATGACAAGGGATAAAGGGAATATTTGTGCTTTTTCCCAAAAAAAATAATAAGGTACTTCACAAGACCATCTAGTTTGTGCCTCAACATTTCAAGAAAAAAAAAAGGGGGGGAATAAAAATTAAAAAGCACTCAATAAAATTTTGTTGGCCCATATGATCATTTGGCAGAAAAGGGCCACCAGGAGTTTCCATCATTAATGGGGAGAAACTTAATAATAATGATGCAAGAAAAAGTGACATTCTTCTACGGCCTTATAATGACTTCTCGACAATGGTTTGAATGGCTAAAAAAATTAATTGTAATAATTATTTCATAGCTCTATTTTGACCTTTATGTTATTTGCTAGAATTGCATCACTGAAATGAAAAGAATGCACGCGCGTCGTATTAATTATTCATTTTCACGATCAAAAGAATATATAATATTTTTTTATTCAAACAATTGTAATGGGGGGACATTGTTTCGACAATTCATAGTAGAATCTTTATTGCTAAAATAAAATAAAGGATTGATTGCAATTAGGACTTAGTTTTAGAAATATCGAATATATATTTGTGATATAAAATATATATATATATATATATATAATGCAAAAATAAAGTGTAGAACATGAATTGAAGAATATGTAAACACAGCCAAATTGCAAAGAAAATTTTTGCAATTAATAGAAACTATATTCAGTCACTAATTCATATGAAAATTTTTTTATAATAATATAAATGCAGAGTAGTCTATTATAAGGGTGAGCAATGGCTCATCAATTAAAAAAATGGTTTGACAATTCATATTTTGGGTGCCGTGGTTAATTTGTTGTGGAAGTTTTTAATAATTAACCTTGAATAAAATACACAGTAGTTTACTATGTTAGCAAATCATAACCAATATACAAACAAATTAGATTTGACTATTCATCTTATTTTGGATGTTTATGCGAGCAAATTTGACTATAGGAAACTTCCCAAATAACTGCAACAAAGTGTTCCTCAATTATAAAAATTTCAATATAAATTAATTATTGAACAATTGTGGGTTATAGTTGGCAAACTAAAAAAATTTTTAGTTTTGTTGGGACATGGGATGTAACTTATCACACACTTGCCAAATATTAATTCAAACTTGTCAATTTAAATAATTAAATATATACATCTTCTCTCGACTAAACATGAACCTAAAACTGCAGGTATGCTTGAATTTGGTCAACTGCAATTATTTACTACTGCCAATAAAATAAAATAAAATAAAATAAAAGGATGATGATGACCCCAGTAAATAAATTTATATGGGAACAACTGTACCCTTAAGATTGAGAGAGAAAGATTGTTGACTTGCAATTATGATAGAAACCCCGCATTTAATTAATAAAAATTTCTTAATCACTTGTATTTAAAATTTATTTTGAAACTAGATTAAAAAAATGGGAGAAAGTAAAGGAAGAGTCATGGTCCTGACCCGACACAGATCCTGCGGCTGAGACAGACTCCTGTCCTGTTTTTTTAAAATTCTCTGATTTGTAATTGGGACCCAAATGTGAGGGTAATAATGGTATTTTGGGGTCGAGGACAGCAACTTCCCCCAGTGGGGAAAAAAGCCCTTTTGCACAGAGTACTTCAACTTCTGCAACTCTGAATTCTACTTCTGATTCTGACCTCTCCAATGTGAGTGGCAATATTGGAACTACACTGTGAGTGTGAAAGGAATGACCAATATTGATTGAACTTTGGAGCTTCAGTTGGGAAGAAATATTATTTAGATTAATAATAATGGACCAAATTATAAGGTCATTGAAGCATTTGTCGAAGAATGCCATTTTATTGCAGAGACGTTAGTTTGAGTTCAATAATTACATAAACTTGAGTCAATGTAATCTTAAGAAACTTGATATCAAATTCAAACTCAAATCAAACAGTAAAATTGAATTTTAAAAAAAAATCAAAATTTAAATTTAAACTCAAACGTGCTCAACTTATTGTCAAGTTTATGTCAAATATTATGGTCTATTAATGCCTCTCTCAACTTGAAAATTGTAATTAGAGGGGATAATTCTAAGACCAGTGTTTGAATCAAATATATAATTACAATCCCTAAATTATAGTTTTGATATAATTAAATCTAACACGAAATTAATAGATAAAAATTAAACTTTTGCAAATACGAATCAAAATTAAATTAAATTTGATAAACTTGAGAAATAAATCGTTAGAGTTGGAGTTTTTTTTTTTATAAAAAAAATACCACTATTGGTGGAGGCTTAAGTCAGTTGACATTTGAAATTGTAGTTTTTCAACTCGATCGACCTACTAAACCGCGATTCCAAGTCGTTGCTACCCTATCAATTTAGGGGTTCAAACTGTCATATTAGTAATCTCAAAATTTCCCGTTTTAATGCTGCGTTTTCCTGCTTTGTTTGACGATAATTTAGAGGAAAGAGTTGGTTTTGATCAACGGAGGAAACATTTCTTGGCCCCAACACAGTTCCAAAACGCAGAAACATTATACCCCGACTGCCCTCTCCCCTGAAATTAGTTGAAAAAGAACACGAAGAAGCCGACAAAAAATGGAAAATGCCATCCCCATACAGTGGCGGCCTCAGCAATTCCTCCCAAACCCCAGGCCCCTTTCCGTCACTCACCTCTCATTAATTAATCATCACGGCGCATTTTAGCACACTGCTCCCCATCATCTTCCCCTCTGGCGAATAAAGAAAGAAAAAGGCTGCACAAAGGAATCATCATTCTTGCAAGTCTAACATCCTTCAACCCCAGCAGAAAAGGGAATTAAGCAGCTCAGCCCAGAAGAAACTCACACACACACAGACACCCACATCCCACCAGAATTGTTGCCTTGAAATCACATAAAGCTTTGATCTTTACCACTACACGTAGGATTTTGACCAGCAAATAATAACTTCAGGCCTTGATTTTTGCTCTGTTGAGATGGAGAAGGTTATAGGTGTGGTTAACTGCGAGCTTAAAGCTTGTGGGATAGTGTAGAAATCTTCGAGCTCTACACCTGAGCTGGGAAAAGGAAGAATTTCATTTCTCTTCATTTCCCTTCTCTCTTTTCTTCACATCTCCTTTTCTGTTCTCTCTGAAGAATGGGTGGTAAGAGCTTGGTATCAGGGAATTTGGATCCACGGAGGAAAAGGAGTGGTGGGTTGAGAACCAAACAGGCAGGGCGTGGGTCTTGCAGGGGGAGTTAGTCTAAGGCCTTTCTAAGTTTTTGAGAAAAATAAGGAAGGGAAAAAGAACGCAAAACGCGTATATTCCTTCTTCCTGTCACGTCTGAATTGAATCACTCGGTAAATCTGTGTCTACTGACGCACAAGACTATTCATAACTATATTCTGTTGTTCATTCGGTGCATGTTGACGGGCGCTGTTGCTGTTACTGCTCCATTAAGTAGTTGCAATGGGGTACTTGTTGAAAGAGGCCTTGAAGACTCTCTGTGGAGTTAACCAGTGGGCTTATGCTGTTTTCTGGAAGCTTGGCTGCCAAAACCCCCAGTGAGTTTGCCGAAAGATCACCTTTGATCCTCTTGTATGCATTGAAAGTGAAAGAAATCCGCTGCTTCTGTAGCCCCCTACAAGTCTGCTGCTTTCATTTCTTTTGCTTTCGTATAAAGTAAAAAAACAAGACTCTAGATTTATGCCTATAATTACCTTGGTGAATGTTAATCCATAATTTCAACTGGAGGAATTTTGTTGTAATTTTTTTATTTGAGCTATTTCCGGACTTTTTCCTAGATGTTAGTCGTGCTTTTCTACAGTTGCTTTTTATTGTAACGAGTTCGTTATTCGTGAATTTTGTTCTTGGAATTCTATGTGTCTGAAAATGGAGAGTGAAAGAGAGAACAAAAAGATAGCTTCGGATAGATCTTTCATTTTATTCCTTACTTTCTTTGCCATGTGTATTCACTCTGACTGAATTTGGGGATTCTGTAGTGTTTGATTTGTTTAACTGTAACCATTTGTAACCTTACTGCTGAAGCTTTCTAATTTGTTGGTAAACAAGATATGGTTTGACTAGTTATAGATTTAGTGGATTTGGTTGTCTTTTTTGATTTGTGATCTGATAACCTTTTTTTTCTCCATGTTTGGACTTTTCTGGTTGGTCCATTCATTTTGTCTTGGAGAATCTCTGTGGGATGGAAAAATTACTTTTTTTAATACATTGAGATACTTACAGTTTCTACTGTTATGATTTCCTGGGCGTGAATATGTACTTTTTTATCTTGTCCTTGATTGCATACTTGTGTAATTTCCTTTTTGTCTGCAACAATTTCTTGTTTTCCGTTATTTTTTTTGTCCATTTTCAGAACTTTCTCAATGCGGTTCAATTCTATTAGTTTGATATTTTGAAGGATTTAATAGAACTATTGATTTGGCAGGCTTTTGATCTGGGAAGAATGTTACTTTGAATCAGCATCGTGTTCAGGGCTTCCAGGGCTTTCTGGATATGAGAGTTACAATATTAATTTGGATTCTCTGGGAATTAGTGACTTACAGTCTAGTGTTGAGGCACCGGACAAAGTGCATTTACTTGTCGACAAGATGATGGTGGACAATCATGTTAATATTGTAGGAGAAGGGTAATGCAATTTATGCATTAGCACTTGTGTTTTGTACTTGAGGCTGATGAGGAGTTTGTTTTATACTTGTTTGTCTGATTTTTCTTCAGATTAGTTGGAAGAGTTGCATTTACCGGACATCATCAGTGGATCCTATCTGAGAATTATTACAGAGAAGCTCACCCACCTGAGGTATAATAAAGTCACTTAAATATCTACAAGAGGCTTAGTTTCGTTCGTTCATATAAATACAAGTGCTTATGTAAGCTTATGATGCCGAAGCTGCTTGTGTGAAATCAGTTCTTTGTTATTTGTGCATCTCTCTTGGTGGCCTCTGAGTTCATTTTAGGTTAAATAGACTGTTGCAAAAGTCTGCAATTTCATAAGTTTAAATTGAATATGTTGAGAGTTTGGATTCCCCATGGCGTGAATCAAACCTCTTAATATGTTGGTTTCCAGGTTTTGAAGGAGGTGTGCCCACAATTTTCAGTTGGCATGCAGGTGTAAATTTGATCTGTTTTTGTAATTTTTGATTTTTTTTGTATTGCCGTGGCCGTAGCATAATTCTGTTATGTTTTTTACCTTGTTCAGACAGTTGCAGTCATTCCCGTTCTTCCTCATGGAGTTGTTCAATTTGGTTCATTCTCAACAGTAAGTCAATCCATTTCATTATTCCTGTATAGCTAAAATCATATTTAATATGTTAAAAGTTTTTGATCAAGATATTGATGGTTAAGAGTCATGGCCAGTGACTGATTCTCCACTTGTTTGAAATTTGAGAAAATTCCTATGTACATATTCAGTGAAACCTTTGAAAACTCTCTCGAAGTATGTCCTTGCCTCAACTTGCCCAAGTCTTTTTATGAGTGCAATATGCCTTGTTTGGCCTATAGTTCTGTCAAAACATTTTTTGCTTGAATGTTTATGAATTGCTTAAAAATGATAAGTGTGTTTGACTTGTTTGTGTTTTTGCATGTGGTCCATGTAAAATTATAAAATGAAGAGAAGAAAATTTATTTTGGAAATATAAAATTTATTTTTGAAATATACTGTTTTTTGGAGTTACCTTTTTGTATGTTTGAAGGTTTGAAACCTTTGAAATGGTTCCAAACAAAGCGCTAATAATTCTGCAAAGTTAATATTGTTGTTTACTGTTTCAGATAATGGAGAATCTGGGATTTCTAAATGATGTAACGTCATTAGTATCTAGTGTCTTGCTCCCTAAGGATGTTGCAGCAAATGAACTTGCTCCAAAAATTGGGGTTCCAGTATGTCTTGGGAATTCTGCGGCTGGGGGCTTGTCTTTGAAGTCGAATGTAATCGATCCCCCTGGCTCATTTGATAGCTTCAACTATGTCGGAAACTCATGCCAGACTACTATGGCTGACAGTCAAACATCTTTCTCCTTGGCCAGAGAATTCAAAAATGAGCTGCAGACAAATGGTGCAGCATCTCAAGCTTCAAACTCGGCCCTGAGTAATTGCTGGCCTCTGCAGTGCCACCAGGAAGCCAAAACTGCTCTGCCAGTGAAGTTAGACTCTTCAACCTCAAACCAGTTGGTGAATGCAGTGTCAAAAGCTGAAGTTATCCCTCTGAATTCAGAAATGTGGATGAAGGAAGGTGCCTTTGTTTACGCCCCAAGATCTACTCTAGATGTACCTCCTAGCTGTTCATCTACTTTGAATCACAGTAGTGGTACCAAAAGATGTACAGAACAAAAGATGATCTCCGATTCTGGGAATCAGGGTTATTTCAACACCCCCAACCTGTCTACTGGCGGTCTGACGCCTGCAGCAAGAACCGATTCTGGCTTGATATATTGTTCTAATGGTGGTTCTACTACTTACATGTCAGTTGAATCGCATGGACTAATCAAGGGTGCGCGTAGCAATACAAAAACAATATCAAGTATGGATTCTGTTTCTGATGTGAAATGGGCAGCCAATAGAAACGTTACTCCCGGGCATCCTGCTAACAGTGATCTTCAAAATGTGAATTTTACCATGGAAGCTTGCAACTCTGATTCCATTGACCATCTCACGGCTAATTCCTCGCTTTCTTGTAGTTCTAGCAGCAAACATCTTCACATGGAACAGAATACAATTCAGGCGCTTGATATTCCTGTGTCTCAATTCAATGAGCATCTGAATATGGGTGCGTTCGTTCCTGGTATTGTTGAAGATGACAATAAACATAAATTTGGAGGTCATATTCCTTCGGTGAATAATACCATATATGAAGATTCATATGTTCAGGCTGAATCAGGAAGTGATTTGTTTGATGTGTTTGGACCTGATTTTAAGAATAAATTGCTCGGTAGTTACTGGAATAGTGGCTCTAGGAATCAATCAGCCCCAACAAAGCTTTATTCGGATAACGATAATTTGCTATCTAAAAAGGGTCTGGCTTGTTCAGAAATATATTCTACTAAAGGGAACTCAGATAGTGGGATTTTCTCCTCAGCCGGAACTGACAATCTCTTGGAGGCCGTGGTCTCTAGGGTTCACCCATCTGCCACACGTAGCATGGACGACAAAGTTTCTTGCAGGACAACATTGACGGATATGAGTAGCTCTTCCTTAACCAATACTTCACTACCCTATGGCCGCTTTGGAGTGTCTGACCACATGAAGGGAGAGTTATTTGGTGTTCCAAAGTATCTGGCAGGGGTGGGAGTGATGAGTTCTTTGTTTTCTAAGGAAGAATCAGGTGCCTGTTCCCAGGGCAGTTCCATTTATGGATCACAAATAAGTTCATGGCTTGAGAAGGATCAAAAGGCAAAACCGAGTAACAGTGTGTCCACTGGACATTCTAAGAAGCCAGAAGAAACGGGCAAAAGTAATCGCAGGAGGCTTAAACCGGGTGAAAATCCTAGACCTAGACCAAAAGATCGCCAAATGATACAAGATCGTGTCAAGGAACTAAGGGAGATTGTGCCAAATGGGGCAAAGGTAATACCTTCCCTTTCAAGAGTCCCATTTCTTCGTTCTATGATAAGATGTTCTTGTAATTTGTTTGTGTCATTTACATGTCTTGTTCTATTAACAGTGTAGCATTGATGCTCTGCTGGAACGCACCATCAAACATATGCTTTTCTTGCAAAGCGTCATGAAGCATGCAGACAAGCTGAAGGAAACCGGGGAGTCCAAGGTGTGAAATTCTATTTTGAACTTTGGATGCTACTTTTTTCGACTATGTATTGTGGTAAAAATTGCACGTGGTAGATGAGGAATTATAACCACTAATATGTTCAGCATTGGCCATCTTATAAATTATCTCATTACAGATACATAACCAATTTCATGGACTCCCGTGCAGGAGTCAGTCAAGGACCGAAATAATGATAGTCAACTAGTGCTTGCCCAAAACAAAAGAGGATGTCCAATAATTATGTTGTTCATTTGTTTTGAGTTTCAGATTGTTAGCAAAGATGGAGGTTTGCTTTTGAAAGATAACTTTGAAGGAGGAGCTACGTGGGCCTATGAAGTAGGTTCTCAATCTATGGTCTGTCCTATCATAGTCGAGGATCTAAATCGGCCCCATCAAATGCTTGTGGAGGTAATTCAATGATCTGTTGACTACATGGGCCAAAACTTAATTCACTACCCCTTCTTTATAGAAGTTGTATCAAATTCACCATTATCTCAAGCTCAGGCGTAATTTTTCTTTCGCTTGTGCTCTTTTGTGACAGATGCTTTGTGAGGAAAGAGGTTGGTTTTTGGAAATAGCGGACATAATTAGAGGACTGGGGTTAACCATTTTGAAGGGAGTAATGGAGGCTCGAAATGAGAAGATCTGGGCACGCTTTGCTGTAGAGGTAATGGTTTCAAGGAGTGAATATATCACTACATTGGATTTCATTGATGTTTGAAGAGGCGGATGCAAATTTTGATGCTTCGTTTTTTAGATAATCCACTTGGATTAATTTTTGTTCAAGTGTCCCACTGATGTTGCAGCACATTTCCGCATTGCTACCATTCCCGCATGATCTTGTCTCAAATAAGCTCTTGAACTTCTTTTGACAGGCTAATAGGGATGTCACGAGGATGCAAATCTTTATCTCATTAGTTCGCTTCTTGGAGCAAAGTGCCAAAGGTGGCGCCGCTCAACAAAATGGAATCAGCAGCGAAAACCCAACGGCTGCTCAACAATGTCACCAGGCTGCATCTGTTCCCATAACAGGTAGATCCCCGTAATGGTTGCATCTGGTTTGGATGTGTTGAGAGCGAATAATGAGAAGCCTCGCGATGACCAACACGTCTCCCAGAAATCCCATCACCGGTTCTGATGATCAGATCAGCTGGTGACTTCATCTTCTTCTTGGAGAAGAACCATTGCGCATATGGCCTTTGCAGCCGGAGAAGAATGTAAGAAAACAAATTACTTTCCTAGGATTTGATGATGGATTAGCTGCTGTGACTTGTAACATTGTGTTAGAATGTGGCTGATGGTTGAGGTATATGTAGTTTTGCCTATTTCATTCTCCAGGGATTCCACTAGTAACAAGATGTAGATAAGGAGAGGCTTTTGTCTCCAATTTGTGGTGGTTTCATGAACAACTAATGTATAGTAAGTTTGGGGCTGCAACAGTTATGGGGGGTAGAGTGTGTTTTTGTTTGTATTGTTCTTCTTCTTCTTCTCATTTATGTTTAGAGTTCTGGATTTCTTTTGTTCACATGGTGATCCATCCTTCTGTTCTTCATGATGCTTTGTGAGTAAAACATCTGTGACAGCAGCATATCTCCCCCAAAACACATGATATTATCAAGTCCTCAGTTACATTTTTTAATTTTTTATTTCTATCTTATTGAAAAACATGCTTAAAAATGAAAATAAAGTGTGGGCTGAACATGTCAGCAACAAATATGACGGTATAATTTTTTTGGTTTTAGATAAAAAAAAATTATTTAAAATTAAAACTTGCAAAAAGTATTTAAAATAAATAATAAAGAATTTGAAAAGATAAAAATTTTGGTAGAAAGACAATCTTGTGTCAGTGTAATGATGTTCACGGTTTCTGAAGTGTCTTGACTCTCAAAGCGTCCACCACTATCTGTTCAAACGCTGATGTGTTGCAATCAATTGGCAATGTTTTTAAAGTAAGTCACTCATTAGTTTATTGGTTCGATCAATTGAACTCTTTTTGGACTGATTATAGAATCAAATAAATCACTTACTAATTTATTAGTTCCATCCATTTAACTCTTTTAAAAAAATTAGTTATTTTATATTTTATATAATTTTGTATATATACATAATACAAAATAAATTTAAATCCATTTATTAATATACTAAATGACAAGTTTTAGATATAAAATTGAAATTTAATAATTCAATAAAAGTAAAAAATATGAAAGAAACTAAATTAAATTCAAATTCAAAAATATAAATGTTGAAAATTTTAGTTTGGTAAAAAAAACATAATGAATATGAGAAAATTTGATTGTAAGATTCAATATTTAATATTTCAATAACTTAATTAGAATAATATATATTTAAAAGATAATTAAATAATACTAAAAATAAAAAAACTAGTTAGTGAAAATTATACATAAAAATAATTTTTTAATGCAAAAATTTTTAATAAAACATAAAAAAATATTTTATCTATTTTTTATTAATTAAAAATATAAAATAGATTTTTTGACCAAATATTTGATCGATTTGACCGGTTCTTAATCGAGTTTGACCAGTTCCTAACAGGTCAAATGAAAGTACGGTTTTGAAAAGTATATTGACCAAAAAACCCATCGAATCAGTCAATCCAATCTAAGTTTAATAATCTTGGTTGTGAAAACAAAGAGGTGAGAGGGAGGCTTATAATTGCACCGATTAAATTGTCTACATGAACAAGGAATTAATTAATAAAGTTTTATTATATTTCTATCTCTGTGTAATTCACTCCAAAATAAAGCATTGGACATTTTTATTTAATAAAAAAATGAATTTAGTCTATATAACATAGTTACGGAAAGCTTAGTCGAATGAAGGACACGGACAAGCCCACAATATCTACGTGTTAATACAAATAATATTTATTCTATATTATAAAGATTTTGTAATTAATTTTGTTGCATATTGTGAATTAGATCATTTTAAATTAGTAAAGTTTTACCATTATACTTAGTTAAAAAGACAAAAGACATCACATTAACACACATTTCATATAATAACTCTCCATCATATTACTATTACTGTAATCATTATACTTTATTTGCAACTTTTATATATACACAAATTTATTTATAAATTATAAAATTATTTTATTTTAAATTATAAAAATAAAATATATAGAACTAAAGAATAAAAATATTCGAAATAAAAAATTAAAGAAAGTTAAAAAATTTGAAAATAGAAAAAATTTGAGAAAGAATACAATACAAATAAAAAAATAATTTAAAAGAATCGTGAGAAATAAAAGGATAAAAAAATTTAAATAATGGTAGTTGCGTTGTGTACAGCCAAAAAGCCTCAGTAACTTAATAATATAGTACTGGTAAAATTTGCATACTAAAAAAAATTATATAGTTTTATTAGTTAAAATAAAATATAAAATGATTATATTTTTAAAAGTCTAATAGTAAAATATCTACACATAACTATATAAATATACATAATAAAATTACATGGATTAAGTATTATTAGATTTTAAGAAGATTTAAGTTAGCAAAATTTAGAAATATAATTAAAATTCCAAAGCCCGTCGCCCCCCCCCCCCCCACCCCCATTATGTAATAGTATAGTTTTATAAAACACTATTTATTCATGTATAAAACACTTTTCTCATACCTCTCTTCTTTAAAAAAATATTTTTTTTACCTTCAATTGTAGCCTTATTTTCCACTCCAAGTTCTCTCTCTCTCTCCCCCCGAACTAATTTTTTTTAATCTTCAAACCGTCTTCATTTTTGTTGGCAAAAAACATGTATCCAATCAATTGAACCATAAGCATATCCTAGACATTAAATCTTTTTTTTTTTTTTTGTGTAGATCAAACTTGGTAGACTCAATTAATCACAAGTACGATGTTCTACTTATCAAAAAGCAACATCACTAATACCCTGTTTGGAATAAACTTTTCCAACCAAAACAAAACAACGCATGCTTCATCATAAAGAAGTCAAACATAGTCACCATTTACCCCAAACACTACATCATTAAAGACCCCAAATTAAAACAAAGCACAAAAAGCAACCTTAAAGAGGACAAAACCTGATCATATATCGACATGGCAGTCCATAATCAACTGATACTTGACGGCAGCAGACCCAACGGCAACCCCATTGCCAGTTTTGCCACCAAAATTTATATAAACTGGGCAATTTACATACAAATGGTACCTACCTGAGATAAACGTCCCCACTTTCCATCTGATCTTGCCGCGGACTCTGACGTTCACCAGCACCGTTCCGGCAATCTGGTCCTGCTTCAGAGAATCGCCGAGGTACGCCGTCACTGGAACTTGGTTGCCGTACGTAAACGGCGACCACACGGTCGAGTCCCTGTGGCCCTGATAGGACGCCGGCAGCTGCGTCGGGAGCGTGATCTGCTGGCTGCGGTACGAGGCGTAGACGTCGATGTTGGCGTAGTAAATGCCGATTCTGCCGTTGGGGTTTCGGGAGGAGAGCGTGATTTGCAGGTTGGTGGTGATCGAGTTGGTGGAGGAGAGGTTGAAAGCGTAGACTGTGAGGTCTTGGAGGACGAAATGTGGCTTGGTGGGGCGGAGGATGAGCCATATGAGGAAGACGAGGAGAAGAACGAGGGCGATGAAGCCGAGAATGGCCGCGAAGAGGCGGCGGCGGAAGATTTTCCGGTCGTCTTCGTGGTGGCCGCAGTGCTTGGCCGTCATGCTGGCGAGAGAGAAGGGTTGTCGGGAAATTTTGTGGGCAACAAAAATGTGGGGATACAGTTCTACAGGATGGGCTCCATCTTATTACCCATCGAACTCTTGCAGTACAATTAATTCTACAAAAACCTCTTGCATTACAATTTTGGAGGGTGTCCGGAAGTTTTGTGTAGAAGACTTGTGCAATTTCAATTAGGGGGCTTAAACCTAACGTAACGACTATATTTATTTTTATTTTTTGATATGTATTTTTAAATGTATTTATAATTACAGTGTGTTCTAAGGTCAAAGATGCAATTGCATTTTACTGCTACATCAGTGTGTCGATTTTGTGGTATACTTTAATAAATGAATTTTGTTAAGAGAAAAATATTTTTTCGCACTTCGTAATGTGATTCTGCTCGGAAATATAAAGTGGAAGATATAGTTAGACTTATCGTATTTGTGTGAATCTACTTATCAAAATAAAAACAATAAAGATCAATCAAATAAGGAAAGTGTTTAAGTTATACAAGGAATGCACACAAACTAAATATTCCAACAAATTTAAATTAAAGCTACGTGTTATATATATGTATGTATATGCAGCATAATTAAACACTCTTTTAAGAAAATAACATTTGAACTGTTAGAATATTGTGTATTAAATAGAAATTAACCCTTTAATGTTAAACCAACTTGAATTTGGTGAGAAAGAAACCATTGATTTGGACCCACTACACAACTTCGGTGAATTAATTAAATGTGTATTAATATTTACATCTTCTCTTTTACATTATTTACAAAATTTAATTCTATTAGGAAATATGTATAAACTCATTAATTTTTCGAAAGGAAAATTATACCTATATATATTCTTCCTATGGATTTCACTAGTTCCACGCTCTTTACGTATGGTATGACTATATAGAAACAATAAACATTTGTTTACATGCTAAGTTGCAATTTTTGGTAGTAACATATATTACATCATTATGTTTTTTAAAACAAATAAAATAATTCATACTTTTCACAGATATCATGCGTTTTGATATCTTTACTTTATACTTATTAAACAATATTTTATTTTTTATTTTTTACACTCATAGAGTTTTCCACATCGCTACTGTGTGCTTGCGTGTGTGTACATCTGTGCGTGCGTGTGTGTATATATGTGCATGCGTGCGTGTGCATTGAGAATTTGACATAAAAATGTGTCGATAATATTTATAGAGAGGGAGAGAGAGAGAGAGAGAGATACACCTGGGAAATCTACTGCAGTAAATTTGTGAACTGGGCACCTACTGACGGACACTTGCTTACAACTTAATACTAATGGTATATTATGAAATGGGCTATGGTGTTTATTGGTCAAATTAGGTGAAACTTAATCTATCCTGCAAGAGTGCATACGCTTGTGCTTTAATTCAAAGGGTACAAGAAGATTGGGACAAGTTGAGAAGGGGACCCAATCTGTCATTTTAGCTTTCAACACTTTATGAAGATGACAACGTGAATAAAACCAAATTGGTGACCTGTCAAGCTCTGCCACGAACCCTTTACCAGATGCAGCTAGGATATTCAGCCACTACTCAGAAACAAATTTACCACCAGATCATGGATTTCTGACCGAGGGTGGGAGTAAATAATGGACCTGCATATGTGTGCATGTGCTTCCTGGAACCAGCCAATAAATTGGCACAGAACCCTTTGATTGTTCTAATTTATTGCTCGGCTGACAAAAATCTGATCTATCATTTTCTTATTACGTTTCTTTTCATCTTTTCACTTGTCAATTTTTTTTTGTAAATTCAAGTAGTATGCAAATTGGTGTGGGATTGGTTGTCAAACCATCCAATATGTTTCCTTGGCTTCGAAGGGAAACATTTAGAGTGATCTTGACACAGGGTATATACCTGCCACACACACACACACACAATTGGGGTTAAGGCATTGAGCCCAACACCCCAACCTCTGCACAGAATAACCTGGAATAAATACACGGTACATAAATAACTCGAAATAAGTACGCACTAATCTAACAATATGAATATCAGTGCTAATCCCACTAAAACAATAAGTTGGGTGAATAACTAGATTAGCTCCACCGTGTGATGTTGTCTACCCATCGGCACGGTCACTGTGTCATTTCTACTATTTACAGTAGACAAGCTTCGGAGGAAACCACCATTGGGACAACAGAAATGGTCATGAGCCCAGTTTGTGTAACTCCAATGAAAGCTTGAGCATACATTAGAATCTCACCAGTAATCAAAGGTAAACTAGGGTATAGGAACGAAAGAAAATTTGTCAAGAGCCAAGCTTTGCGCAACTCCAATGAAAGCTGGAGTACATATTAGAATCTTACCAGTAATCGAAGGTAAACTAGCGTATAGGAACGAAAGACATATCACCACACCACTATTATTAATGTATTTTTCAAATTTACCTTAGAAGAACAAAGTGAGGTTAAACTACTTCAAAGTATATGGTGGCTCCTGCTGTCTCTATCTTCTGTTGAGAAACATGACTTTAGATATCCTGTGAGATGTGGAATCGTATTCAGCAATTAGCATCAACAAATACGAGCAACCGGAGAAAAATCTTTAATCTGGTGAGGAAATGAGTGACACTGGCTTACTGGTTCAGAGAATTCATTTAGAGAACAAAAATCGAACCACAAAACTTACACGCCTGAGCATTGCCAGTCAAACAATCAATTCCATGGGATATATGCTTATCCAAAGCTAAGGAATGAGTTAACGGGGAAACAGAACCTTTCATAGGAAACCATCTAAAAAAGTTACACAAAAGAACACAGGCTCACTTTCGCAAAGTTACTCACATTTCAACTTAGATTTATAATCTTTAAAGAACCAAGAGAAAAGCAATTCATGCTGCCACCATCAGTTAGATAATCACTCCATTACTGGATACACGTAAAAATGATAACAGCCATCCGCACAATCATTTTCCATGTGAGTTCAAGAAAGAAAATCCTCCCATCCTCAGTCAAGATGCGTTTATGTACCAGCAAAAGATGTAAAAAGAAAAAGGGTAAAAATTTCCCCTTTTCTTTCAGTCTCATCCTTCTTAATTCCACTATTTCTGTTCAAATGCCTATGAACAAAATCTATGTAAATGATAAAACACAACCAATTAAATCAGACCTCCAGGATTTAAACATTATGTGCCACAATTCTTTGATTTTCAGTTATTACAATCAAACTCAAAATAATTCCATGCTATCCAATGAAAGTATTGCCAAAACAGAAAACAAACAAACCAAAAACGAAAAAAAGGTATTACACAATTGGAAATATTTGGCAACCTTTTTTTAGTCAAATGCAATCAGTACTTTCTTCACCAGGTAAAAATAGAAAATCTATAACTGTTTACCCTCAGCTCAGACCAACAGGTAGATACAAGCAACACACAGATCAAATCATAATTCATTGAAGAACAGATAAAATAACCAACAATCAAAAAGTCAAGAACACAAATTTTCAAATGTACACGCAGAAATTCAACCACAAATGGAAAATTGAGAAATGTCAGAAACTGAAATGTACAACTGCATAAGTTTATCTCGATAATGTTTTACATTTCCTGTGTGTAAAAAGAACAGGAACCAGATCAGATTCTTCATCCTCATTCAACATCAAACAGGAACGGATCACCCAAAGACCTAATAATTTGTAGACAAAAATTCAAAAACTCAATAATTCACCTCAAATCCCCTCCCGACAGTGCCCCGATCCACTGGTTAACGTCCCAGAACTCCCATTAGTCGGAATTCCGACAATTAAATCCCCGCAAAACACCTTCAAGTACCTCCTCCTCGTTCTCCACGCCTTCGCCTTAAAACTAACCCTGGAAAGCATCCTCAAATTAAAACCCACAGTTTCACCATGTCTCCGCTCACTGTTTATCCCGTCCACGGCAGACTTATCCGCGAAACTCCCAGCCACCGCGAATTTAGCTGTCAAAGAAGTTTCATTCTTCGTGTCCTGCGAGAACGGCGATATCATGGTGTCGGAAATCGGCCAGTACTTGTAAAATATTAAGGCCTTGATCTGATCATAGGAGAGGGTCATCTTCTTGTTAGGGTTTCGCGCCGTGAGTCGGACCTCGGAGGCGAAGGCTATAATGGAGCTGTTGCCGAGTGTGAAATTCGAGACGGAGAACGAGTCGACTCGGAACTCGGGCGCGTGGGGGCGTAGCACGAGCCACACGATGAAGGTTATGGCGGCGAGAACAACGATGAGCCCAATCACCACCGTCAGGATGCGGCGAAGGCAGGTGGGACTGCAGAAGGCGTTAGGGTTGGGCCGGTAGTAAGGATTGTTTTGGTTGGTGTAATATGCATTGGTGTGCGGAGCGGCTGCGGCGACGTAGGGGTAGGCGGTGCCGGTGAGGGGCGGATGGGCTGAGTAGCCAGTGTTGGGGTTTGGGGCAGGATACCCTGTGACTGGTCTATTGGGGTCTTCCATGAGTGGATTTTTTGCGTTGTACGATCCCCAGAGAGATCATTTGCACGCGTGGAAGGGACAAAATGGCTAGTGGCTTATTTACTTCTCTAGATGGATCGGATTCAATAATGCAATTCTAGCTATCTTTGAGCCTGTGATTTTGGAAGGTTTTTTTTTTATACTTCTAAGGTTGCATTTGGATCGATTCATTTAAAGAAATAGATTTTAAATTTATGATAATAAATTAATCATGTCTATTTGAAAAATAGTGAATTTCAAATCTTTTATTTCTCTTTTTAAACTTTAATTTTAATAATTAGAGTGGATTTGAAATTTTCTCTTTAAATTATAGTTTTGATAATTGAGAAAGATTTGAAATTCCTTTCACTTAAAATAATTTGAAATCTTTCCATTTAAATCTGAATCCTTTTATCTAAATAGGTCTTAAAATTATTTAATAAATTTTTTATTTCAAATTAAATTCAAATTATTCTTCCTCTTACATATATTTTTTAATATTTGAAATATTAACAATAAAATCATTGAATACGTGTATATATATATATACACACACGCGCACACATACATGCTGTTACATTCATATTTAAGTATATATGAATTTATATCCTAAAAAATAATTATTATTCTTACATATATCGCATTATCATTTCATTATTATATTATACACGATAGTATAAATTTAAATAAATTTAAATTTTCATCTACTAAAATTTTATAACGAAACATAATACCCAATAAAATATCAACATTTGTCATCTCCAATAAAATCACAAACCAAACATAACCTATAAATGTTTAATAATTATTTTACATCAAATAAATAAAATAAATTAAAATTATGTAATTAGTAAAATCTTTAGCTATTTAAATGCCAATTTTGAAGAGAATGAAAATTCCGTGGCATATATATGAATATTTAAATATAGTGCACAATAAGAGAAGATAAAAAATTAAAATTATTTTAATTGCTAGTAAGAAAAAAAAAATTGCATTTGGATAGAATAAAATAAATTAATGAAATAGTGATAAAAACACAATCAATGCCAGGTTGTATAACTAAACAAATTAAACAAATAATATTTTAAATCGTATCAACCTTCAAATTGGAAAATTTATTAGTTTAAGGAGCAATGATTCGACAAGTGTTGGTTACTACTAATGTCATTTTCATATTGTCAATCACCACTTCATTTAAAAGTTTAAGTTGTTAAGAGGTGTAATATTTAATAATTAACTAAATCTTGCACATGTAACACTTTTATAAAAATGGGTAGCAATTGAGATTTTCAAGCTTAGAAGCTCTTAGTTAGTCTAGCTCTGATATCATGTTAATTAAATAATATATTAGAGAGATGTATAATTTAATATTTAATTACTCTACTATATATGAAAAATATTAAACATTTTTCTCTTACTATTAACAGTTAAACACACTACATTAACACAATAAAACTACAGCACAAACGGTATTAATTAATCTAATGAATACAAAGTAAAATATACAATAAAACAATACGTTATTAAAATATTTAATCAAAATATATTAAAATTTAAATAATGCCCTACGCATTAGATGTTGGACATTTCAAAGGACGATTCTTTAATTCATGAAATTTTATTTGTATGAAAAAGAACAATTCAAGTATAAACTGCAATAAAGAAGATGATATTGAATTAAGAAGAAAAATTAGGGATTCAAAATATATTTATTTGTTAATTTGAAACATTTCATTTTTATAAACCATGCATGACCAATCGGCTTAGCTTAGTAGTTCAACTACCATTTTACTTAATTTTTATCGATTTTATGATGACTTTGATTTTCAATTTCTATTCAAACCATTACTCCGAAAGATTTAGTTAAGTCAATCTTTAAAGCATTGGTTATAATTGTTAATTGAATATCATAATATGAAATTTCAATTTTATGAATTAATTGATACTCACAAAAATTACACACTCTATGCATGTACAAATTTGGAGTTATAAAACTTTGTTTATAAATTATAAAAGTATTGTTTTTAAAATAATATAAATAAAATTATTTAAAAACTAAAAGTAAAAAAAATTACAAAAGAAAAAAAATTGAAAATAGAGGAAATTTGAGAAGAAAAAAAGCATAAATTAAAATTATAAGTTAAAAGAAAAGATTAAAAAAAAGATAGAAGAAATAGAAGAATTTAAAATAAAGATAATTATATAATTTATTATGCTACAAAAAAGCCTTATCATCTCAATAATAGATAATGCAAATGAAAAAATAAAATTATCAAGTATTTCAACCTCATTCCATTAACAAACTGAAAGGCAAAGTTATATAATTATAAACTAAAAACCACAAGACTCAAAACAAGGTTATATAATTAATCGTAAACTCTCGTGCACCCGTCTGAATTGCCATTTACAGCATCCGATTTTGCAACACACCTCTCAACTCTGCAGCTCTTCCCGCCACCCGACAGCGTCCCGGGGCTCTGGTTTGCAGGCAACTCAATCGTCAGGTCGTTGCAGTCAATCAGCAAGAACGATGTTATCTCCAAATACGATTCACGAGTATTAGGTTTCTCTGTGGAATTAGCCTCTATCGACAGATCAAGAGTCACAGCCCTCTCGCCGCGTAAATCTTCATTCACCGTGAAATTCGCGTGCACGTGAAGCACCGGCGCCCGGCCGTCTTCCCTATCGGCGACGTAGATCGACGGGGAGCTCAAGCGAGCGGTGGAGACGAAACCCTGTCTGAAGTAGAGCCACGCTTGAGCGTCGTAGGAGACGTGGAAATCCTCGAGAGTAATTCCGGGGTAGTTTAGGGCAAGTTTGGCGTCCCAGTTGGTTACGGAAGGATCGATGGAGGTTGACGAGACGTTGAAGGAGGAGACGAAGACGTAATCTGCCCCGGGTTTCTGAGGTGGTTGGGAGATTTTGTGTATGGTTGCTTGCCCTAACCCCATGACTATGATCAGTGCTGATAAAACGACCATTCCGAATAAAACGACGAGGATTGTCTGTATGTTGTGTGCTACCTTGTTGAGGAAGGAGCAAGTGGAACAACATGGTCGTGGGCTGCTGTCCGCCGACAGCAATGGCTTCTCGAGAACATCTTCCATTGTCTTCTGCTACCTTAGTCTGAGGATTGAACGAAAACCGAAGGAGGAATTACTTTGTGGTACTTAAATAGGGTTTTCCAAGAGATTGGCTAAGGGTTGAGTTAGTGTTGGATTAGAGTTGTGATGAATTATGTGTAAAAGTTTGAATTCTGATAGGTATTGTTGACAGATTAAGAGTTATTGATTTGATGAAGTTTGATGAAGTGCATCATAAATTCATAATAGCCAGGAATTAGGTTTTTTAGACGTGTGGAAAGTTGATTGAGATATGATGTGAGTTATCTGTGCCCAAAAGGTTTATAATTGGTAAACAATTTTATTCTTTGATTTAAAGAAAGAGGGAAAAAGGAAATAGTTGAAACTTATCGAAAGTCTACTTTTACTAATTAGTAATGGTGGCACATTATACGTGTGTAAATTCTTTTATTGATTATAATATTTATTTACTATAATAAATTGCAATAAAAAATAAAATTAAAAAAATACATGTAAAAATTAAAAAATAAGAATAGAAATATTTCATAAAAATAGAAAATTATATTAAAAATGACTGAAGAAGGAAAGAAAAACAAAAAAGTATGCAATGAGGGTTTAACATTGTGCCGCAAAAATTTGATCTTTACGCTCATTATATAGAATAAAAATATATAATAGATAAAAGAAAAATAAATTAAATTAAAATTTCTAAGTAAATTAAATACATAAAATAAGGACGGGGTATACTGAAAAGAGAATATATAAAGAATTAAAGATATTCTACTAATTACATCTGATGTGCAACCATTTTTCATATTTCCTTAATATATAGTATGATATGTCAGGATGAATATGCTAAAAACAAATATATATATATATATATATACTTGAAAATTACAAGAATTGATGTTAATTATCGAATACTGCTCAAAATAATGGAAATTAAGTTTTTCGTTAAATTTGTGTATTAGAGTGCGCTCTGCTTTCAATTGTATTATCAAATCAAATTTTAATGAAAAGCGTTTCATCGACTGCGTCTTTGATTTGTTCCTTCCTAAAAGTCGAGCAAAAAGCTTTATTCTTTTATTACTATGAATAATTGAAAAATATAATAAACTATTGTATTTTTAATACAAAATATATAGTATTAATTGTTGTGCAAATATATATATATTTATATATATAACTCGACATAGAAGACTAAAAAGAACAAAAATGTTGAATTGCTTGGTTGTACTATAAAAAGTAATAAAAGCATACTCAATAGATCAAAACAGACACATTCTGCTAATTTATACCCCTATTTTTAGAAGAATAGGAAATTATGTTTAACGTCTGTTTTTGGGCTTGATGCCCAATGTTTTTCCAGAACTTATGATAAAAATACTAGGTACAATTACACTCGTGTTTGAAGAAGTGTTTGAGTGTGGAATAAAACATTTCCAAACAATTTTACTAACCAATGAAAACAACGGTTAAAAGAAGTGATTGACTTGGCATAAAATGAAACATAAAAAGTGATAAGTTTAATTTTGGTAATAATAAATTTCATAGCATTGATCAAGTATAAAAGAATCTTAATAAGTTAAATTTAGTGAAATTTATATTGATATCTATTAAATAATTTTTATTTTATATATGTATACGTGAATTTTATTTCTTAATATGTTCACAAGTTTGAAAATTAAATGTAATTTTTAAATTAATTTTAAATAAAAATATTTATAATTCAAGTTCTTTGCAAGTGAAATTTATCAATTATATGAAAAAATAAAAAATTTAAATAATTTTTACATATACACACATATATATACAAGTTCAATTTTTACAACACATTCATAAGTTTAAAATTAAATATATTTTAAACTAATTTTCTTGTTAAATAAAGTATGCACTAATAATTGGCGTGCAAAATACATAGGCTGTATACAATTATATCGGCATTTTCAACTTTTAGACATTTTTAAATTTATTTCTTTTTTTCTCATATTTTTATAAAATTTTTGAAAAAAAAAAACTTAAAAAACACACCTAAAAATTAAACAAACATAGCTATGATAAATCTGCAGTTAGTTCGTATCTCATTTTCAATATATAATAGGAATGAGTGTTCTTGAAATGGTAGCATTACTTATCTATATATAAATTTACATCAACAGACATTGGAAATATAAAAAATCTTTAGTATCCGTTCATAATTCCTAAATCATCCGTATCATCTTAATTTCTCTTACACTGTATTACAAAATGACTAATGACATTAGCCAATCACTCAACTGTAATGGTAAAACTATGGGATCCTCTGCTAGGAGTTCTGGTCACCTTCTCCAAACTAGTTTGTTTTGTCATCTTTTTATCAGGGCTCTTGAATTTGGACAACGAGTCAAGTTCATGGACAGAATCCGCAATCTTAACAGTGCAAGGGACGATTTGGATCGGCAGCGAAGCGACTGTAAGCAAGGGAATTATGTCCAGAAGATCAGTGTCTGCCCACATATCAGTTTTCAGAAAGGACTTGAGCTTCTTAGCAGCAGATTTGGCAATCACAAGATGAGTATCAGCAGTGGATGATCTTGTCATTTTTTGTTGATCCCTTCTGCCAGTTTTCAAAGAATGACTACATTCTGAGCTCATCTTCGCGCACAATTCATGAATCCTCCCTCGTAGTTCAATTGGTGTCTGCATACATTGATCCAACTTCTCTGAAACAATTTAAACATTTTTTGATACGACTGAAGAGAATAATGTTTGAATTTATAAAGATTTGGAAGGATGTAGTTTGGTTTGCCTGCAAATCTGAGGTGAGATAGGCATTCAATGCATCAATCTTGTATGCACATCCTCTTGTAAGGGATCCCATTTTAAGGTATTGGTCCCAAGGTTGGCAGTACTTAAATTAGCCGTGTCTAGGCTCCCATTTGGCAAAATTTACCTGAAATTAGCAAATTTCAAATCAAGCTCACCAAATGGGAGTCAAACAATCACAATCCTAAACCTATTTTGGGCTTTGATCACTCACCAATGAATCTTCCATCCCTTTGGAGTTAAGAACAGAGTTGTATTCAGTCAGAGATGCTTTCTTTTCTTCATTCTTCTCATAATTTTTTACTTGGAAGTATTCCCTTCCAAAACCTGATAATTAACATTAGATATAATAGATCAAATCTTTTTACCCATTTTTTCAGATATGAAAGATTAAATTTTTTATTAAATTTTTCTTCGTCACTATATTCTCATATTTCCACTAATACATGGTGAACATGTACTCATATAAATGTCAATACAAAAAAATATATGTGATAGCTATATAAATAGGTTAAAGGGACAAAACGAAAAGGGACAGAGGATTTCATTGGTATTCTTAAATCCGCAAAACAAGGTAAAGCAGATCAACATTTCATTGATTCCTTATAAGTTGCTAAAAATGTGCCTTCCAAGAAAGTCCCAAGCTTTTCAATGTTCGCTGCAGTGAGTTTGTGGAAATTCTCACCAGCTCAGATTGGACATATGAATGTGCAAATGAAAACTGTGATAGAGCCACCTATGAGGATGGTGGACAGCCTCCTATGTGCCATTGTTAAAACCTTATCGTCTGGTTAGAGTTGGAATTGAGTCGAGTCGAGTTCGAGTAAATTACTACTCGAGCTCAGTGTATAAGTACAAAATTCGAGCTTATCAAGCCTAAGTTCGAGCTCCAGCTCGAGTTCCTCGATCCCAGAATGCACTGTAAAATTGTGGCTGTATTTGGCAAAAAAACAAATTAAAATAGAGAATTGAATTCGAACTACTCGATCAAGTTCGAGCATCTCACGGGAATACTTGAGTTTGACTCGATGATTATGTCGAGTCGAGTGAGCAACTTGATTGGCTAACACTCCTAATCCCGATAACCCGACGCTGTGATCAAACTAAATGTAAAGATAAATATGAGGAACCCATAATCATATCTTGCCTTCATCTCAAGGAAAAATCCAATAAATGTCACCACAACAGCTGCGAGTCACCAAAATAGTTCAACAAGTCATTACATTATACAGCATTGCTAATAATACCAACTTTAGTAATAGTTCAAATGGTTTAGATTAGTTTGTGCAATAAATTCCTTACCTATCCAGAAAACAGACATCCCACTTCCCTGCAAAAGTTGCTAGTCTAGGTGTGGCAACACCCAATGCACCACCCAATAGTGTGGCAATCCCTCTGTTATTCCCTTTCCCAAGTGTTGCTGTTGAAATTTAAACACACACAAACAAGGGGGAAAATATTTATTATTTAGGCGCTGAATGCTTCATCTGTGATAGATTCAAGAAAAAAACAGGAACAAATTGTAAAGAACTCACTTGCCCACAGAAAATTCGAAACGACAACAACAGTCATGACAGCCCACATAGCAGAAACACCATAACCCTCATAAGAGGAATCAAAGTAGTATAACAAAAACACAACTGTAATAGCCAATCCCACTTTGAGTGGGTTGACAATTCTTCTTGGATCTTCCTCTCCAAGTTTCTTGGCATCCTTTGCAGCACCAGTCACCGCATTCACTATCTTCCATAGATAGCCCTTTAACCAACACCAAACCTTCTTCAGCCCTTTCAAATTTTCTTGGTTTTCTAAGGCCATTTTGCATTCAAGTTTCTGCACTTCAAGAACCCGTAATAGTCTTCTATTTGTCTTTAGCAGAAATCAAGGAAAGTGGGCTGCCTATGTGTCACGGGGCTCCTTTCGAGGATTGGGACAAAGGGGCACCATGCGGCTAGTAGTCGTTCAGCAATCGACTACGTCCGCCTGAATCTGCACGCAAAATCAATTGTGCACTGTCTCATAGCACAATCATGACAATTCCGACAGTATGTAAAGAAAGCAGTAATATATGTACACGGTGTACGAGAGAAACTTGCTTGCATTTCACAAAGAATCGAATTACAATGAGCGACGGTTAGAGAGGGGGGCAAGGTATTACTGAAGTTTAGAGAAGTCATCGTGTTATCGTCGTGTAGCCTGTGATTGTTAGATAAAATGTCACGGGGTCTGATCCGTCTCCTGAACACCAGTATCCAAAAGAGAGGGTTAGCCCATTCAGAGTCGCGCAAGACCGTCCTCAATGTTGATGTTGGCATGGGTTTCACATTCTCCCCCACTCAAAATCCACGCACGACCTTGTGCGTGTACAGTAATCCCCCAAGACATTTGCCTCTCTCAAGCACAATGCATGTGCCGACCCCCTTCTCCGAGTCGCTACGCATGAGATTACACTTGCGTCTGACCCATTCTCCAAGTCAAAAGCAATGGGTCCCCCTCTGGGCACCAACGCATTGGTAAGACTCTGATACCAAAATGTTACGGGGTTCGATCCGTCTCTTAAACACCGGTATCCAAAAGAGGGGTTAGCCTATTCAGAGTCGCGCAAGACCGCCCCCAAAGTTGATGTTTCACACTATGGCTGAGAGATCATTGCAGTTAATCATGTGCATTCATGAAGTGGGCTGCCTAAGGTATGGCAGAGCGAAGCAGAAGAAGCATCGCACGGCAAACTCATGACGTTGCTCCGAAGTCTCACATGCGAGTACGCGCGAACGCATTCTGTACGGACATGGATTTTACACGCGGTTTTTTATTACAGATTTTGTGGGCTTTGTTTGGATTCAGTTTTTTAGGGGTTAAAAAGTAGCATATAGCGTTTTTTTTTATTAAGGTTTATAAGTAATATATATAAACGTAATAAATATGTAAGTTCAGCTATTTTATTTTTTGTATTTGTGTATATATAATATTATATAATAACTGAATATAGTGATTGTACAAAAAAGTACTTTGACTGTGTTTAAAAGCAAATATGTATCAATCTTTCTCCCATCAAAATTTAGATTTTACACTTCCAAGCTTTAACCTAACAAATATCCCTTTTTATAATTTTTTCTTCTTACCAAGTTACACTATATTTCCTCTCTATTATATTTTGTATCGAAACGAAACAACGCATTTGTATTTACAATGTCATAATGTATGTAAATGAGAAATATATATGTGTGTGTGTGTAAAATTTGATTTACAATTTGATTTTACAGAGGGTAAACAATTAAATATTAAATATTAAAACATGAATTTGTGTGTGTTATTAAAAAAGAAGGGAAGCGTATGTTTTGGTGTTCTCTTATTTGTCTTTAACCCAAATTCAATGCAAAAGTGATTCCAAACGTGGGCTTTCGGTAACCATCCTCAATTATTATTAACACGAACTAACTCAATTGGCCCTTTCGCCAAATTCACTGGTCTGCAACATTAGTGTGTTGTCATGCGTTGATGGCACAAGTTCCATGACTTGATTGGCCCACAAGAATTTTTTATAAATTAAATTATAATGAATTTGGGATATTATTGGTGGTGAGTAAAAAAATTTTAGTAGTTTAGTTGAATAGAAAAATTATATTTGGTATTAGAGTGTGGAAGAGAGAAAACTTTTAAATTATACTAGTAAAATTGATGCACACAATATGTGCGTAAAATTAGTTATAAATTATAAAATGATTGTATTTTAAGTAAGAGAAATAATATTAATTAAAACTTAAAAAAATTATTGAAATATGGAAATAAATAAGGATGAAAAGAAATTGAAAGTAAAAATTTTGAAAAGAAAACACAAATAAAGGTAACTTAAAAGAAAAAAAGAATAATAAAAGATAGAAAAGGTTAAAGAATTAAAAATAAAGGTAAATTTGTAATTTTATATTGTGTAACTAAATAAGATAAATATGTAAGTTTACTTTGTTTAATCAAATTGGGGTCGAACATTTAATAATTTAATATAGATATTTTTGAAATGTAATAATAATTAGATGATATATTGATATATCGACTTTTAAAATATTAGTATATATGAATATGATAAAAAAAATTACGGATAGATATTATTTAATTATAAATAGATATAATAATCGAAAAAAATAATTAATTATAAAAAGTGATAGACATAAATTTTTGAATTTGAATAAAATTTGTGAAGTAAACCAAACATTGCCTTTTATTTTTTTTGATAAATAACATATCAAAGTCAATTTCAGGAGATACAAATGTCCCCAGCAATCTAGAGGTATTCAACCAAACATAGCCTTGGATTTTAGTACGGTGACTTATTATATTATTGAGCTGTTACTCTAAATCTTTCACACGTGTAATATTTTGGTTACTTCTATACCCTTACTTAAAATCCCCAAACACTTATAAAATCCCCAAACGCCCTCTTAGTGTTGCCGAACCAGACGGGAAATAGACAATTTGTTTGGAAGCAAACCGACAGGGACTTGTAAGAAAGGCAGGTGTGTCAGTGTGAACAGCACTTTTACCTTATTTCGTCTACGCATTTGATTGCAGATTTTGCGTGCATTTTCAACTGATGGCATTCGTACGTCTCTTCAATTTGGGAATGGTCAGAAATATTGCAAGATTTAGTAATTTATTTTTTAAAAATAACAATTGAAGAGCTTGGCTGTGTTTGAATGGAAATTTGTTGAATTTTTCGCCGATCAAAATTCTCACCTCAAATATATAATTCATCCAAGTAATATTTTTGTCTTTTTTTTTTCTTTTATTTTTACACAATTCATAAACTTCCACACTAACTTTTCTCTCGTATAAAATTTACGTGCAAAGTTTTTTTTGTACTATTTATGTGGTTCAAGTTATTGGCACATACGAGACACGTATTTTTCGTTCCATTGATGAAATTCCATAATGTGGATTTTATTGGGCTGTGTCAATTAATTTTTTGTTGAGTATTATTTAGTCGACGGTGACTCTTTTACAATGTAAGTAATGAAATGAAAAGCAAGCGTAAAAACGGTAAAGAGGGCCACTAAAGCAGAAAATAATTCATATTGATCTAAATGATGAATTTTTAGGTTGTTTCATATTGTAGTTTGAAGCAAAAAAAGTCTATTTTGGTAAATACACATTTGACATACCAAAAATATTTTTTTTAGTACTCTCAAACATTTATCATGTACTGTATAATAAGGTTTCCAAATATAATATATCATCATCATCATCATCATCATCATCATCATCATCATATATATATATATATATATATATATTCACCTTCTTCCTCTAATTTTTATTTATTAATTCACTTAACTCAAATTTAATCTATTTTATTTTTAGAATCTATTTATATTCTGATTTTATAAATAACACATAAGGTCTATATAAAAATACTATTAATTTATTTATACAGAGTTTTGAACTTTGTAACAAGGATGTACCAACTTGACAGGCTTGATCTCGTCTCAAAAATTTTAGAAAGAATTTTTTTTTGCAAAGGGTGGGATTGAACCTTCAACATCCTTCATATACCATGTCAATTTTGACATCCGACCAACATCCATTTACATACTTTTTTTTTTTTTTTAAAGTTTAAAGTATAAGAAGAAAAAATAAAAAGAGCACAAAATACAAAATTTGTGCTAGTTTAATTGAACCCAAGCCTTCCTTAAGAGGCATTGTAGCACTAATCTAAATACACAGTTGGGTGCATAATTTAATACTAGTAAAATTTACACAATTTATGTATATACGAATTTATTTATAAAATACAAAGTAAATAAATGTCAAAAGAACTGAAAAGATAGAATTTGAAAGAAAACACAAATAAGAATGGTTACGTCCTTTTTTTAAGTTTTAGTGTATATTTTTTATATATTTTTATTTTTAAAAATATATAAAAATAAAATAAATAAATAAAATTTTGAAAATATAATGATTGAGTGTGTATTTTTAAATTTGAAAATTTGAGAACAAACATAGCCAATAAATTTGAGATCACGTATACAAGGCATTAATATTTTTACTTTTAAAATCTCATTTAAATCTCCATTTAACTTTAGCAATCATGCACACCACATTAAAAAATAAGCTCTACGGTTTGTTTTCATTTTTGTGCTACAAAACACATATTATAATTATTATATTTTCAAATTTTTTCTTTATCACTTTATTAATTTTATATAATTTTTTTTAAAAATACACTAAAAAATACACACCCACCAAGAAAGCAAACATACACGAGATTATTTGGTCTACAAAATTTTAGTAAAGCAAGCACTCTCTTTTATCATAAAATAATAGTTGCTTTATAATTTGTCATGTATGGTTAGGTTTGGTTTCATTTTCCCTCAAATAATATAAACACTTCAACTATTGTATTTTTAAAATTTGGTGCATACGGTGCCACGTGGAGTTGCAATTGGACAAACTTTGTCATCAAGATGGGTTTGATCAAAAAGAGATTTTTGCCTCGAGCATGGCTTGAAATAGTCATTCTTTAAGGGTGGGATCCATTGCTTGAATTAACTAGTTAGATGTAGGCCATTTTATTTACTAGGCAAACTCATTTATGAATTCTAGTGCCCAATTTCAGTTAGGAAGCAACCTACCCTAATAAATGGAATCTAAAATTTCATCGTATACTATATCATCACATAAATAGATAATCCATTTTCCCTCCTTCCTTTAGGGTTTTTGCTAAATAACGTTTTTCTTAGGAATTATAAATAGGGTAATGCTTTTTTGTTTTTTGTTTTTTGTTTTTATGATTAGTGGAGTGGAAAGTCTTTTATTAGTTTGGGCTTGTTGGTATTTGGTAGATGATTAAAACTATACTTCAACTATTGTATTATTAAATTTTTTTTCATATTTCATTTTCACACAGAGTAAAAAATACTTAAAAATACGTAACTAAATTTGTAATCAGATTGTATGTACCATGAAGCCAAACATGTTGGGTTTATTTGGATGTATATATTTGTTGAAAAAGTTGGTAGGAATTTAAAAATTAATGTTAAAAAGAGATAATTTTTAAAATTAATAGATAATAATTTAGAAAGGGTGATTTTGACAGGATAAAATTTGTGTGTTTGAACATGAATTTTGGTGGACGAAAAATTAGGAAAAATTTTAAAATAATGTCAAAATAAAAATTGAAAAAAATAAAAAAAATATTTTAATAAATAATATATTTGAAGAGTTTGATTTTCAGACGATGAAAGGGGTCAATCTTAATAGATGTTTTGAAAAGCGGCAACGCTAAAGGCTATGTTTGGAAGTTAACTTTCAATTCTAAAATATTTATTTAAATTTTATCTTATTAAATATATTATTTAATAATATTTTTATTTAAACTTAAATTTAAAATTTTTATTTCTCATATATATAATTAATTAATTATTTTTCAATTATTACGTGTATTCACAGTCAAATAAATATTTATATATCACATTTATATTTATAAACAATTATATTATCTCATTATTATTATATATTTTATGTATATGTTTAAATAAATTATACAATCTATTTCATTAAAATATTTATTTTAAATATAATATTTATTTTAAATATAATATTTATTTTAATATAATTTTGAATAAATATCGTATCTAATAAAAATTCCTCTTACAAACATAAGTCAAATATTTCAAATTTTAATATTAACGTAATTCATAATTTTATTCAATTAAGTTTATTTGTTTTTCTTTTTCTAAAGATTAACATGACTAATTATTAATTAAAAAATTGTGAAGAAAAGATGTAAGAGTGCTCGAGTCGAAGAGACAGAAGCAAAAGTGGCGGCAGCTTGTCATAATTGCTAAATCCCATCGGACGTGTCACTGTAATAAATACCATGGCGGCAATACTTGAATTGCTTAGCCATGTTAGTTTAGTGACCAGGAGAAGGGCGGCGAAGAGTAAAAATTAAATTAAACTTAAATTATTAAAATGTTCAATTTTAATGTATTAAAATCAAATTTAAAATTAATAATTAGTGTGATAACAATTATAATTGTTATATCAATTATATAAGAATCACATTTATTAAATTAATTTAAATATTTTTAATTTCATAAAAAATTAAGTAATTTTATAACTCTTAAATTCAATATTAAAAATCTATTTTTTTAAATAAATAAATTACTATTTATACTAAACTTTATCAAATTTTACTTAAAAAAATATACATGTCTCATATTATTAATAAAATTCATTAACATCTAACAATAAAAATAATATATACTAAATAAAATTTAAATAAATAAAAAATTATTTATATATATTTAATATATAATAATTAATAATATAATAATTTATAAATTTATAAAATAATAAAAAAAATTATAAGTACTCAAATTATAAGATAAGTGCGTGTAATAGATGAAAATTTATTATTTAATTATAAAAATTAAAGTAAAAAAAATTAAATTAAATTTAAATAATAAATATTTAATTTATAAAATTTTTGTACGGCGTTAAATCGTTGAATAAGGGGAAACCCTTGGAGCTAAGAAATGCCTCGACAGAGATGCGTGACCCGCTCCCCTTTTTAGGGGGTCCCCTCCCCTTTTAGCAAAGTAAATCAAGTGGCGTATTCGGATTACTGTAGTGACGCTTTACGATGAGTACTGTCGATCTAAATGCTTTTCACATAATAAAGGCTTTTACCGACAATGACAGCAGGGGCACGCTAGCAATTTGGCCTGTCCTTCCATTAAGCAACAGTCTACCATAGTGCGCTAAAAGCACACCCTAAACTAGGGTGGGCAAGTTTGGATCCAATTTTGTATACCCTTGAGTCATCACTTTTTAGCATTTTTAATATTAAATCATTAACTTTCATCTTTTTCTCTTTAATTTTTATTTAAACATTGCAAGCATGGTACACTTAAATAAAATTACAAATTGACAAGAGAGAGAAATTGTATAGGCTATGTTTGGAAGAGAGGTTTTTTCACTAAACATGATATTTGGTGAGAATTACGTGAATAATATGGTTAAAGGAAATATTTTAATTAATGAATAATATAATTTATTTAAATATAAATATAAAATATGTAATAATGATTCGATAACGTGATAATTCATAAAAATATTAATTATATTATAAGATATAAATAAAAATAAATATGAATATATATGTAATATATATAAGTATTAATTTAATTGTAAATAAATATAAAATTAAAAAATAATTATTTAACTATATATTTAATAAAAAATTTAAATTTAAATTTAAATAAAAATATTATTGAAAGATATATTGAGTAAAATAAAGTTTGCGAAAATAGTTTTGAATAGAAAGTTGGCTTGCTGGTAAAACCATATATTATTTTTTGATTCATTTTTACTTAAAAATTTTATAAATTAAATATTTTATAATATAAATTTTATTTAAATTTAAATTTAAATTTAAATTTATCTTTCTCTCATTTTTAATATATAATAAATAATCTTTTTATTATTACACTAAACTACAATTAAATTAATCATTTACTCTTATAATTTTTTTCACATTTAACTTTTTGTAAACGTATAACTTTATATATCATAATATCGTTTTATATACCAAATCTTACACTCTAAGTCAATCAACTCAAAGTTTCCTCCCCCACTTGTGAAAACAATACAATCAAGTCACTAATTTTCAGTAGCAGACGGTTGGCGGACATGAGTTGGAGCAGGTGGATTGAAAAGAGGGCAGGTGGGGGCGTAGAGTTTCTTCTTGTAGATCAGGAAACCCTCGGCTGAGAATATCTGTTTTCAATCGATGGATGACAGAAATTTGGAGTGGCACGCCGTCGTGGGCAGTGGCCGGAGGTAATTTTGAAGCCTGTGTATATTGCCTTTGAATGAATTTAATCGGGTAAATGCGAATTTGACTTGAACGGGGAAGAGAGATGATAGAAATTTCTAAATCTGAAAACTATTTGAATCTTGAATCTGATTTGAATCCACCAAATTTTCCGATTTCCGATGGTACGAAAAGAGAAAATGGAGAGAAGGAAAAAAAAGGGGAGAAGAGAAGAAACGGGTCGCTTCTTCCTTGTGCGAGAGCATCGACTAACCGTTGAGCTCTGCACCCGTGAGGTTAATTCGATGCTGCAAGATTTTGTTACATGGCTAAATTCACTAACTCCAATTATTAATTTTTTTGGTTTTTAAATATTTAAAAATGGACGAGATAAAAACTTATATGAAATATTAAATAAAATAAAAAATAATATAAAGTGTACTAACGCAGTTATTAATAATTTTGATTTTCTTTTTTTTTTTTAATTTATAAGAACGCTACATAAATTATATATACATATATATATGCCACAAAATAATATTAACATCAGAATTCTCAACATTGTTAAAAATTAAAAATGTATAAATTTATTTATATACAAATCATCTGTTTCGACTATTGAACTCCCAGCTTACTCGCTCATTACGCACATATTCATTTTCTTCTGCGTCAGATTCCTCTCATAAAGCACACAGGGTTGGGAGAGAACTGAAGAGGAGACGAGGAGCTGAGAAGGAAAATGGGTGTGCCTTCATTCTACCGGTGGTTGGTGAAGAAGTATCCCAAAATTGAATCCGAAGCTCTGGAAGATCAGACAGGGTCGGCCAACCCCAATGGGGTGGAGTTCGACAATTTCTACATAGACATGAACGGGATCATCCACGCGTGCTTCCATCCTGAGGACGATGTCTCTTCTTTTCCTTCTTGTTTCACTGGGCTTTTGATTTCAAACAACTGTGCTGTAGTTTTATGCCAGAAAAAACATTTGTTTTCAAGTTAACTTAGCTTTTAAAATGAAGTTTTCGACCAGAATATCAAGAAAAGGGACGATGAGATTGACTGTGTTGTTCTTCCATGTTAAGTAATCTGCATGTTGTTCTGAAACCATTCTATATTTGTGGTGCATGTACTTCTTGTTTAGTGAGACCGATGCAAAATCTGCACCTTCGAGGCTAGCTTTATAGATTTGGTCTTCCTTTAGGGTTCTAGTCCAGCTTAGAGTTCTGAAAATTTTTGTTCTTGTGTTCAGCCTTTTCCTCCGACAACATTTGATGATGTGTTTGGCAGTATATATGAATATATCGACCGTCTCGTCCTCATTGTCAGACCGCGCAAGTTGTTGTACATGGCCATTGGTACGATGTGTTTCTGCTGTCTTTCTTTTTCATTTTAGCTTTATCTTCTTGCCTCCGTATCATCCAAGATTTTCAAATATTGACATGGATTAGTTATAAATTTTATTGAAATTGGACTCTGAGAGTTAACTCGTACAATCTAATGAAGTGCCTGACCATATTGAGTAGTGAAACTGACAACCTGTTTATGCTGATCTTGGTGTGTGTGTGGTTTCTTCTGTAACAGTAACAATTTCAAATTGCAATCATCTACAGATGGTGTTGCTCCCCGGGCCAAGATGAATCAGCAGAGGGCCAGACGATTTCGGACTTCCAAGGACATTCGAATGGCTGTACATATGATTGCGTTGATGCTCTTTCTCTGGAATTGACCAATGCTTCGTTTTGCTTTGATACTTGTTTTATATACTTGCAGGAAGAAATCGAGGAGAAGTTGAGAAAGCAATTTGAGAGGGAAGGGAAAGCCCTTTTGCCTAAACAAGAATCTCAAGTTACTGATTCGAATGTCATCACTCCAGGTACGGAATTTATGCACATGCTCTCGAAGAAACTTCAAAGCTACATCAGATTGAGGATGAGTGAAAATCCAGCTTGGGGAAACATAAAGGTTGAGTATAGAGTTTTCGTACTTGTTTTTCCCATCATTGGCATTAAAGCTGGTTTTCTCAATAACCTAAGAAAATGTGACTTTGTGTCTGTCTGCAGGTTATTCTATCTGATGATAATGTTCCCGGTGAGGGGGAACACAAAATCATGTCCTTCATTCGCGCTCAACGTGCGTCACTGGGATACGACCCAAATACCAAGCATTGCCTTTATGGCCTGGTACGAAGTCATGGTTTCTAAGCAGTCTATTAAATTATAGGAATTCATGTATGTGGAGATAGCTCCTTTTTAAATTTATTCCTTTAAGTTTGCTAAAATAAATTATAATGCAGGATGCAGACTTAATAATGCTTGCATTGGCCACACACGAAATTCATTTCTCGATTCTCAGAGAGGTTTGGTTTTTAGGGCTTGGTCTTATGTTTAAGCAGAATAAATACTTCAATTTTGAATTTGCCAAACTCAGCATTAGTGGCTCTACTGAAAATTTTCTTGAAGATGATCGTGTTGTTGCTTATAAGTTTGATCATCTTGTTCTGACTTTTGCTCTGAATTGAATGCCGTGTTATGCTGTTTCCTGGATAAAATACTTATCTGCATTGTGATAAATTTAATTGCAAAAAATGGGAACCGTTCGGATTACTAAAGTACCTATTCTCTGAATAGTGTAACAACGAAGCTGACATACATTATGGTTGTAGTGCCGTCATTTTTTTCGCATGTGTTGCTAATATTAATGTCTATTAATTGATAACAGGAAGTCCTGTGTCCAAAGAATCCACTTAATCTTGCATCAGCTCTAGAACATGGTCAACATAAAGGCAAATCTGAAATATTGGTTTCATGCAAGGAAGCTGCGTGGAATGTTAACAAGAAGCAACATTATCTGGTACAAAACATGTGATTCACCTGAAAGAGAACATAGATGTGTATCGTTTGGTCATTTATTTATTTGAATTTTTTTTGGTGTTTGAAGTTTCTCAACATGTGGGTACTCAGAGAATATTTGGCCTTGGATTTCCGAGTTTCTTTTGCTGAGAATGGAGAAGAAAAATATGATCTCGAGAGGATTATTGATGATTTCATCTTCATATGCTTCTTTTCTGGAAACGATTTTCTTCCTCATATACCTAGCCTTCAAATCCATGAGGTTCTCTCCTTTTTGTGAAGTTCCCTAAATTAATGTAACATGCATGCTATTCAAAAGTCAAAGTTAATCGCATGTTGTCACTAGGCTTGTATGGATTTGCTGATGTATGTTTACAAGAAGGAGTTCGAGAAGTTGGGAGGTTACCTGGTTGACATGCAAAGGGTAAAAACTGTAAATTTCTATATAATGTAGCCACGAGTAGGGTTGTGACCACCCAATGCTTATCAGTGGTGGCATTTGAAATAGGTACGTGTGCATGACAAAAACGGTACCTACATCAAATTAAAAAGAGTGGAGAGATTCATACTTCTTGTAGGTGAATATGAGGACAAAATCTTCCTCAAAAGATCTGAGCTGAGAGAGAGAAAGCTGAAACGGATCCTCTCCGAGCACAGAGAAGCTGTTAGTTTTTCTATCATGACATATGCTAAATCATGTACTATTACTGCAATGCTTTGTTAAGTCTGGACTTTTACCAAAAGCTGTTTTTGTTCAGAAGGATTACGAAAAGGATGAACTAGATGAAGGAAGATCATCGGATGTTCTGTTGTCATCTGCTATTAATGATGATGAGGTATGACCAAGGCTTTTTGATTGGCTTAGTAATAATAGGTGATGCTTGCTTGATTTACTTCCTTGCCACTCAAATATGACCTTGTCTTGTACTGTTTTGTATTGTGAATTATGCTGGCAGGAGATAAATATTACTGCTTCAACTGTAGATGATGATGCGGTATGCCAGTTTAACTAGACTGTTTTGCATTCCTTGAAGTTCCTTAATATTATCTTCTAGTGTGTTGAGTCCTCACTTCTTCTTTAACTTAAGTTTGTGGATCTTTCTCTCTGTTGACTGATGTTTTATTCTTGTCATTGGTTATATGAACATTGCGGACGTTTTGAACTTTATTTCAGGTTTATGTTAATATGAAAGAGCTACAGGTGGAGTTGAAACATCGCATCAACAACCAATCTGACTTGTTTAAAGATGGAGTGGGAACTGATAGTGTAACTCCACTTGTTTGATACTGAATTCGCAAAAATTAGTATTGTCTGCATTTTTATGTCTATTGCTGAATGATAATATAACTAAGATGCATCCTTGTTTGAATCTCTGTTGTAGGTGAAATTTGGCAAACATGGCTGGAAGGAAAGATATTACAGAGTAAAATTTAGTGCTCAAACTCCGGAGGAGGCTGAAACAATCAGAAAATCTGTGGTTTGTTGAGATGTTAAAAGATTTTCTAGTTTCTGAATTGCTTGGTATTCATCGGCGTTGTGTATTCTGTCAATTGTTAGGTGGCAAAGTACACTGAGGGACTCTGTTGGGTGCTCCTATACTACTTCTCTGGTGTTCCATCATGGACCTGGTATGTCTTTTCTCATTTGGTTCTTTTTTTAGGATTTCCGTGAACTAACAATTTTTTGCTGTTTGATCTGTGTTGCAGGTATTATCCTTATCACTATGGTCCCTTGGCATCAGACTGCAAAGGCCTTTCTGCAACCAAAGTGAAGTTCCAGAAAGGATTGCCCTTCAAACCCTTTGACCAACTGATGGGAGTCCTTCCACCTATGAGGTAAAGTTGGCTTCATCATGTTATTTTCTTTTGCTTCCAATGAACTTTTGTTTGTATACTCATTCTGATCCATGGAAGAGCATGCTTAGTGCTCGTGCACTTCCGGTAGCATACCAGGGGCTGATGATTGATGAGAATTCCAGTATCATTGACTTTTTTCCGACTGGTAAGTCATGTTCAGAGTACAGTCATAGGGTCAGATGTGCCTCTGGAAAGAAACTGATTTTTGAATGCTTTTATTAACTCTTCCTAATGTTCAGAATTTGAGACTGACATGGATGGGAAAAGATATATGTGGCAGGTATCACGGGATTTGTGAGATTCATACAAGTTTGTTTAGATTTTATTGATAAATTGGGGTGTTTTTTTTTTATCTCAAAAAGGGCATATGCAAGCTCCCTTTTATAGATGAAGAGCGTCTTCTCAGAGAGACAAGGAAACTTGAAAATGAACTGAAGGTGTAACATTGGTCTATTATTAGACACTAGCTCCCTTCTCATTTATAATGTTTCATTTATATTCAAAATTTTCTAACAACTGTAGGATAATGAGAAAACCAGAAACTTGGAGACTCTGAGTCAGTTGTTTCTGGGACACTGGCAGCAATTTGAACTGGGCAGTCGAGCTAGAGAGGCCTCTGAGAAAATTAAGGGGGCAGTAAAGATAGATAGTCCTATGTAAGGTTTACACTTAATAATTTGTCCCACTGTCTACACGTTCTGTGAAGTAACTGCTGGCAGTGTCTCTTATTTCGCTTCAAAACCTTTTGTCAGTGAGGATGTTAAAGGTGTCCTACATATGATGCTGGAGGAACTTGTTGAAAGTGAGAATGATTACAAGGACAAATGTGCCAGAAATGTCCTGTAAGCAAACTAATAATATATTGCATATGAAAATCATGGCATGTTTTGATCTCTGTTCTGTCTTCTCACGAAACTATCTTGTCAATTGCTGATGATCAGGCATATGTTCTATGAGATATGCCAAGATTTCCAACACATTCCTAGGCTTCCAGAACGTGTAATTATTCCAGATGAGGTAAATTAATGGATCGCTGATTGAAAATTGTATTGTAGTTCATAGCCACATTACGTGTGCAAATTTATTTAAAAATTATCAAGTTTTTTTATTTTATATAATAAAAATAAAAATATTTGAAATTACAAGGGTAAAAAATATTTAAAATAAGAATAAAAAAGTTCAAAAGAATTTGAAAGGAGAAAAAAATAGAGAGGGAACACAATAAGAATAATAAGTTCAAAGAAAAGTGAAATAAAATAGTGAAAAAAATGAAAGAATTTTGAATGAAGGTGGTTGTATGATTTGATTTCATACGACTTGAAATCCTTATTAACTTAATACCGTATAGATATTTTGTTCAATGTATTCCCAACCTTATCTTTTACAAAATGTCTGATTTTACAGATAGTGCATGGAGAGGACATAGAAGAAACAATTCTTTGGCATGAATCCCGTGGAAGTTCAAGTTGGAGTAACAGGTTGGTTTGAAATCCTCAAAATTATGTTCTTGCATTGTTTCTTGACAGTTCTACTAAACTGTGTAATTGTGACTCACAGGTTTCGGCCTCAACGACCCACAAAACTAATGCATAACTTGGAATCGAGATCCCCAATTTCTTATGCTGCAGTTGAAGTTGAAGGCTCAGGCAGTGGGTTCACTTTAGGCCGAGGCAAAACATCTAATGAGAGGGCCAAAGAAACATTTCATTGTCATAATATGCAACCAAATTCATTGTGGGACCACAGAGCTAGTGGCTGTCAGCCATTTGTTCTGAAATCTGCACATAATGGGAGATCAAATGTGGGAATGTGGAAGAGGGAGTTTTGTGGAAGGATGGAAGGCCTTCAAATATCAGAGCCAAACCATTATCCCATGCCGTATAATAAACCCATGCAGGTGAATAGCAATTTCTGGCCGTTGCCAAGAGGTGTAACCAAGGATGGGAGATGGCACAATCTGCGAGATGCTTCTGGGAGCAGTTTGCAGAGAAATGATGTAGAGAGAGCTGGACTGGCGCAGCTACCAAATCAACCATTTTCAGGCAACGGGGGCCGTCAGATGGATTGCAATTTCTGGCTGTCACCAAGCGGTGTAACCGAGGATTGGAGACGGCCACCGAGTCAACCATTTTCAGCCTGCAGGGGCCGTCAGGTGGATTGCAATTTCTTGCCGTCACCAAGGGGTGCAACCGCGGATTGGAGACGGCCACCGAGTCAACCATTTTCAGCCTGCAGGGGCCGTCAGGTGGATTGCAATGTCTTGCCGTCTCCAAGAGGTGCAACCGGGGATTGGAGATGGCACAAGGTGGGAGATGCTTCTGGGGGTGGTGTGCAGGGAAACTTCATAGGGAGAGCTGGACCGGCGCAGCTTTCAGCCAACAGGGGCCGTGGTGGCCGAGGCCGAGGGAGCGGCTCATATGTCAATAAAAATGCAGGTACTAACTGGAACAGCTGAGTCTAGTTTTGTGAATGTTGGAGGTCGAGGGCTCTGCTGCTCGGTAAGCTAGGGATTGTTGTGATGGCTGCCCTCTAAACTTTTGCTGCTTGTATCTTATACATGGAAAGGAAGAATGAATCTTAAATCCGTTGTATTTACATAAAATGCATTAGGCTCCCCTTCCCCCTTTTGAACTGTAACGTTAAAACAGTTTAAAGGATGGTATGACCTAGAATGGGAATGTGTCACAAATTCCCCATTCTGTGAATGACTGATACTTCGGAGATGAAATTGGACTATGACCTTACGGAAAGTGGATAAGTAATTTCAGGGGTTGATCGAGAACATTGTTCGCCAACAAGACGAGCCAGGGTTAATTTGGATCCTATTTCTTCTCAGAACTAGTTGGATTGTTGCAGATTGAATGGAATAACAAGAGCGTCTCTCGGTATTCAAATTTAATACTCTTGGTATATAAATTTTTGTATTTGAAGTGAGCTTTCAGGAAGTCGCTTTGGGCCTAAGCGAAAATTGTTCATTGCCATCCAAGGCGGAGTCCATTGGTTGAAGTTGGGAACCATTTCACTAGTTTCAAAATTTAACCAGTGTCGAATCTAATAATGTGATTCATTAATAATTGCTACAGCATTTCCTTTACTACACCTTCCGTTAATCAGCCATTCTCAAACACCCTGATCATTCATGGTAGAAGCCGCGTCTATGTTCGTTTACTTTTTAGTCACTGTTTACCCTTATTCGAAATCTTACAAAATAAAAGCATATTAATTTATATATTTTAATCAAATTTAATTACGAATTTTTCGCCTCTCTTTTTATAATTATTTAATTATTATCTATATTTATAATCAAATTAACATATATTTTTATGATTTTTTTTTATTGATATTCGGTAAACTCTTCAGCCGGGTTTTACCAAAAAACTATCTTGTCATTTAAATACTGGTCAAATTCAATTAAAAATTGATTAAAAGTGAGTCGAACTAGTGATTTTTAATATTTTTATTGATAAAAAAGTTTAAAAACCAATATTGGCCTTTATAAAAATAAAAATAAATAAAATTTTTCTTTATATTTTCTTATGATTTCATTTTTACCTCCTAAAAAAAAGTTATTACTATACATAATTTTTACTGTCTAGTTTTTTGATTTGTATTTATTTTATTATTTTTATCTCTATATTTTTTTCTAATTGATTGCAAGTAGGAGATGAGGAAATTAAAGGTGAGAGAGAATATAAAAAGACAAGAAACAAGGGGCCCGATAGATTTTTAATTAAACAATTGCAACACAAGATATGGTTTCGGAGGTTGTGATTGTGGTGTATGTTCTGCCTTTGTCTGCGTGGCAACAACAATTGAATGGAGATGAACTCTGGAACGCTGAGCCTATGTCCTGGACACATGCTTTGCTCATTTAATTTCTTTTTAAACTTTACTCAACTAAACATATTATTTAACAAATTTTTATTTAAATTTAAATTTAATATTTTTATTTATTATATTAATCATCTTTTAATTATTATAACCAAATAATTTGCCGTGCCCTTGCAGCCAAAGAAAGGCAAGGAGAATAAGAGAGAGGAGCAAAAGTAGCGGCAGCTTGTCATAATCGCAAAATCCCATCCCATCGGACGTGTCCCTGTAATAAATGTTGGGGCGGAATTCCATGCATGGACGCTCCATTTCAGAAACTCTGCCTCGATTCCCATTTCTAAGTTCTGTACTGTGATGTGACTTTATTTGGTTACATGTCCACCGTCGGTTTAAAAAAATTTATAATACAAAATTTATTTAAATTTAGATTTTAAATTTTCTTAATCGCATCAATTTTTTAATAGCTATAAATTTATACATTTTAATATTATTACATGTTAAACATATAAAAAATAATTTTCCTACCAACTAACATATCAATACCAAATATTAATTTTGTTCCCATCCAAATAACAAAAATTTTCTTAACAGAAGTCCAAACTTAAAAATTAATTTGGGGAGATTTGGTCAAATTTAATCTCAAGAGTCAATAGTAAAAATCTTTAGTGTGATAGAACGAATGTGTGAAAAAATATAATGGTGATATTTTTGCAATACAGTGTAGGGGATCATGAACGGGATCATCCACACGTGCTTCCAGCCCGACGATGACGTCTCTAGCTCTTCCTCTCCTTCCTTTTGCCACTTGGCTCTCGCTCCATTAGCAGTGCTGTCAAAAGGAAGTCTTGGGCCCGTTTTGTTTTCAAATAACTGTGCTTTCAAAATGAGGGTGTTGTAGGCCACAACATCATGACAGTGTCCATTAGATTCGACCGTGTTGTTCTTCCATGTTGAACAGTCTGCATGTAGTTGGGAAACATCAATGTACTTGAGGGGCATGTATAGAAAGGGACTCTTTTCGGTAATGTCGAGTTGATGCATGCTGTTGTTTCTGAGACTAATGCATCGTTTGCGCCTTCTACAATTTCATAGTTTTGGTCATTCTCTGTGGGTGGTTTTAGTCCTGTTCAAAGTTCTGAAAGCGTTTGTTCTCGTGCTTAGCTATTTCCTCCGACAATGGCCGATGAAGTGTTCAGCAGAATGTACGAGTACATCGATCGTCTCTTCAACATCGTCAGACCGCGGAAGTTGTTGTACCTGGCCATTGGTGCGATGCTTCTCTGCCGTCTTTCTTTTGCTTTTTCTGCTTTTGCTTCTTGCCTCTCGGTCGTCCTAGATTTCAAGTTGCAACAATCCACAGATGGCGTTGTTCCTCCGGCTAAGATGAATCAGCAGAGGGCCAGACGGTTTCGAGCTTCCAAGGACATTCAAATGGCTGTGCGATTCGTCTCCTTCACATATATAACTCTTGTGTTAAGCTCTTTCCGTTGACTTGGCCAACGCTTGATGTGCATTGACGCTTCAATCATATCCTGTGCAGGAAGGAGTTGAGGAAGCAGTTTGAGAAGGAAGGGAAAGCCCCTTTGCCTAGACAACAATCTCTAGTTAGTGATCCAAATGTCATCACTCTGGGCAAAGAATTCATGCACGTGCTCTCTGAGAAGCTGCAAAGCTACATCAGATTGAGGATGAGTGAAAATCCTGCTTGGGGAAACATTAAGGTTGTCTCTGGAGTTTCGGTAATTGTAACAGTTTCGCTCCTTGCTGGCATAAAAGATGTCCTTTTAATGAAAAACTTGAGACAATGTTGTGTTTGTCTGCAGGTTATTCTGTCCGACGATAGTGTTCCTGGTGAGCGTGAACACAAAATCCCGTCTTTCGTTCGAGCGCAGCGTCCATCGCCGGGATATGATCCCAATACCTAACATTGCCTGTATGGCCTGGTGCTAGACCACGCCTCCTTAATTTGCAGTCATAGTTTGTAAACATGTTACCTCATTAGAATTGTCTTTTACCTTTGCTGAAATTGATTTTGATGCAGGAAGCAGATTTAACAATGCTTGCATTGGCCATCCGTGAAATCCATTTTTCTATTCTTAGGGAGGTTTGATTTCTATGATTTGCTCTTATGTGTCAAAAGGAATAATTTCTTTGAGTTTGAATTTGCCAAACTCAGCATCAGTGGCTCAACTGATATTATTCATGAAGAGATGACGTTTTGTTGTTTATGTGTCTGAAGTCTGATCATCCTACTTTGACCTGTACTCTGTATTCACTTCCAAGTGGAGCTGTTTCTTGGGCAAAATACTTATCAGCATTGTAATAATTTAAATTGCGCATAATGGGGAACCATACATGCTAATCCTAACATTATGGTTGAAGTGCTTACATTTTTAGGCATGGTTTGCTAATCCTAATTAGTCCCGTCTCCGATGAGTCAGCTTAATCTTGCATCGGCTCTAGAACTTAGTCTGCATGGAGGCAAAGCAGATGGAACAGGGAAGCTGCTTGGCATGTTAATAAAAAGCAACATTATCAGGTACGTAACATTTCATTCACCTGTATGTATTCTCCTTCTTAGTTTATTTAATTAGTTGATTCCTTTTGTTTCTTTGCTTAAAGTTTCTCAATGTATGGGTACTCAGGAGAATATTTGTCCTTGGATTTGGGAGTTTCTTTTGCTGAGAATGGTGACGACAAATATGATCTCCAGAGGATTATTGATGACTTCATTTTCAGATGCTTATTTGCCGGAAACAATTTTTCTTCCTCGTATCCCGAGCTTTGAAATACACGAGGTTCCCATTTCTATAAAATTGCCAAAATAGAAGTAATAATATTTATGCTACTCTTTCTTTATAAGTAAAAGTTCATCTCCACTGGGCTTGTATGGACTCTGACGCGTGTTTCCAAGGAGTTCGAGAATTTGGGAGGTTACTTGGTTGACATGCAAAGGGTAACTACTATAAACTTCAATGTAGTGTAGCTGTAAGTAGCGTTGTGACCGCTCAATGGATGTGTGGGGTGACATTCTGGAATAGGTACATGACAACAAAGGTTGCTACATCAAATTAAGAAGAGTAGAGAGATTCATACTTCTTGTAGGTGCATACAAGGACAAAATATTCCATGAAAGATCTGATCTGAGAGACAAGAGTGCTGAAACGGATCCTCTCCGAGCACAGAGATGCTGTTAGTTTGTCTACGTTAACATATGCTAAATCTTGTATTATTACTGCCATGCTTTGTGATGTCTGGACTCTTATAAAAAGCTGCTTTTGCTCAGCATGATTGCGAGAAGGATGAACTAGATGAAGGAAGATTATTGGATATTCTGGTGTCATCTGCTATTGCTGATGTTGATGAGGTATGACCATGGCTTCTTAGTTGACTAAATAATAAGACGCAATGTTTGCCTTGTTTATGTCCTTGGCACTAAAGTATGACCTTTGTCTTATATTGCTTAACATTATCCTATATTTTGATGAATCTTCAATGTTTCTTTGCCCGACTTGAGGTTGTGGATCTTTTGCTCTTTTGATCGATATTTCATTCTTCTCATCAGTTTTATGGACATTGTGGATGTTTCACTGTATTTCAGGTTTGCAACAGTACAAAAGAGTTAAAGTTGGAATTAAAACGTCACATCAAAAATCAATCTGACTAGTTCAAAGATGGACTTGGAACTGATAAAAGTCTGTAACTGTACTTGTTTGATATTGAACTCACCAAAGTTCTTCTTGACGGCATTTTCCTTTGTATCATTTTTTAATGACAATACGATATAATTAAGATGCATTCTTCTTTGGATAACTGTAATAGGTGAAATTTGGCAAACACGGCTGGAAGGAAAGATACTACAGAGTAAAATTTGGTGCTCAAACCCCAGAGGAGGCTGAAACAGTCAGAAAATCTGTGGTTTGTTAAGACGTTAAAAGATTTTCTAGTTTCTGAATTGCTTGGTTCTTCATCAGTGTATTTCTGTATTCCGCCAATTTATCAGGTGGCAAAGTACACTGAGGGGCTCTGTTGGGTGCTCCTATACTACTTTTCTGGAGTTTCATCATGGACTTGGTATGTCTTTCTCATTTGGTTCCTTTTTGACATTTTAGTGAACTAAAACCAATTTTTGCCATTTGGATTTTATTGTAGGTATTGTCCTTGTCATTATGGTCCCTTGGCATCAGACTGCAAAGGCCTTTCCCAAACCAAAGTGGACAGAAGGGTTTACCCCTCAAGCCCTTTGACCAACTGATGGGAGTCCTTCCTTCTAGCACGTAAATTTAGTTTATTGTTCTTGTTATTTTCTTTCACCTTCCGATGAACTTTTTTTTGTTTACTACTCTTGGAAACACATGCTCAGTGCTCAGCACTACCGGTATGCTACTGGGGGCTCATGATTGATGAGAATTCCGGTATTATCAACTTATACCCTAAAGGAAAGTCTTGGTCATAATACACCCTTAGGATCGAAATGTGTCTTTGGGAAGAAGTTAAATTTGATGCTTTTATTTACTCATTTTAATGCTCAGAATTTGAGACAGATGTGGATGGGGGAAGATATATGTGGCAGGTATCACGGGAGTTGTAAGATATACACTTGTTACCTAGATTTCATTCATGATGTGGTGTGTGTCTCAAGAAGGGCATATGGAAGCTCCCCTTTGTAGACAAAGATCGTCTTCTTGCTGAGACACGGAAGCTTGAAAATGAACTGAAGGTGTTGTATTGATTTGTTGCTAGATACTCACTCTCTTTCATTTATAATATTGATATTCTAAATTTTCTGAGAACCTGTAGGATGATGAGAAAATCAGAAACGCAGAGACTATGAGTCAGTTGTTTCTGAGATGCTCAAGCAGACAGATACAGCAATTTGAATCGGGCTGCGGAGCAAGAGAGGCCTCTGAGAAATTTAAGGGGGCAATAAAGAAGGACAGTGCTATGTAAGGTTTATAAATCAAATTGTTTGTACCATATCTGGATGTTATGGGAACCATCAGCTGACAATGTCTCTTATTGTCCTCTAAACCCTCTAAAGCCTTTGTCAGTGAGGATATCAAAGGTGTCATACATTTGATGCCAGAGGACCTTGCTGAAGAAGACGATGATTGCGAGCACAAACGTGCCATCTGTGTTCTGTAAGTAAACAAATACAATATTGCATACGAAATTCATGGCATGCTTTGATCTCTAGTCTCTACTCACATGGTCATCTTTGTCTGTTGTTGATTACCAGGCATTTGCTCTATGAGATAAGTCAAGGTTTCCGATTTGTTCCTAGGCTTCTAGAGGGTGCAAATATTCCACCAGAGGTAACTCATTGTATCTGTGATTGAAAGTTGTGCTACAAGTTGCATAAATGCTAAATGCATGCATATTGTCAACCCTTCTTTCAGTAAAGCCCGTGTGATTTTACAGACAGCACGCAAAGAGGACGTACAAGAAACAATTCTCTGGCATGAATGCCATTGAAGTAATTCAAGTTGGAGAAAGAGGTCAGTTCAAAATCCTTAAAACTATGTTCTTGTGTTGGTTCTTAACAATTCCATTAACTGAAAAATTGTGACTCTACAGGGTTCGGCCTCAAAGGGCCACAAGACAAAATATCACTCACTTCTTGGAATCAAGTTACTTGAAATCTGATCCTGCTATTAAATTCAAAGGCTCGGGTGGTGGATTCACTCTAGGTCGAGGCAAAACATCAAACAAGAGTTCATGGAGAGACTACAGAACCAGCGGCTGCCAGCCATTTGTTCTGAAATCTGAATATAATGAGATCAAAAGTGGGAATGTGGAAGGGGGACTTTTGTGGAAGGATGGGAGGCCTTCAAATATCAGAGCCAAGCCAGTTTCACATGACAAGTAATAAACCTATCAAGATGGATAGCAATTTCTGGCCGTTGCACTGAGGTATTACTGATAATAATTCAAGCAAAGATTGAAGAGAGCACAAGCTCAGAGATGCTGGACAGGTGCAGCTACCAAGTCAGTCATTTTCAGGCGACAGTGGCCACAGAGGAGGGAGAGGCTTGCGTGCTAGTACGGCTTCAAGTGTCGATTGGAACAGCTGAGTCTAGTTTTGTGAATGCCGTTGGAGATCAATGTCTGGTGCTCTGTAAGCTATAGAGAATTTTACAATTACTGCACTTGAGACTTTAGCTGTTGTTTTAGACATGGAAAGAAAGAATCAATCATACCTTCTGTAGGATCAAGAAAAGTGGGGAGGTAGATTTGTTGTATATATAGTTAATGCATTAGGCTCCTTTTTTTGAGCAGAAATGTTATGGAACTTTGACAGTTCTGAAATGGAAGACGACTATAAATTTTGGCAAGGCTATTGTTACAGGAGTTTCAGTTGTTGATTATGATCATTATGGCAGTGTTCCCCAACAAAGAAGAGGAGGCAGGCCCTGATTCCGCAACTGTAAGCATGGGACCATTTCACTGCTTTCAAGTTTACACCAAGGTCATGTCTGATAATGTTATGCAAGGAATCATTGCTCCAGCATTAAGTACATCTTCTGTTTATCGGACATTGTCGGACAGCCCAAATCATTTATGACAGTTTTTCACAATAGAAGCTACACACATCTGCTATATTTTAAGCTCCAGAGAAAGAACTTTCCATATCTTTCATGAACAAGACTGCTGCCCGAATCTGAACCTCTCATTCCTCAGATCAAACTCCACGTCAAAATTCTGCATCAAGAAATTGCCCGAAACCATTGACCGTCCTCCGATCAATCAGCTCCGGTTCTGTCACACTATCTAATACTCAAAGGTCAATTGGAGATATTAGCCAATTCCCAGCAGTTACACAAATAAATGCTTTAAAACATCCTACTCGTGGGCATATTATGTATCTCTGAAAGTTGTAGTATAAGGAACACAAAAGTGGGGTACCCAAAGAGGTCTACTTAAAAATCACACAGTCTGTCCTCGTTATCGTTTTATATAGAGTTAGTATGATTTTTCATTTGGTGAATTCATTACTACGCAAGGTTGGAGTACCAGAAGAGTTAAGTCAATGCACAAGAGAAGAGATTATATTTGTTGCATCGAGCCGTCAACTAGCCATGAAACCAAATTTATTAGGATAGTGAATGGTGTTGGAGGAGTAGTTTATGTGATTGAGTATAATTATCAATTCTTGAAATAGTGGAAATTATTTGGTTTGGGTAATGTAGGAGAATTTGTTCTAAATTGTGTAAGCATAATGCGTCTCATTCTTTTTCATGTTGGTGCATCTTTTGCAGCAAGTCACATAATTCAGACATTCCCAACAACTGGAATTTGTGTGTTCCCAACATTTTATCCAATTTTAAGATAAATGATTCAGACACATTTGAAGGGAGCATTCAAATGCCATACCATCTGTACGGGCATGTATGTATGCATGTATGAATGTACTAATGCACTTGAATAATAGAGAATTGTAGTTCAAATTTTGATTTATAAAATAAAAATAAAAATCTGATATGAAGAATTTCTAATTAATTTGCTAAAGACATGGATTGCCAAAACTACCATCCCTAATCCCACTACAACATGTAAATCAAAATACAATGGGAGACTAAAAATGAAAAAGGGTAAAAAGTAAAAAGAAACTGAAGCTGATGTATGTCCTTACCAAATCTTCCTTCTTTTAGTTTGGGTCCAACCTTAATCATCACTAAAATAATGGCATACGTACAATTCACTTCATTCTTTATAATTTTAATTAAATAAAAATTTAATTGTGACCCAAATTAATTAATTGGGATAAAAGTATCGTGACCACCTTATTATGCTGAACTTGTTACACACTTCATTCTTACGTGAAAGCGTGAATTGAAATTCAATAAATTTACTTCAAATAGTATTATTAACCTTTTTATTATACCAAACTTGTAATGAGCTTTATTTTTATAGAACTTTAAATCTGTGATGCAATTCAGGCAAAGCATCGCCATTTTTTTGTTCACAAGAAGCTAAGAGTGACGTTACAAAAATCTAATCAACAGTACCAACAGGAAGTTCTTTAGTTTTTTAAATATATACTTTTTATTATTGGCAACACAACTATAATGTGAAAATTAATATAATCAAGTTGTCTAATGACACTTTTCAAGTTTCTATAAACATAGTGAAAAATTACTCAATTCATGATAAGAATCAATTTGAAAAGTATCAACAGTGGAGAAACTTTCTTTGCACTTCTTCATTTTGAAGCTGCAATACACTATCCCAAAACATACAAATTAATAAAATGATAACTTTATCACAGCTTCGTAAAACTTAATGTGAATATAATTTTAATAGAAGTTATCAAAAGTTACCTCAAAATTAATGTGAATATTAAAATTAGATTATTGAAGTTAAATTTTAAGTAAATTTTTTCAAGCATGGAAGCCTAAATAAAACTCAAAAATAAATTTAATAAGATATTAATAATACATAAATTGTTAATTACCCAATGATATGCTTTTATTAATATATTTATAATAAAATTCAATGTAAAACAAATTATAAATAAAATTGGTGGACAGTTTTTGAGTTGTTTGAAATGAGAATATTTTTTTTGAGTAATAAATACATATCATAACAAATATTTACATTATTATTTATACTTGAAGAAATTGTGAAGTAGGAATATTTTTCCCGAGAGCTTTTATATGAATAGGCAAAGTGTATAACCACACTACATGCATTCTTTTTTTAAAAATTTTTTATTGTAAATTAGTTATAAATTAATCAGATAGCCTACGGTGGAGCAGATGCCCCTGTAGTTGACCCACCAATGGCCACTGGAATCCCATCTCTCCTATATTTATGGCAAGAGGCAAAATGGGCGTATCGCTAGAAATGGATGCGTAGCACCCACTCCATCTTACAACTATATATCCATACTGTGCTACATTTGAACTATTTGTCTACATCACATAAGCACAAAACATGATTGGAAAAAGCTACTGAAGGAGATAGATAGCCGGTTTTGTCTATCAGCAGTTTTAAATGTAACAAGCTTCACCTTCTTCTTCGGCACAAAACCCTTTTTAATAGATGAAATCATACACTCTCACAGCATTGCGCAACAATCAACACAACTATACCTTTGCACCAACCTATAGCAACAATTTCTATCATTGAAAAGTGGCAGCAGGCCACATGGGAACAGTGTGGGAGTATGTGATTCCAAGTTTCTACCAGTTCTTGTTCTATTACAAATCTGCTAGCAAATTTCTTCAGCAAATTATTCATTCAACAATTCCCTTCTGTGCCATAGGTAAATCCTTTTACACTGGAAATTGGATCGCGTGATTCCAAGTTTCTACCCGTTCTTGTTCTATTACAAATCTGTCAGTAACAAATGGCATCTGAAAGTCCAAGGAAGTTAATAGGAATTTGGGAATTCAGTGACAATACTCAATGCAACATTATAAAATTCCATGGACAAGAGTAACTTAGACCCTTAACAGTGCTCCTTTTAGCTTGAGGTACTCACAGATAAGCCTAACAACTCTCGCATAATGGAGTAATCTCAGATTGGCATTGCACTAGATGACGAAAACAGAAGCGTGCAAGGACTGCTGAAGTAAAAACCATGCATTCAATAACCCTTTATCACAACAATACAAAGAGTACGCGCCCATAATTTCTTTCTTAGATAATGTTTTTGAAGTGATCAATGGGCATGAATACCTTCTTACTCTGGAGGTCAAATAAACAAGCCAGAGTTCAAATTTGGTTTGACAAAGGATGGAGGCTATCTGAAAACTTGTGTAGCCAGAAAAGAAAAATATATAGGCTTAGTCTTTACATATTACCTTTATACTTTTGCTTTCTTCCGTGCCAAAAACCGTACCTTTGCAGCAGCCAATGCATCCTCACTTCTTTTGTGATGGTCCTTCACTGCAGCCGCCACATCCTCGCTTCCTTTTTGAAGATCAAGTGTTGTTTGGTCGCTTGCAGATGACTTATTGGTCTCTTGATCTTGTGTGGTAGAATCAGATATAGGCTTTGTAGACTGGTGGTCAGGGTTTTCCTTGGGAGAAAGATTCTCTACAGTTTTGTCTTGATGCTGCTTCACCATCCCAGATGATTCCAAACCAGTAACTTTTGCTGGAAGAGAGACCTGTTCTGGTGGCTGGACTGCCGCATCTTCAGGCTGTTTTTCAGATTTCCGAGCGTTGGCCTCTCTAGCACCATATGCAACATTTTTGGATAGGCTGAAATAAAAATCACTGAGGTCCGTCTTCTTGGTAACCTATTAAAACAAAAAACAAGTTTACTATGTAAAACAACGTACTGCAAACAGAATTCCAAATGGATAATATTTTCCACACTGACCACCAGGGACTTAAAAACAAGAGCAGAGCAAGATAGACAATCTGCACAGATAAACAATAGAAGAAAAGTATTGTATCATGTATCAGTAGCTTGCTAATTAATTCATAAGCAACAGCAGACGAGAATGTGCCAACAGGTGCAAAGTCCCACAAACCACATATGAAAAGCACAAATGTACCAGAGACAGCCTCAATATATTGCATGCAATGCAAGCAAATAGAAAGAAACTAGATTCTCTGTATTGCCCAAACAGGAAAACAATTTATGAAAATCTTAAGCAACTTCAACTTACATCTTCCTTCTCTTCTCTCATTTCACGAAGTCGCTCTTCCTCCAGCCATTTTGCCTGTTCTGCTAGTTTCTTCTTGTATGCACTGGTAACAAACTTATCTTTATCTGTATAGAGATGTTCGTCTTGGCTCCTCTCATTAGCAAGTTTCCTCTCATAAATGATTTCATGTTCTCTTTCACGTTGTTTTGCCTTATCCATCAGCGCTTGAATATATCTTGGCTGCATATAAAAAATAGTGGCCTGATCTGTTAATCACAAACCTAAGTTGGAAAATCAGATTTCCAAATCAATTAGAGGAAAAAAATTCCAAAGAACAAAAAAGAAATTGAAATTCACAGCTAAGTTAAAAAAACAGGAATCAATTAAATGCAAAGTTGCAGCACAGCTAATAAACACAAATGTTAAATGTTTCCACTAGGAAAATGTGTCAACCTAGCATCTCTTTGTTTACGCATATGCAAGCAAGAACTTGAATCATTGAGTATCATATTAATACATACGCTTAGACAGAACCAAGTAACTTAAGAAGCATATGAATTAGCAACAATCACACGATGGATAAGCTTCAAACATCTAGCTCCCCATACTTCCCCAATAACCAAATCTTCAAAAAACTAACGTCGTATGATTGCTAAGTCTAAAATTAGCCTAGCTAGTCCGAATAATTTATAGGCACAAGGCATTTTTACATGGAAAGTAATACCAAATTTACTCAAAAGAAATCATAATTGAGGGCATGGTTGTGCTGTGTCTACTCACCTGTCACGATTTACAACTCTTTCAAAGAGTCTTCTGTGCAGTCATTGAGAAAAATACCTTAAAAAAAACCTTTCACTAAAAATCTACAAAGGTGGAGTATTTCCATTGATCGGTCAGGCTATGTTTGGTTTCATTTTTCTCTCAAAAAATACACACACCTCAATCATTACATTCCCAAGGTTATGTTTGGAAGCTACTTTCTAACTCTAAAACATCCTCTCAAACTTTACATTACCAAACATATTTTTTAACAAAATTTTCATCCAAATTTAAATTCAAATTTTCTCTCATATATATAACTAACTAATTTTTTTTCAATCATTACATATATTCACAATCAAATCAATATATATATATATATATATAATATAACACATATACTCACATTTATTTTTCTTTACACCCTAAAAGGCTAATCATTATTCCTATATACTATCACATCATCTAATCATTATTATATATTTTATGCATATATTTAAATAAATCACACTATTCAACAAAATCATAGCCTAAATTATTCTTACCAAACACAACACTTACCAAACACCACATCCAACAAAAACCCCTCTCCCAAACATAGCCTAAAAACACACTCCTAAAAATCAAAACAAACATAGCCCTAACATCCTTGATAGGGGCGCTTGTTCACTCTTTTATTTTGATTCAAAAGGGAGAATTCTGTTTATTATTTTCACATAGGATTCTTGCTCTTTAAGGTTCTTGAAGATCCAAGGGAAGTTATTTATACTCCAATAAGTTTTTATCTTCTGAATATTTTCAACATTAATTAGTTCAAGATGGATTTAGATACTATTGTCAAGTAGCAAAAACACATCAAATGTCCACTCATACCAAAAAATATTCAATAGTGGGTACAAAGAACTTGAGCAAAACATGAACTTGTCATTTTCTTATAAGAAAAGGAACATATTCAAGCATTACTTACCTTTCTACCTTGACGATCCTGTTTTACGGGATGAACTTGCTTCTCCTTCATCTTATCATATACCCCATCATAATCAAACACTGAAGGATCTTCTTCAAGAGCCTTTTTATGCTGCTCCTCAATCTAATGAGAATTCAAAAGGAAGATCAATGAGAATTTTGAAAAAAATTGTCAAACAAAAAATATAATTCAAAAAAACTTATAACTAGGTAGAGTAACCAAACTACTTTTTTCTGAAGAGATAACTAACATCTTTGTGAGTTTTGTTTTTGTAGGCCTGGCGCAAAATGTCTCTCTCAACATTATCATCATCGTCATTGTTAAAGCCAAGAGGGGTAGGAAGTGGGGGTTTGGTGGGCTGCTTTTTCTGCTGTGGTTGAACTCGAAGCTGCAAACCGTACTTTTTCATTTCTTCTTCTTTTCTGTCCGCTCTTCAGAAGTTCCTAACCTAGAAGGAATCCGATTATTAGTTTTCCATTAAAAACAGAAGCATCACAATACCGAGAGCTAATTAAACTCTTAAGCTCTTCAAAATTTCCAAAAACCTAAAAGGAATCCAAATATTGGTTTTATATTAAAAACAGAAGCATCTCAACATTGAGAGCTATTGCACACAAGTAAACAGCAAAACCAAAATTCTTATGGACAACTACAAGTTCGACATTCTTACACGCATTTTCCTTTGCTCAATTTCTTAAATTTATTAAAAAGACAAAAACCCAGATAAGATACAAGAAAAGCCGATTCTCTAAACCCTAATCCAGAGCCATCAGATAAATACGGGAGCCCTACCCACAAGACTAACTAGACCAAAGACGCAAACGTCATTAGCCGCTATCCACTTGATTAATATAGAGTTATGACACTTAATCGAAAATTCCGAACAGAAACCCTAATAGTTGAATTCCCTGAATCGATTAAAATCTAAGACAAAAAAGAATAGTGTACATACACGTATACATAAAACAAAGCAATCACGAGAGAGAGAGAGAGAGAGAGAGATGCTTTTACCGGTAGAGGCGTCGAAAATTTGCTGAAATCAACCGCACAGGCCGAATGCCAGAACCAGACAGCGAGCTGGAAAGAGGCGCTGTGAAGCGTTGTGGCGAATAAAACGTTATCAGGTAACTAAAAGTGTTACAACCTTTGTAGCACTTTTTATTGTTTTTTTTTTTTTTTTTTTTGAAAGGAATAATAACGGATGGCCCTGTATTTTTCTCAAAAACTAAAATAAGATAAAATCAAGAAATCGTCCAACACTCAAGTTCGCTTCGGTCTTCTCGTCATATCGGCGGTCCTTTGATTCCAGAAACCGGACGTTTATCGGTGGGTCCTCGAATTTGCAGATAAATATTTCTATTATTGCGGGTTGCTACACCTGCGGCGCAAAATTGCTCTATCTTGTTATATTTTGGCATTAAATTTTGTTGTCACACTGGCTTGCAGTTTTGCTGGTGCGCGTTATATTCGTATCCATATTATTCTGATGCCCACTTTCTAGTGTTGTTCTGTTTAATTAATAAATATTTTTTTTTCAAGTGTGGGTTTTGAATGAGTTGCATTTGTTAATGGATGATTTAATTGGTGAGCTGGAATTTTTATCGAACATATATTGTGCTAGTCTTAATTGAAAAGCATATCTGGAGTCGTTTACAGGTTCTGATTTGATTTAGCTGAAAGGGATTCTTCTGTAATTAGAGGATTTATGTTCTTTCCTGAGAATATTTGGTTCTCAAGATTCTGAAGAACTGTGGATAGCGTAATGAGCGAATTAAAATGTGGCTTAGTCGGAAGTGTTCTTTGTTTATTCTGGTTGATGAACTGCCATATTAACTGCTGCTTACTCTTAGTATTGGTGTTCAATCAAAAGGTTTCTTCATGCAATATCTCGTTGTAGGTCTCAAAATCCAGGACTAGATACCCACTTCGTCACCAGTTGACATTGGTCTGACTTAATCTATAATCTGTTGACCAGGAGCTCTAGGCGTGTCAATTTTTCGATAACACTTCATGAGATGTAAACAGACTTTGTCTTTATTGTCATTATAGAAATGCAATCACCGTTTCTTCAAGTTGGAAAGCATAGCGTCCTATAGCAGCACAATCGTCTTACAAATAGAATATTCTCGTTTCCATTTGAGGATGCTATGCTTTGAGAACTGGAAGTACACAAAAGAACATGAACTGTCTAGGAACATACTAAAGCTTGATGGCCCCATTGGATTATTTATTTACTTTTGGACTAATTTGAGGATGGAATCACGCTGTTTTATCTGTATTTGTAACATTTAAGGCTGGTGTGATGATACAAATGTTGTCATGTTTTCAGTTAGCAGGCAATTAGGATCCTCCAAATCCATTCTAAGCTTTTTCACATTTATAAGGTGAAAGCATTCTGCTAACTGTATCGATCTTTTATAGTATTTGATCCAACCTCAATGTAAAGAAGATTTTTTCTAGTTTTAAACCATGTCATCAAGTGTGATGATTAACTGATTGTGGTCTCTCTTTTTCCAATTTCCTTGTGTTTGCGGGCACCTTAACTGGATTCTTTATAGATTTATGCAATCAAGTCATCAGGGTGGCCTTTAAAACACTCAAAAGTAAAACCCTATCATCCAAATTCCACCTTGTGGAGCTCAACATCATTAGGCTTAGCTCCAAGAGCAAGGTGACACAGAAGAACATACTGAAAGATGAACACAGAATATACAGGCATAGAAAAGCAAGAAAAAGAAAGAAGTATAATGAGTTGGAAGATTCTCCTGGATTTCTGGTGCCCTTAACTCTTGATCATCATTTCCGCTTTGTATTATATGTGAAGTATTGTTTTTCTTCTTCGTTCTTGAAAGTTGGCAAATAACCAGCTGTGGTTTTACGGTGCAAAGTTTATTGCTTTTGTAAATATCACTAGCTATGTCCGCATATGAAAAAACGGAATGCCCTTCCAAGATTCATGTAGGGTTGCTTTTTAATTTTTGGACTTATCATCTTAGATCCCATAGGTTATCAATGGGAAACAAGCCTGCTAAGCAAGAGAAGAGGGAAGAGGTGCTGTTGAAGATTGTGCCCCCTCTGGACCGTGCATATACTCGTTGGCTTGCTCGGGATCTTGAGAGAATCTATGGATTCACTCCTCACAACCCACGTGCTATAAAGCCCCCAGACCACTATATAGAATACATGCGCATGAATGGATGGCTGGACCTGGATCTGGATGACCCTGACCTGGCACATTTGTTTAAGTAAACAATACTACCTGAATGTAGGATTTTCACAAAAGATCTATCCGTACGGTTTGATTACATTAAAGCTTGAGACATTCATTTTCATATTCGGTGAAAACGTACTTGAAACTTGATTAGATATTACAAAATTAATTTTGATGCATGTTGTTAATGGATGTGATCTTCGGCTGAGCAAAATATTGAGGGCCTGTGCAATATTTACCAGGAAGAAATGGGTGAATGTCTTTTGTCGGTCACTCTAATTTTGGAAATCGATATTTTCGAAATTCGAAACATCCTATAAATTTGGAAAATAGCATTTTCTGGGTTTATAAGAAAAAATGTATTTTTATTTTCAAGTTTTGCTGTTAAAATATTTGGATGAAATCAGAAACATGATGAGATCTGTTTAATTCTTTTTAGTCAAATCATTTAGCCTTTCACCCTCGAACTTAATAAACAACAAAATCACATTAAAAAAAAAAAAATCAAATCGACTCCTTGTTAACAACTTTTCGTAGCAATTGAAATAAAATTCAGGTGGAGTCACCCAAAATAAAGAGGTTCCATGGCCAACTCTTGCACACATTAACGGTAGGCCCATGGCAAGTTTGCTTTACATTTGTGTTTGATTGTACATGTGACATTTCTAGTTCAAGCAAACCGAGAAATAGATCAAAAAATTCAATTGGAAGAGAGCACTTGTCTTGCAATAGGAAGCTGTAGGATAAATCCTAATCGATCGATTCTTTGTTCTTGTTCTTCCCCATTCCCTCTTTACGCGCACTCCTGTCTTCTTATTTCCTTCTACCAGAATGAAACTTCGATGGCAATTAAAGCTCCAAATGGCACGACACTAGAAGTCCCTGATCCAGATGAGGTAATGTTTCTTCTATCTGCTACTAATTTAGTCAATTTGAGGGAAATTCCTTGACCAGGTACTGATTTTGAACGAGGACAATGGTTGTTTTAGAAGATTACTGAGTATGTTGAAAGATATTGAAGGCAAAAGAATTGATATAATGTTATACTCAGAAGGCGACCTGCTTAAGCGGGAAATTTTGGCTATGTTTGGAAGCTCCTTTCAACCCCACACCACCCACTAAATTTTATACTACCAAACATTTCACTCAACAAAAGTTTCATTTAAATTTAAATTCTCTGACATGTATAACTAACTAATTATTTTTCAATTTTTATACCTATTTACAATCAAATTAATACATATATATATACACACAAATCAATATATATATATATATTTATGTCCTAAAAACTAAATACTATACCTACACAATATCACACTATCCAATCATTTTATATATTTTATACTTTTATAAATAAACAAATTCAACCACTCATTCCAACGCAACTCTCACCAAACATTGTTTATCACCAAAACACTCGTTCCAAGCATAGCCTCTATGTTCAAATTTTACCCATAACTTACGGTAAGTAAATATTCAGTATGAGAACTATGCTCCGTACACTAAAAAATTTGTTCGCTTGTAACATTTCATTTATGACATCTCTTGCGCAGAGTTGATACAAAGATGAATTCTTTTTCCCCATTAATCTTGTCAACAAAGGCTGTTTCTGCAGCGAAAACAAAACTGTCACATTACATTAAGTTACCATGACATGAATCATTTCTCTTGATCCGCCTTCTTTCCAATCCAACCAGCAACAATGGGAGTAAGAGCCACAGTGGGTGGGAATCTAATGGGGGAAGCAGCCTTGTGGGCAGCATAAGCCAATGCCACAGTCCCCACCTTTTCTCCTGTTTCATTGGTAGAAATTCCGACCTGGAACATCAACAGACTTAAGAGTATGTTCCTGCATTTTAGCCATGGGGATGGTGCATGGAGAAATTGTACCTTCTGCAGCAGTGCTGGCACGTCTACGCCGGCACTGATCAGAGCGTAGCACAGCCCAAAGGATATCAAGGAGAGGGTAATGGAAGTGGCTAAATATGCTCCTCCATATTTTGCCAGGAGTTGTTTGGCTTGGTCTCCCTTGGACTTGTTAATCTCCTTGCTGTCTTGCTTCCCTTCTTCTTTAGAAGAAAATATCTGCGATGCAGTAGGGGTTTTATTACACAGTTGGGCTTCAGGAATTCTCCAAATTTCAAGCTATACTTTACAGTACATTTCAGGAAACCAAAATGGAATCGGTCTGGTATGAGACAGATATGAAGGTTGCAATTAGATGACACCCTATTTGTAAAAATAAATTGCCATTAACCATTTATTAAAAGCCATGTCTTGTTAGTCTTTATTTTAGAAAATTTTCAGAAAAAAACAAAAAAAAAAAAGACATATGACGCAGTGAGAGGGTGAATGACTTCAGAACTAACTGCACACGCAAAAGAACTAAAGATTGAAACATATTCAATTCAAAATCACACATACAAGAGATTTGAATAAAAAGATGACACACGAATTACACAGAAGAAGATGCTCAAAATTCGTATTGAAATATCACCTAAAATTTTCTACAACCCTAATGCCCTATTTATAGTCAAATTAAAGGAATTTGAATCTTATCAAGATAACCAACTTTGAAATAATCCTAATTCAACCAAATAATATCAAAATAGCCGTTTTGAACCGCTCGTGCCCTGCTTTGATGGCCAAACTAACATCTCTCCTGCACTCATGTGCCCACATTATTTTTTTCTTTTTAATGTCTCAAAAATAAAAAAAATAAAAATCTCACCCATTCCATTAAATTGCTTATATATTCATCATCAATATGTCATTTAAATTACTTATTACATCAATACTACTAAAAATATCGTCGTTCTTTACAAAATTCATTCCATCACACTTACATTTAAACTGTATTTTTACAATAAGATGTTGTCATCCAATCACAAAGCGAAATATTCCTCATATATGAACACAATAACCTCTCAATTGAACCAAGCAAAAGCAAATAAACCCCACTTAGCATAATCAAGAAAAAAAACATGGTGAAACCAGCCAAAGAGCCAAAAAAAGACTATACAGCACCTTCCAAAGACCAGCTTCAAGTCCATACTTCTTGGTGACTTCTTCCGCAGAAGAGGCAGTCTTGGTGTCCTCTTTTATCTCCTTCACGGCTCTAATTCTTACCCTGCTGTAACTAAACCTAGACCTCTGAATTGAGCAGCACAATCTCCTAATTTTACCATTTTCCAGGAGGGAAGAATAAAAGACGACCTTGTTACTGAAGCACAGAGAAGGGATTTGCAGAACTGTGGCCATCCTCAGCAGCCACAAGCAAGTGCTTATCTCAACATAAAGTTTGCACTTTGTACGTCTTTGAGTGGTGGAGAAGACGAAACAAAAATACGAAAATCAAGATCCAAAATGTGACAAGTAACACCATTTTCGGCCCCCTTTTAAGGCCCTGGACAAATTTACAAGACTATCCCTCGTAATTTAGATTTTGTCCTCTTTTGAAATTTGGGGTTCAAGTCGCTGAAATGTTAGGCTATGTTTGGTTGGAGAATTAGAAGGGGCGAAAATTGTTGGTTATGTTTGGCCGAAAATTCTGTTGGGAGATGAAAATGACGGGAGTTTTGTTGTGGTGGAAATTATGTTTAGTTGTAAAATTTGATGGGATGAAATTTTTGATTTATTTGAATTTTTATATTTATTTACGTGTAAAATATATAATAATAATCAGATGTCATAATATATAAAGACAATAATTAATTTTTAAAATATAAATATATATATATATATATATGAGTGTATGTGCATTTATATATATCAATATTAATTTAATTTTAAATAAATGCAATATCAAATTTTAAGTATTTATTTATATGTGTAAGAGAAAAAATTGAATATGAATTTGAATAGAAGTTTTGTTGCATAGTATGTTTGAATTGTGTAAAATTTTGATAAAATGAAAGTTTTGATTTATTTAAATTTGTGTAATTATATATATATATATAATGTTATAATAATTTTGATGGTGTGATCATATATAAAAATAATGATTAATTTATAACAGATACGTGTGCGCGCGCGCACGTATAAGAGATATAAAAGATAGGGAATAAGTTGAGTTTAAAATTTAAATAAAATTTTGATGAAAAATATACTTTTGAATCGTAGAAATGGGACGAAGACCCTCAGAAAATGGAAACCAAACATAGCAAAACCAACATAGTTCTTGGCCCAATCATGTTAAAAGATCCATCCATCTGGGCTGGGCCCATAGTGCACTAATTCGCCTAGAATTCACAGTATAGCTGTTCACATTTCAAGGTTTCCTGGAGAATCAAGGGAACATTAAACATCTGCAATCCAGAATTGCTTTTGACTTACACTTTGTCTCTTAGTTAAATAAATTCATCAAAAAGGGCTTTTCAGATTGTGTGTAGGAAATCGATATCTTCTATTCGTCTTCTTCTTCTCTCTCTAACCTCAGGAGAACAGTCAGAACCAATCTTGATCACAAGCACTGTGCCAAGAAAGATGGAGTTTAGTGGCAGAAATCTGAAGCAACGCCATTCAAGAGGACCCAAATCGGAACCCACGGCCTGGCCAGAGTACACTTCGTTGAGGGAGATCTTGGAATCATCAGACGATGGTCGACAGCTGACGTGTTCTAGCATCGACATTGCCATCAAGAATCCCCTGGTGAGGCGTGCTGCCTGCCTCTACCTGCAGGCCGTGCCCATGCCCGCGCCTCGTCGTCCCCCGGACGGTTCCTCTAGCAAGTGCCTGGTTTTTAAAGCCTGGACAAGATTGTCGGAGGAGCTGAAGCAGTTCCTGTGGCCTTGGCTGGGATTGATTCAGAGTCACCTTGTGGGCAAGATGAGGTGTTGACATTTACAAGAATGACGATAGGAATTGTAGATAGGCTGATTTGTTCATAGTTAGTAACTATCCCAACAATGCGCACCGTTTGTGATGCGATTGAGAGGTTGTTTCTTGTCATCAACTATTTTGGCAGATGGGGATTTAAGTGTTATTTGGCTGTCATTGTTAATTTAATTTTTTTTTTTTTTGTTTTTGTTGTCATTATGTGTGTGTGTGTGTAAGATTTACTTTGTTTATAAATTATAAAATTATTATATTTTAATTAATAAAAATAAGAGTATTTAATATTGAAAACTATAAAGAATATTTAAAATAATAAAATATAGAAAGCAAAAATTTGTGAGAAAACACAAATATAAACAAGAGGTTCGAAGAAAAAATATAAAACATTAAAAAACTACAATAAAAAAATTATGTGATTTTACATTGCAAAAAATTATTTAAAATAAGAAATGATAAAATAGAATTTTAAAATGATAAAATTTGAGAGAATATTAAAACATAAATTGCAAGATTGACAAAACAAGAGAAGAGAAGAAAATAATAAAAAGAATAAAAATCTTTATTATAAGAATAATTGTGTAAAATTACTTTGTGCAATCAAAAATAACATAATAATATAGAGTGCGCGCGCGTGTGTTATAACTTTATTTATTTTTACCAAGCAACGAAAGAATTTTGATTTTTGTCAAGTGAATATTTTAGAAAATTGCATAGGTTATGTCTATTCTAACTTTTAAGTGTTTTATTCTCAAAAATTAAAAAAAAAATTAGAAAACAAATGGGATAAATTTTGAAAATTGTGAAATAATAAATTAAAACTTTGATAACACAGATTTTCTTATTTCTTAACGAATATTTCACAATTAAGACAATTAATTAAATCATGTGAGGCCATTTCATAGAATTTTATTTTGTAGTGTCTTTTAGAAGCGGAGAAAATTCAATATGATCCACACCAAACAGCAAACCAAAGAGCTTTTGCGATCTATTTGGGAGTCGACATATTCCATATTTGATGTGGTTTTTCCTTATCAAACTTAGTATGTTTTCAATATTATAGATATGAATTTTGCAACATGATTAGATAAGATTCAGTTTTATTCCTTTAATTAGTACTCTTTTTCCTTTTTGGAGTTAATGATAGTTGACAGATATGTTTTTCTTTTGCAAGTGGACATGTTTTTCAGTTCTAGTTAGGTCATTTAATGATAAAATTCCTTAGGTGGTTAGAGCTAATAAAAAAAAAAAAAAAAAATTACACTTTTTTAATATTACCACTTTTTCTATTTATCTTACATAATAATAAGAAGGATATACAAATTTGGTCATTACTCCCTCAAAGTTCCACCAGAGAATCCCACCATGTAGGTGATGTATGTGTCAACTGTACCATTATCTTTTTTATTGCAAAAGGTAAAATTATATAATTATTTTTATTTTTATTTTTTCATCTTGTCTCTCTTGTTTCTTTTCTTTTCTACTAAATTAGTACGTTTACTTATATTTTTTGTCCTAATCGTTTTTATACTTGTGGTTTTACATAATTGTTTATTATTTAAATATAATAAATTTACAATTTACACATAAATTTTATACAACTTTTATCAGTAATAATAATATTTTTAATGGTATAAATAACCAATGTGTTGACTACCATAAATAAATTCGAACATAGATGTGACTTGAATTATTTTGCTCAGTCATTATTATTTACCTACTCAACGAATTTCCCAGCACACAAGCAAGCAATTTCTCCGCTATAATTGAAGCTCATTGGAGTGTGCACCTTAAGCAATGTTCTCATCAGAACGTGACACTTAACATAATTTTTTAAAAAGAATTTATCATTAATGAAGTTAATTAACGGTTTCAACCAAAAAAACAGAAAAACTTTTGCCCTTTTATTTACTTTTTTGTGATTTTTTTAATTATTAATAATTATATTTAATTATAAGTTTTAATTTAACTCTTGTCTTTTGTTTTATTTTTTTATTTTTGTTAATTATATCTATTATCAATTCTATTTCAATTTTCTTTAATTATTTACAACTTAATAACTATGTAAATGGATATTAAATAAACTATAATAAAATATAAAATACTACAAAAAAATGTTAAATTGATTTTTTATTTTATTTTTTGCTTTTTGTTATTAATTTGTTAGTAAGTATAGTTAATCAAAGATTTCAATTCGAAATTATTTTTTTATTTTTTTAATTATACTTATTGCTTATTAAGTTATAAAATAATTTTAAAAAATCAAAACTTGTTCTAAAACTTAAATAATAGGCATACTTGATTGTAATTAATAAAAATTAACAAAATTTTAATACACAATTTGTACGGAGTTTTTGTATTTTGTTGTAATTTATTTTTATATATTTATAAAAAAAGTTGTTATAATTTATTTTTATGTATTTTAATTTTTAATAATTATATGTTACAAAGGGTGACACTAGTCACCGTCTCGTCGACTCTCCCGCAATAAAAATAGTATGGCTATTTAATAATGCAAAAATTTTATGAATCTATTTCTAAATATTTATTTTATTACATACATTAAGTGAATTCATTGTCCCGTCAGCATCTCAACAGAATTTATTACAGTTATGGATAATTATCATTGTCAAGCCAGCGTTATAGCGAATTTACAACCATTTGAATAGGAAAACAATCTTCGAAACCTGTAAATCCTGAGTTGATGTTGCCAAAAAGTAGGAAACAAGTTCACGAACTGGATAGTTGTTGTAACAAAGGTTGTAACGTACACAGACCTCACCAATGTGTTTATACGCAATTTGGAGTGAAATTTTCCACATCTGTGCATCTCCTTCAATTTAAACATTTTTTATTAATTTAAAATATTAAAGACAGTAGAAAATTTTTTCAAACAGATCTACTACCCCAAAACCAATGTTTGCAACTAGTTGGAGCGCCAAAATTACACCCCTACAAATCAAAAATTACAAGCATGAATGAAGCTACTGGCTAGATTTGATAGAATAACTTTACTAATTTTATTAATTAATCATGAATATTTAAGACCAATATCTCTTATGTTAATAAATTATTTACGTGCATAGTCCAAATGCGAAAGGAAACTCAGCCATAGATGTGCTACATAAACTAGAGTATATGTAACAATTTATGCCAAAAAAAAATTACAAGCATGAATGAAACTACTAGCTAGATTTGATAGAATAACTTTACTAATTTTATTAATTAATCATGAATATTTAAGACTAATATCCCTTATGTTAAAAAATTATTGATAGAGGGCATACTACTAACATAGCCAATCCCAATATTTTGGATTGTATTTATAGAGTAGTTCCAAGAATTTTATGTGCTGAAAACTCTCCATATAGATCACTTCCAATCCTCTTGAATATAGCTACTGGATTAGCTTCATCATGTTCCCGACTGTGTTCAAATGGATGTTTAGATAGTTAAACAAAATACCGATCACTTATTCAGATTTCTCTAAGGTCCTTCCCAATTTTTTTTTATGCAGCTTTGATGTCCAGTTTTTAGCCGTCCTTGGATTAACACAACTCCTTCAAAGAGTCTTTTTAACATATGCATCTTCAAGAGTCCAAGTACGAAAGGAAACTCCACCATAGATGTGCTAATTAAATTACATAAACTAGCAAAATCCTTTTGCACTAACACTACTAGAAAACTTTTAAATTTGGATGGTTTTTTATTTTCTTAAATTTGAGATGATTTTAAAACAAATTTAAAATAAAAGTAGGAAGTCATCCTAAAATCATCCCAAAGTCATTGTTGAGGCATATCTCTTTATGGACAAAAAAGTTACTATATATTTATTCGAATTTGGGACAACCATGAAAAGTCATCCATAAACTTGGATTGGCTATCAAAAAGCTGTCCCAACTCTAAGGACAATCAAGAGAAGCTATCTCAAGTTGGGAAGGCTTTTCTTGGTCATCCCTATTCTTAGGAGGACTATTCCAATTTTAAGAATGACTTTTAGAACTATATCAATTAATGAATTTTAAAACAAGGTCAGGTACCACTCCATTTCATTTGAAGCATTAATTTTTCTATTCACCATTATCCAAACTTTATTAAATTCGATCAAAAATTCTATAAAATTGGTGAGATTCAAGTTATTTTTATTATTAAGGTAACATTATTGCTATTATTTGTATTATTACGTGACTTTAATTGTTATTTTGTTTCATAGATGTTTATAATGATAACAACCTAAGGTTTTTTTTTTTCTTCATAATTTTGCTCCATACTTCTGATATTTAAGATCAACCCATAATGGTTTTGTATGATTTTGATTAATTGCATGTTTTAGGGACAACAAATGAAATATGTATTGGATTTTTTCAAATATTTTTTTGGCAAAGTTAGGATGTTTATGTAAATATGAATGACATGTACTTAGTTCAAGTTTGAATTGTCTTTTGTTATATACACACATCATTGAATACTTGCACACAGAAGCCCTCCTAAATTCATTGCAAAAAAGTCATCTCAAATCTATTTCAAATAAGCGTTGCAAGTTTGTTCCAAATAAATCACCTTAAAGCCATTTCAAAGCAATAATCCTAAAATCATTCTAAATTTATATTAAAAATATTTTCCAAAGCCATCTCAAAGCAGTCGTCCCAAATAGGCCACCCCAACTCCATTCCAAATAAATCATCTCAAAATTGTGTCAAAATCCGTTCCATGTATATAAGTAGGATGCCTTTTGGCCTATAAAAAACGTTCTAAAATCATCCTAAATTTTGAAATAGTCTAAAAAAGGTTATTTCAAAAATGCTCATTCCAAATTAATTTAAAATAATTTTTTGTAAACTATGCTCCTTCAAAACTGATTTGAGACGACTTTTTGTGTCAGTCCCCAAAAAATGGGTCCAACCTAACAGGATTCTGGCTATGTTAGAGGAAAGAGCGATTCTGAATTCGGATTAGAAAAGTGTTGGTGTGTTGTATGACCGCATTTCCCTCGAAATAGTGAGGTTCATAATTGAGACCGGTGGTCCAAATTTCATTTAATTCTTTAGCTGGCAAAATGGAAATTTTCTTTCTCAAATTTCTGGACCGATTGCGTCCTTGCAACCAATCTATTATTGATGGAGAAGGCCACACGTTTGATTAAATCTCTTATTGGCCAAAGTTCAACTTTATCATCATTATGACATCAAATATTTGTTCATCAGAGAATATTAATATCATAATCTAGTGTGGTTGTAAGCATGATAGTTTGTTTGAAGATGAAGGGATTTCATTTGTAGGTAGTCAAGGGACTTCAAAGTTACAACACTCACTTAGTTGCCACCACTGCTTTCTGATATTATCTATCTATCTAAACTATATATCAAGGATATAAATCTCTTTTTTGTTGAACAATTTTAACTTACTGTAATCTTACTTCTTTCTATTTATGTATATTTACTTTTTAGTTGTCCATGTTTGTTTATTTCATTATCATTTCTTAATTTTAATCATCGTATCTTTTTCTCTGTTATGTCCAAGTTAGTTTATTCTATTCACCTCTTTTTAAATTTTTTTTACTTAATTCATAAATGATATAAAATTTATATTTACGTAGTATTATTAATTCTTCTATATAGTTAGGTACATTCAGGGAGTTTGTATCCAGTTACTAGCTCTATCTAAATTATATTGATTAAAAAGAAGGCTAAGAAGCAGATCCTATGAAAGATTGGAAATATGACACGTATCAGCACTAAATTACATAGATCGAGGTCAAATAAGCAGTTGTTGAACGTTTTGATAAAATGGGCTTAGGCAAGGTTTTTGACAAAATGGGCGTCTAATATTGACAATCTTAAAAGGAAACATTGGGCATTCACATCGCCCATGATTTACCCCATGCAATGGTATTTGACCAAGTTTATGTTTATGTTTATGTTTGGAATCCATCTCCATTTCCATTGTATCCTCTTAAACTTAATAATACTAAACATATCGTTTAATAATATTTTTATTCAAATTTAAATTCAAAATTTTCTTTTTTTATATATATAACTACTTAATTATTTCTCAATCCTTATACCTATTTACATACTTGTATATAAATATCACGCATATACTTACATTATTTTTATTTACAACTTAAAACATAATTATTATTCTTGTAAATTATCACATTATTCAATTATTATTACATAATTTTATACATATATTTAAACCTATTATACTATATATCTCATTAAAACCCTTTTTTTCTAAACATATTACTCATTCCAACATATCTCCCATCAAATATCATATTCAACAGAAACTCTTTTCCATTATAAGTTTCTAAAACTATGTTATATAATATTTGAAAACTTATAAATCTCTCAAAAGTGTGGTAAATATTTTTGATGAAATAGCTTATAAACCTTAAAAATAAAATGTTTGGAACCTGTGAACCTCTTAAAAATAAGTTCATTTTTTTAACTTATTTTTAATTTACTTAAATTTGTATATAAAAAATGATATAAATATTTTTAATTACATTATATAAATTATAATTAGTCTACTTTTATCATTGTTACTCTAATAAAAATTTTTAATTATTTATAATTATATAGTTTAACGAAATCATATCTTATTATTTTTATTCAAATATTTTATTAACTTATTTTTATAATAAAATCAATTGCCTTATAAGCCAGCTCTAAATCCATTTTATGAGCTATTAAGAATAAATTTAGCCAAACACCCTCTTAGAACTAGTAACTTTGGCATACATATGTGTAGACTGAAATTAATATAATTTAAAATTAAAAATAATTATTGAGTTCATTTTATTTTTAAAATACATTAATTTATTTAAATATTTATTTTATTCTTATAAAAAATATAAATAAAAATTATAAAAAGACAAAAATAACAAAAAAAACTAAGTTATCATTATTAAGTTGACACACACACACACATATATGTAAATAAAAATATATATATATATATTAATTTACTTAGTATAACCAAAATAGTTCTAAACACTTAATACATTGCATAGATTAAAAAGGGATTTGAGTGAGCTCATAAGCTCCCACAGCGTTTTAAACTCTTCAAAAGTTTTTGATAAATTTTTTAATAAAAAAATATATAAATTTTTAAAATACGATATTAAAAAATTATAAATTTTTTAAAAACAAGTTGACTTTTCTCAATTTATTTAAAAAATCTTATAAATTATTCATAAATTTTGACTGAAACATGTGTAAAAATATGATCGTGAACGCACGCTTACGTTTACATTGTGTGCATCCTGATGATTAAGGAAAAGAGTGCGGATAAAATATAACACTTTTTGAAAGAAAAAAAAATATTATTGCAATGTTTAGAAAATTAATGGAGTATTAATATTTTGATTTTCACACACACACACACACATATTTACACAATATTATTAAAAGAAATAAATTTGTTTAGTTGTACGACATAAGATTATTCGAATCCCTTTATTTTAAATTCCTTTATTTTATTGCTATTTTTTTGTATATTTATAGTATGTCATTAAAGAAATTAGACTTTTTGGTTGCAAATCATAAAATTATATGATTACTCTCATTTTGCATTCTTCAATTTTCTATCCTTTATTTTATATTATTTTATTTATTTTATCTTATAACTATCGTCCATTTTCAAATTCTTTTAATCTTTCTTTACTTTTTAATTTAAAATATTTTTTATATTTTAATTTTAATTAATTTTCTTTTTATTATTTAAAATATAATAACTTCGTAATTAACAAATAAATTTTTACACGTTCAACTTGTGACTTTTGCGACAATACAAAAGAGCATAAATGTTTTTTTTTTAAATCTAATTTCACAAAGATGCATTTGCAATCAAAGAAAGAAATATAATTAATAATTACATTAATTGTAATTAACCCTCAAGAAATTCACCATTTAAATTCAACTCAGTGCAGTCATTCTCTCCCTTCACCAGACCGCAGAATCCGCACATTTTCATGTATCAAACCGCCAGCGCCGCCACTTCTCTGCCGCCGTAGCAACGCCGCTGACTCTACATCCTTCCCAAAAGCACAACCCACATGTCCTCAAGCAAGTTACGCAGATTGAAAAGCATCTTCAATGGAGGCTGCGGATGCGATCCTAAGGCAACAGACATTATTGAACACAAGCGCAAATCAGAGGCCGCCTTCTCCGATCAGAAATTCGGTAACCGTCCGCCCTCTTCGGACAGTGCCTGGATGAGACACGGAGGCCGGCAGTCCTTCATCGACGACGAGGGCTACACTTCCACCACCTTCTCCCTCAACAAGGACGCCTGCCGGCCGGCGGAGCAGCAGGACGATGGCGCCAAATGCCCCAAAACGTCGCCGTTCAGCCACTCCTGCCAGAAAATCCAGGACAGCTTTGCCATCGTCAAAGAATCCGAAGACCCGTACCGAGATTTCCTAGAGTCCATGCTTCGAATGATCTTCGAGAATGAAATCTACTCGTGGAACGGCCTTCGGCAGCTTCTCGACTGCTTCCTGCGGCTGAATTTGCCTGCGCACCACGAAGTCATCATCCAAGCATTCCTGGAGATATGCAATGGAGGCATCCCCGCCACGGGCGGCGGCGGAGAGGCGACGGAGAAGTCGGCGGGTGGGGTGGGGAGGCGGGGCACCAGTGCATGTGAAGACTGAAGACATTAAATTAAAAGGTGGGCTGAAAAATACAGTGTAATAAAGATTGATGTTGAATTGGATGCAACGCAGTTAATTGGAAAGAGAGATGAGTGGTTTCTAAAAGTTTTTGAAGGAAGGCAAATACAACAATGGTGCGTACATATGTAGTTCGTACCTTGTCTTTTAGGGTCTGTTTGGATGCAGCCATTTACTGCTAACTTGAAGTTTCAATAATTATCGTTGAACCTGGAGTTAACTGTCCACGTTCATCATTAATTTTCAGTTTTTAGGTGGAAGGCACAATATTTTGAATATCACATGTAGAGTTTCTACGATCTTGCCCAAAATGAAAAGCCAGAGTTATGCTTTCCACGTCTTTTCCAAACTACCAAAAATAATATTAAAGTTAAAATGTATAGTCACATTGACCGGATTCTAGCGTCACTATGTGAACAGGTGCCTGGGACTGTGGCAAGTTCAGTGCATCTTGTACGCGGGGAGAAAATTTTGGATGATTTGAAGTGTGATAAAAATTATGTTAATAAGATTTTGATGGGTAAAAAAATTATATATATATATATATATTTAATATTGAATAATAATTAAATAATATAATAATATAAATATTTATAGAATTAATAAAAAATCACCGTGAGTATAAAAATTATAAGAATTAGTGTTGATTTGATTGTTATAAGTATAATGATTAAAAATTATTTTTTAGTTATAAAATATAAGAAAGATAAAATTTTAAATTTGAATTTAAATAAAATTTATATGATAGGATATGTTTAGTTTATAAAATTTTTAAGTTATGATGAATACTGTAAAATTTGAAAACAAACATAGCTCGGAGTTCGTTGGAAATCTTTGCGAATATAATACCTACACCGTAGGGTATGGATGGTATGTAGTAATAATTTATAAATATAATCAACATCCTCAACTTGATTTCAAACTATTAAAAGCCGCATACTCTATGCGTATACAAGTTTATATATAAATTATAAAGTCGTTGTATTTTAAACAATAGATATAAAATTATTTAAATAATATAATGTTTTTAAATAAAAATAAAAAATCAAAAGTATTTGAAAAGAGAGAAAAATTTGAAAGAAAAAAACAAAAAAAAAGTAAATTAAAAGAAGAGCTAAAAAAATAGAAGAATTTAAATAAAAATAATTGCACTAATTACTTATTGAATGGCTTAAAAAATTAATTTTTAAATAATATATTATAAATATAATTTAAAGGTAGAAAAAATAACAAAATAAAGAAAGACAACAAATTGCAAAGAGAGAAAATTTGATAGTAAAATAAGATGTAAAAGTGCTTTCTTAGTGAAAAAGAGAAACAAAAAAAGGATACAAGAAGTAAAAGGATTTAAAATAAAGGGCATTTGTGTAATTTTACTTTGAGAAACTAAAAAATCTTATTAAATAATAATATATATTTATATTACATGGTTGGCATAAATTTTATACAGAAATAATTCTCAAGAATTCTAATTGCCAAAAGTATAAGAATCATATTTCCTTCTAATTATCACGGGTTTACTTAATCCTAATATGTTAAGTATAAGCTTATATTTATATTAGACAAAATTATCCTTTTATAATTTATGGTTGTACAGCATATAATTACTAAAATACTCTTAGTTATTTAAATTTAATTTTTACTATACTCCCTCAATTTTTACTTATTTTATTTACTTCACTTAATTTATATTTTTTTTATATTTTCTTTTTCTCAAATTTCTTTCTTTCTTTCTTTTACCTTCTTGTGAATTTTATGAATAGTGTAGAATTTGTATTTCAAAGTTGTTATCATTTTATTTATATGTGTAGGTATTGTCCTTGAATTTTATTTTATATATTTTCTTTGTCTACATTCTCCTTCAATTTTAACTGAAGATGAGTCGGGGGACATTCATGTCAATCGACTTAAATTGGTGCCGATCAACGAGCTCCGAGACAGGTTCGAGATCGGGTTCCAGGTTGTCGGACCACAGCTTCTCAGACAATTATAGGCTCGCTGCTATCAGTTCTAAGGTTGTCGGAAGGCATAAGTGTATGCATAATATGGGATATTGGGCAGAAATCAGAGAAGACGAAGTTGAAAATTTAGGTTAATTGACAGAAATGTTTGTGGTTGATGGCTTGTGAGGGAGAAGGTCCCCAAATGACTGACGAATGACGATAATTCAGTGCTTATATCTATGTATGTTGTGTGTTCAGATAAAGGAGTTCTTTTTCTTGAGTAGAATATGAACTTCATCCACGTCTGTCTGTGGTCAAAGTTGGCGAGTTTGACTGAAAAGCAAATGGAGTGGTGCCTAATGAGTGCAAGAAAAAGAGAGGAGGCTTATCCAAACACGGCTGCCTTGAGAAGTAGAGGTGTGAATGAGTCAAAGAGCAACTAATAATTTGAGCTTGATGATTATTGTAAATTCAAATTTAAATTAGAGTTTGAGGAAACATTAGGATTGTATTTAAGAAATTGTGTAAGTTTAAGTTCAAAATTAATTATACTCAAAAATATTGTTAAATTTAATCAAACTCAAATCAAATAGTCATGCTTGTTAACACCCTAGAGTAGTCGTCCATGTTTTGATGGTTTTGATGGGCATGCACTAGTACCTTGCATGAGTCAAATCTAATTGTGTTTTTGTTACAAAATCCAAGTCGTGTTTTTTGTAAATCTTGATTTGCAATGTTTTCTTATCTCATTCCAAAAAATTATATGAATAATTTGTGTTGCTATGATGTAGGAGAAGATGAAAAGGATAATGTTTGGAGGGGGTACACCTTTGGTTATTCTCTGAAAAATTTGTGTTAAGATGTTTAGAATATAATGTTAGAATTTTTTTATTATTTTTGGTTTGTATGTAAAAATATATTTAAACTGATAGTTCGTACAAACTCAAAGTGTATGCATATAAATTTAAAATATAGTTAATCATACATACACATAAATTTATGTTTTTCATCTAACAAAATTTATTTATTTTAAATATGATAACATTATGTGATTTTATTAGCAACAATAAGTATAAATTATTATGTTTTAAATTGTATTATAAATGTATATAAAATAAAAGAAAAAATAAATTAAGTAAAATTTAATTAAAAATGATAAAAAAGACAAAATATGAAAAATGATGAAAATGTAAAAAAAAAGTAAATAAAAGAGAAATATTTTTTTTTCTAATCAAGTACCAAAATGTAATAGTTATAGGGGTTTAGTTATGGATAAATGTCACATAGGATTGTTTAATTAAAGTTATTTTAGCGATCTCTGGCTCTCCCATAATAAATAGTCTAGATGACTTTAAATGAAAATATATATGTTTGGTTTTCAAATTTTTGAAATCATAAATTACCGAAGAAATGCTAAACCATTTATACTTAATGCACTTTTTTCATAAAGTTCAATCATTATCTCAATTTTAAATCAATTAACTCACCTTTTTTGTATAAAAATACTATAAATTGTTATATAATATGCATGCATGCATACATACATACATACATACATACGTCAGTATTCTTTCGGAAAAAATTAGAGTGATTTGGGGAAATTTATAATGTTTTTGTTTTAGAATGTAAAAATGGCTAAGCAAACATTGCTTGTAGGCTGTCATGGGCCATGATCCTTAAAAGAAATGGTCGACATTATTTTATTTGAGATTTTTTAAGAAGAAAAATATTTTCCATGAAATAAACTGCATTTTGGGATGTACGGTGGGCAAAGGAAAAATAAATTTAGAATAGATAGAGTATGGCATCCATGTGCATATCATGACTTCCACTTTTTCCAACATAAAATTTTAGTTCAAATATTGAAAGATAAAATTTTTTACATCTTTATAATAGAAAGTAATAGTTGGGATTTATTAAGTGAGAAGATATTCTTGTAATTCTGGAAAAGCACCATTTTACTTTAAAGTGTTAGAAGAACAAACCTGTGTTATTTTGATATATGTTGAAAAATATAAAGTTTTTAATTATTCTTCTTAGACACAAACTTGTTTGTATTTTTTTTAATTCTTTGGACTAGTGCAGAAGTTTGAAGAGATATTTTTTTTTTTGATTTTGTTATTTATCTATTATTTTTACATCACACACACACACTTATTAAATTATGTAAAATTAAATTGTATATTATTGCTTGGGCTAGTATTTATATGCATGCGTGTGGGTGTGTGTGTGTGTATATATATATATATATATATGTATAAATATTATAAACTAGAAAAGTTTTGGATTGTAACGGCATTGATCCCATTGCAAAAATTTAGGATAGCTTTTAACGAAGCCGGCTATAAGACGGCTTCTCTTGAGACGATCTTTTAAAATGATTTTGAGACAGAACTTTTAAGGATATCTCTTTTTCATATGACTTTGAGATATTTTTTATTTAAAACGATTTTGGGACAGTTTATATAGCACAGTTTGATGACGGTTTTAATACAAGTATTTTTGTGAATATTTTGAAATGGAATTGAGATGACTTTTTTACTATTTTAAAAAATAATTCTATTTAATTTTTGTAAAAAATCTTGATTTTCATGTATAATAAATTACAAAATCCTGACTTTTTTATACAATAAATTACAAATTCCCATACATGAAATTTTGGGAGAAATATATAAAAAAAATCATATAATAATTTCAATGGTATCACTTGGAAGGTTAAAATTATTTACAAGGATTTAAATACTGAATAAAAGTGTAATGTTATCTCATTTTATCCGAAGTCAAGAAAACATAAAAAATGGAAAATGTTTGACAAACAACACGTAGATCTAACTATTGAGGTCCTTGTTATCCTATCTTGTCTAAATATAACAGACTTAATTGAATTTTTTACTTCTTTTCAGACACAACTTTACAAATGATGGGGGAAGATATGTGATGGGGGCATAATATGACAAAAGTGAAAAGCGCATAGTGTTGACATTTCATTTGCTTCCCCTTCTACATGGAATGTTAATGCCACGTCCAAGTCTACTTTCAAAATATGTTCCCCGAATCTTTCTTATATACATAAACCAAATCAAAATAATGTTCATTAATGCATGCTTTCACCAACAAATGTGACAATTAAGAGTACATAAAAAATTATTTCATGTTAAGCAATGAGGAACTCATTAAATGTGATATTCATTTGCACAAAGGTAAGTTGTTAATAGCACATATGGAATTCATTTCAATTTGTTCAATTTGTTGGTAATTTTGTCGATAAAATGGTAAGAAAGTGAAAATTAAAAAATGCATGCATGTAAATATTCACAAGTTAAAATTTTGAATTTGGTACAAGATGAATATGAAATACATTTAGCATAGGTAGTATATACAATCAAATCACACCTAAAAATATCTTTTAATGGCATTTTATCAAACAGGTTATGTGCATCTATTCTTCATCTTATATTATCAAATTTGATGTCCATAACTCCACTCAACAAATGAAAAAAAAAAGTACAAGTACTTTATGTTTAGCTTACTCACTAACACATTTCAGCACAAAATAATTTATACATATACAAGCCTAACTCAGATTGTGCTTGATGAACTTACAAAAAATATTCTTTAGTGGCATTTCATCAAACATATTATATGTAAATATTTTTAACCAAATACTATCTAATTTTTAGGGTTTAAATCTACCCAACAAATAACACCAAATAAGAACACGTTATTATTTGCTCATTCTCACACAAATTTCATCCAAACATTCAATACACAAAACCCCAAATGTTTGGACAAGGTAAACTATTGACATGGAAAATCCACTAAAGAAGATATTAATTGTTCAAGTATGAAAATCAATTGTTCTATCTCACATAGCTATTACAACACCAAATGAAGGAGAAATTTATCGGCATCTTTCCATACAAGATTATTATGAAATTACAAACGAAGAGACTATTGAATACTCACCTGGAATTGTGTGCTTCACAAAATAATTGAACTAGAGTTAAAGGTTTGGACCCATACCTTGGATTGTGTCGTGCGTGTTTGAAATGGAAGGAAAGTTGTTGCGTTTGTTTATGTAAAACTTGGTGGGAAATGAAAATTTGAGGAAAGGAAAAATTTATTTTGAATATTTGGAAAATTGAGACACTTTTGAGACAAAAAAACCTAAGCCATCCCCAATGTATAGGTGGATAAGTGCTTAATAGAGTTGATGTCGTGTTCGACGTCGTGTCGTCGAGTGCGACACGCGCACAATGTGCTCGACCCATATTTCGCCCAACACCATATGTGCCCGACATTGGGCATTGTGCATAATAAAAGGCCCACATTCCATATATCATGCCATTCGTCCTCCTCCTCATCTTGACGCAATATCTACACCAAATTCTTAGGATCTTCAAGACATTATTTGGTACAACTTTTGATATATAATTATTTCACCATTAACTTCTATATTGTACATAATTTGTAGAGAAAATCTTAATTTCCAAAACTTATACTTGGTGAATTGAGGAGTTCTTCAATTAAAACTATTTTGATTAGAGATTGTTTGGTTATATTTCACGTTTTGAGATGGTTTACAGTCTAAAAAATTGCCATGGCTTTGCAATGGGTAAATGGCAATTATAAAGAAGGCCATTCAAAAGTCGTGTCAAATTTGAGACGGCTTTGGAAATATTTTATTTTTTGCCTTTTTTGAATTATTTTGGCATGACTTTAAAATGAATTATGAGACAACAGGGTGAAGCCTTACAAAAACCGTCATATAATTTGGGACAGCTCGAAGATGGATTTTTCTATAATATTTTTCATAATTTTGTGACAGTTTTGAAATAGTTTAAAAATCTCTAATGGATAAGCCATCCCAAATTTGGGATAACTTTATGACAGATTTTGGGACTATAAGGAGAAGCCGTGTCAAAGCCGTTCTAGAATTTGTAACGATTTTGGTACGAGTTTTTTCTATAATATGTTCCAAAATTTTAGGACAAATTTTGAACAACTTATTCATTTGGTATTTTTAAGTAGTCCCGAAGAAGTTTCAAATTTAGGATTGCTTTGGGATAGTTTTAATTTAATTTTTTACAAATTATTTTGAAATTGCTTTATAACAGATTTTAGGACTACATGGTGAACTTGTGCCAAAATCGTCATGGATGGATTTTTTGTATAATATTTTTCATAATTTTGGAATAGTTTTGGGATGATTTTAATTTAATTTTTTACAAATTATTTTGGAACATTTTTGAGATGATTTTAATTTAATTTTTCACAAATTATTTTGGAATAGCTTTAAGACAGTTTTAATTTAATTTTTTACAAATTATTTTCAGATAGTTTTGAAATAGATTTTGAAACTATAAGGTGAATTTGTGCCAAAATCATTCTAGTTTGGAATGACTTTGAAATAGCTAGGGATACATATCAAATTAGGGATGGTTTTTTTTTGCTAAAATTAAAATATATATTTTGTCACAATTTTGATATGGCTTTGGGACGGATTTACAAGGCTGTCCCAAACCCGTCTTTCATTTGTGAAGACTTTTGCTCATTTCAAATTAACCATCCCAATCCAAAAAGTTTTTGGTAGTATATTTTATATGATACTAACATAAATGATTAATTTTATGTGTATTTATGCAACATATATGTATTCATATATTATACATGTAGATTTTTAACTATTTAATTTATTTAATAATATATAATATTTGTTGGTAACCATTTCGTAAATGTAAAATATGGTAGAATTATCAATATCATGAAAAATAGCCCATCAAAGCTAAAGAATGAGTGAAGTGGAATGACAAAATGAATACAGCAACAATTATTCTACTACTCATTCTAACTTAACACTTATGTGGTAATTATTATCACATAAAATCCTTTGATTCATTTTTTCATTTTTCTATTTATTCTATATTTTTAATAATACAAAATTATCATATATTTACATAATTATTATGTGATACGAAATAATACCTAGTTCATTTGTCTGTCTCAATAATATAGAATGGCAATTGTATTGTCTTGTATCGTGTAACAGTTATATGAGTATATGATTATTGAATATTAGTGAAAGTATCATGAAAGGTTAAGTCCTATTTATTTCACCTATTAATTAACAATGCTTATGCTTTAAGAAAAACGAACCATCAACGGACAGCTAGTTAAGATGCATTATCCTATTAGTCAGAACTCAGATGGGCCACCATTCAATTTGTACTACGGCCCAAATGAGATAGCCCATCACTAAATGTAACAGCAAATCTTGTTTCTTGAAAACGTGTATTGTAAGAGGGTAATAATAGCATAAAACGGGTCAAAAGTAGAACGAGTTTACGTAAAAGAAACGTGTTATCATTTATTAAAAGGTTATATATAAGCAGAGTTGTAAAAGCGAATCATTGGATTCGATTCTCTGTCTGTCGATTTGGAGTGTCGACCATAACAGAGGCATTCCCCGGTTTAATCTCGTTCGAGAGGAAGAATAATCTGGACGCGATCCTCAACCGAAAATGAACGACGCCGATGTTTCGAAGCAGATCCAGCAGATGGTCCGCTTCATCCGCCAAGAGGCTGAGGAGAAGGCCAACGAGATCTCCGTCTCCGCCGAAGAGGTATGGTTTTCGCGTTGATGTTCCGACTTGCCTGATTTAGGTTGTTGGATTCATGCTCTTTTTTGGGAAATTTGTTTTATGATTTAGTTTTTGTTTGTTGGTGTAGGAATTCAACATCGAGAAGTTGCAGTTGGTGGAAGCTGAGAAGAAAAAGATCAGGCAAGAGTACGAGCGCAAAGAGAAACAAGTTCAAATCCGCAAAAAAATGTAATATTTTTGTTTTTGTTCTTTTGTTGTTCATTTCATTCATTATCTTGCTGCTTGTGTGTGGTTGAAGCGAATGATTGATTGATTTTTTCTCAAGAAATTGTTTAGAACAATATCAAATGGAATTTGATTATGGAAAAAATTTGATTGATCAGAACACTTAACTAGGCATCTCAATGTTGATCTGCTGAAGTTTTGTTAATTTTTTTTCCAAAATTCTTTTTCCTCCAATTTTCTTGGAAGACCTGGATTGAAAATTTGCATCTAAAAAATGTTCTCCTGGGCATTATGATTAAAAATCGTGACTACTTATGACATGAGCTTGGATGCGTACTCTGAACTCTGTATGCTCGGGAATGTCTTGGTGTTGTCCCATCCCTGTGAAAGCTACAACCTATAGAGTATTGTGATCTGATATGAGTTTGGATGTCATCTTATTATGCAATTGTATTGTGTGTAGTGAGTATTCAATGCAGCTGAATGCTTCTCGAATCAAGGTTCTTCAAGCACAGGATGATTTGGTCAATTCCATGAAGGAAAATGCATCGAAGGAGCTTTTGAATGTTAGCCGTGACCATAAAAAGTATAAGCTCCTCCTAAAGGATCTCATTGTTCAGGTTGTGTATGCTGCGTCCTACTATGCATTGTTTACATCTCCAATTTAGTTAAGAAGTTAGAAATTCGTCTCAGAGTTTTGCAGATAGCATATAATATGGGAGACTAGTTTGCATATGAATGTTAGTTTGAAAAAGTATTTGGTTTTCCTGTGAATTAGCTTCTTCATAGTAAATTATTCTTTAGTATTATCCAAAGATGTGGACATGAGGTGTTCATCTGAAGCTGCATAAAACCTTTATGCACTTTGATATTAATTTGTCAGGAAGGAGAAAAAATGTAATCCAAAACCATTAGAATCTTCATTTTCCCCAAATGGCTGTCAATCTTCAAATTCAGTTTCTAGTTAAGAAGCACCTAACTGATCTACTTATAATTTACTTATTTTAATAGTTCATATTTGTGATGATGCAGCAGCATCAGTGCAGAATAATTCTTGTTAGAAAATGACATTATGTTGCATATGTCATTTTTCATCAATGCCATCAGGGCTATCTTATTACCGCTTGACCATCCGTGTGCTATTGTTTAAAAATATATTTTTGCTTTTCAGAGCTTGCTGAGGTTGAAAGAGTCATCTGTATTGTTGCGCTGTCGTAAAGAGGATTCAAAGTTGGTGGAGTCTGTCTTGAACTCAGCTAAGGAGGAGTATGCAGAGAAGGCAAAAGTTCACCCCCCGGACATTGTAATTGATAATGTCCACCTACCACCTGCTCCATCTCACCGCAATGAACACGGTCCTTTCTGGTAAGTCAACTCTACCTACTATTTGTCTTTTTCGTGGATAGTGACTGGTGCAAAACTAAGCTCACTGGTGCTATAGTTGAGTGAATGTAGACCATCAACTGCTCTATGATAGTTCTTTTACTTGTTCTCTCTCCTTCTCACTTTTGGCATAGATTTTTTGACCTCTAGGATTGACTGGTTCGAAATCTGGAATCTGTTAATATCTGACATAACTCTTCTCCATCTTCTATTTTTAGCTCTGGAGGTGTCGTGTTGGCTTCGAGGGATGGGAAAATTGTGTTTGAGAACACTCTTGATGCTAGACTGGATGTTGTGTTCCGTAAAAAATTGCCAGAGGTGCGTACAATTTATCCTCTTTCCATATTCGTAGCTGTGTATTTCTGTTTAACCATTTTGGTTTATCTTAAACTTCCGACTGTCATATACCATAATATGTTCTTACATTTCAGATTGCCTGCTAGCATATTAGCAGTGATCCCAGGCCTAACATAATCTGCATTTGATTGCAGATACGCAAGAGTCTTTTTGGTCAGGTCGCTGCCTGATGGTCAAAATCTCCCCGTATTAGCTATCATCTTGTGTTCGTTCAAATCCTTTTAAAGCTTTTCTGATTCTAAGCAGGCTATCAACCCCAAAAAATCGGTCATCTCATGGCTTATTCTATGCATGCACTCTTTTTCCATCAGTGAGTTATGCTGTTCTCCTGATCTGTATTCACCGTGCGTATGAAAGTATTTGCTGAGACGACGTTCATAGAAGCTCTTAGCTTGAATACGTTGCATTCAATTTTCGATAGCATCTGTTCAATAATTGTAAGCTGCTCAGACCTAGTATTTGTTGCCTTGAGAGAAAAAATAAGGTGGAGAAGATGGTCTATAAATGCTTATTGTACTATGACACTTTCTTCGTAATTTATATCCCTTCCCTGTCAGCTGGTCAGGTGTGTTCCTTTAAAAATAGTTAGACATCAATAGAATCATAGACATCTTGGGTTTTATGCAACTTGTCCCCTGTGAAATTAAAAACAGGCAAACCTCCTTCTTGTACGTGAAATATAAGTTCAAAAAAAATTAAAAAAACTCCTTATTCCCCTCGATGAAATTTAATATATGTCCACTATAAGTTTATTTTGAGCAGTTGATTTTCCAATCATACCAAAATGGATGGTTGATTTCTGTATTAAATTTGGATCACTTATCATATTGAGTAAGACATGTAAACTTATTTTTAGATATATTTTCAGGTTTAACGAATCATAAGTCAAGGTATGTTAGCCATTTTATAGCTGAAAATTTTTAAAGAGTCCCAGGGGAAGCACAAGTATTGCACTTCCTCTGCGCATGTGTCTGTTGTGTAGTTAACGTTAAGTTCTTTGATGAAAATCATGGCGTCTTCGAATCGCAATGTCGACCCATATCTAACTTTTCTGGAAAGGAACAATGACTTCACTTATATTTTGTTGCATCCACTAAACCGTCGTTTATTTATTTTTTTGAGTTTCTAGCATCGCCTTTGCTTAAACTTAACCATGCAGAAATACTTATTTGGACTTGGGATGAATAGGTGGGATCGTGTTTTCTATATTTGAATGAAAAAAAAACATGTAAAGAAACAAATTAGACAACCATAAATAATTTGTAGTCGCTCTGTCTTCAATGTAGAGATTGAACTCAGCAATTGAATGATTCATTTTGTCGGGAAACTGAACAATATATAAGCAACATTCTTTAAACCTAAAATGACAGCTATCGAAACTAAGCTACTCGAATTAGTTCGAATTCAGAAATGTCTCTATATTTTATTGAATTCGAATTTGAGCTGTAAATTTTTTTTACTTGATTCAAAATTGGATTTAACTTCACAAACTTGAACTTCATATTTTACTGTTTCAAATTTGAATTTGAGTTTGACTTTTACAAAAGTGACTTAAGTTGAATTCGAATAGTTATTGTATTGAGTTGCTATTCAAGTTAACACTATTAGTTGTTAATACCAGTATTCATTTTTAGGTGAAAATCGGATCCCTTTGCCAAAGAAACTCAGAGAAAGTATAACCCTTACTCCTTGGATTTTGGATAAGAGCAAAGGAAGTCATTACAAAAAAATAAAAATATTTCCAAGTAATCAATCGCAATAAGATGAATTACAACGTCATATTAATTAATACCGGCTAGAATTGCTTAGGAAAAAAAATTACACAAAATCCTAGTCTAACCTTAATCAATAAATGCTCAACGTTTGGTCTGGTGCTAAAGTAAGAGTACAAATAAGTTGAGTTCAAGTTGAATCAAGCTACAAATTTAGATTCAAGCTTAACTTATATTAAATTGAGTTGAGCTTGAGTTCAACCTCAAAAAACTAAGCTTAATTGAGTTCAAATTCAAATCGAGTCGAGCTTGAGTTCACTATCTTCATTTTTGTGAAAAATGAAACATACTGTGGTACTAAATAACCAAATATAGTTTGTAAACATTAATATCTTTCAAATGATATTAAACATATAAATGATGTAAACACTTATTAATTAACATAATAATGTAGTTTACTTACATATGTATTCACTTATAAAATGAATAAATCTAAAATTTTAATTAATTTAATTATTCTATTTTTATATTTAAGTGATTAAAGGACATATATATATATATTAGAAAGAAATTATACGAGAAGTTAATAATTATATATGTGAATATATATATTTTTCTAATTAGATATATATGTTATATTAATTCACATAATATTGTTAAAAATACCGCATTATTACTATTACATAATTAAGGCTTTGTTGTTTTTCAATTTTTGTCATGTGTTTTTAAGTGTTTTTATCTTTGAAATTGTATAAAAGTAAAAAAGCGAAAGAGATAATATTTAAAAGTGTAATAATTGAGTGTATATTTTTAAAAGTAAATAATTTGAAAACAAGCATACCCTAAGTATTTAGAACATATAATTTTAATATATTATACATTATTTATTTTATATTAATTTTATAGTTGTAAAGTATATTTACATGTATTAATTATTTGATAAATAAAAATATAAAATATTTTAAAAATTAAAAAATGTCACGAACCAACTCACGACGTCTTAAATTAAGAAAATTGAGATTTTGAGCTCAACTCAACATAGATTTGAGCCGAGCTTGATTTAAGTTCAAAACAGTTTGACTTTGAATTAGAGTCAGTTTGCTCATCGTGCACTCCAATGCTAAACAACCGGAAGCGACACAGGGGGCATTCGTGGCGATCCACCGGTTAATGCAGAACCCATGAAAGCCACGGGAGCACGGCATTCCTACAACCTGTGAACCTTCTCTCAACTCCTTTCCGGCGTATTGAACAACAACCGCTAGAGTCTTCCTTCGTCACTTCCACTGATTTCAATCCAAAGTAATTGTTATCCTTGGTGATTTCAGGGCCAGCCCGCGTATAAACCCTAGACACGATCTTTGGTACAGCTCCACCTCGTTCCGATTCTCCAGAATCCAATCTTTCAAACCCTGGTTTCGTTTCAATCCATCACCAAAGAGTCTGTTAATCTTCCGGGAAAGTTTTTAATGCTTTTTTTTTTGCGTACATCCGTGTAATTGTCTTCCCGATCATCCTCAGCGCAGCAAAGACCAATGACCCATAATCTCTCGGCTATGATTTCGTCCAGGTTTTCAGTTCCAGGATCTTCCGGGAAGTAGAGACCCCAGTGGATGTTCTGCACGGGGAAGGGGGTTTCCAGGCTTTGGATCATCCTGGACATGATACTAAGTCGTTCCGACTGGCGTGGATGCCGGAAGGTTTTCTTACTGGTGGTACGAATCGGGGGGGGGGGGGTGTGGAATTCACGACGGGATTCGCGGGAACGTCGGAGACAACACCTGTTGACGGGGAAACTTCAACGATGAATTGATCCCTGTCTGGCTGTCGTCTCCCGGGTGCCCCTGGAATTGCATACACGCAGACGCAGCTATCGTGGGGTGTGGTCCGATCCGCCATTGTTGTTGTGACAGATACTTTTGGTTAATCAGTTCGTGAGGAATGTGGGAGTATACATAAAGATTTGGAAAACACTTAGTTGTAGTTGGATTTGGGGAATGAGTTGGAGCAGGTATGGGATGGAAGCCATGTATATATGGATGTAATATACCTATCAAAGCTTAGAACCCTAGCTAGGGATGTGTTCTTTATTAGTCACCACTAATAACGATCCTTCTTTTCTTTTCTTTTCTTTTTATTTATTTATTTTTCTTCTATTTCCATTTTGGACGTGTCCTAAAGGAGTGTTTGTTAGTTTTATAAATTTAAGTGATTAGTTTCGTGGATATAATTAATAACAAAATTTAATTATCGCTAATAAAGGCTAAAAAAAGCACGTCACTATATGTTTGCTTGCTTGTTTTGATGGGTTTGTAACCCACCAAGATTTTAACAAAGCAAACGTGCAACAAACAAAAATTTTGTTTTAGTTTAAATTCAATTTTTTTCTTAAACATACACACAAATATTTAATATTTAATCATTACTTCTATTCACAATTAAATCTATACTTATATATTGATACATATGATATACATTCACTTTTTTTATATATTTATACTTTGAGAATTCTATATACTATCATATTATCTAATTATTATTGTACATATATATACATATGCAAATTCAAAAGATATGATTAGGCATAATTTTTACACCCAAGTTTAGCACGTGTAGATATAATTCACCTATATATGTGTGTGTGTGTATTAATTAGCATCTATAATTCCATGTCACTATACAAATTTTCATTATTAGCTATTGATGCACACTCTATGAGTGTGCATTTTAATTAAAAAGATGACGTTTTTGTTCCACATAAATTTTTTGATAATGTAAAAATATTTAAAAATATATTTCATATGTATTATTTTATAATTTACAAAAAATTACATATTTTATTCCTGTAAATAATTCTTTATTAATGGTAGCAAAGCACAAGGTTGTATATTTTTAATATTTGTAACATCAAAAATAAGTTATCCAAAAAAGATATTTTATATAAAATGAGAAAGAATGAACAAGTTGAGGAGGGAAAAAATTATAATTAAAAATAAAAATAAGGTAACATAAAAAATAGTGGAATGAATCTTGCACAATTTCTTGCCAGGACGAATTGCCTGTACTTGCCGATCCAACGTTGCAATAATAACATTGGTTTTAGGAACACCTGTTGGTAATGGAGGGATCTGGTCGATGTTGGGAGTCCTGAGACACAAGTTATGGTTAGTCTTCCCTTTCAAGTGTAGAGCTAATATTATAGGTTGATCTTGGAAATTTTGATTATCTATACTGCATAACAAAAATATGAGTTTTTTTTTACCAAATGACGTATATATCATTGATTAAATATTTCTATTTATTATGATAGATAATGCTATATAGGTAAAAATAAAATTCTATTTAAAATATTCATCGTTTACTAATAGAGTCCTAATATGTCTAATCTATTTTTTGTAGTTATCTTTAAATTATATAAAATAGAAATCTTTTAGTTGTACTAAACTAAAAGAATTTTTAACTAATATGTATTTTAGTACTAGAAGATTAATATAGTCCCAATATATTCAAACTAATATAATTATTTCTAAAGTTGTGTGAAATAGAAATTAAGTAGTAGGAAATTAATAGAATTTTAAATTATTTATAAATTAAGTAAAATAAAAAAATAATAGAATCATAATGTTTTTAAATTATTTTTTAAAAATAATAGAATCATAATTTTTAAAAATTATTTATAATTTTAAATTCACAATAAATTAAATTATAATTGCATAATTGTATTTTAAAAATAACAATGAATTCCAAGTAGGGCATTGACTTCATAACTATATAGCCTGATAAATAGAAAATAAAAAGAACTAAAATTTTAAAAAATAACAAATTTTATATATAAGGACTTCGCTATTGCTATAACAATATACAATAAAATAATTAAAGCAGGAAAACTTTGATCACCAAATTTATTAAGTATGCGGTGATTCATTTTATATTATTATTCAATTTCATAGTTAATTACATTTAGTTAATATTGTAGAGTAGCAAGAAAAATAGAGCTACAACAATGTATTAAAAAGATAAATAAACAAATTATATATATATATATATTATATATAAGAAATCAAATTTCTTATAAAAAATAATATGTTATAAAATATTTAAAATGAATACATTTATGGCTATTAACTTTATTTAATATGTTATTATTGCATAATTAATTTTGTTAAAACATAAAAGTAAATTAATGGGAAGATATCAATGTCAAGATTATGTCAACTAATAAACATAAAATTAAATAATTAATTAAAAAATTATAAGTATATATGTCAGTTAAAGTAAAATATGAAACAAAGACAAATGGCAACACAAATAATGTTAAAATAATGAAATAAAAATTTGAATGAACAAATAAATTTCATATATGTTATAAAATATTTAAAATGAGTAAATATTTGATTACTAGCATTTTTAAATATGTAATGAGTTAAAATATAAAAAATAAAATAAATTTCCATTATAAAGAACACTATTCTTAAAATTATATATCTTGAAATATCTAAAACTGCTTAATATTTGATCATCATTTTTATTAACTATGTGATAATTCTTTGAATATTATAATATTTATTTATAGTTAATTATATTATGGTAAAAATCATATAAAATAAATTAAAATGGAATATGGTACAATAATGTGCTAAAATTTTAAATAAATAAATAAACTATAATTTTAAAAATGATATTCTTAAAATATACATTATGAAAATTTAAATTATAAAGGCCAAAAGTATTTTTTAGAAATAATAATTAAAACTATACTGACATGATATTTTATGATATTTTGGATTAAGAAAACAAAGGTATAAAAAAAAAAGAAATCAAATTTGGTAATGCATTGACAAAAACTTATTTAAAAATTTTAAATATTTATATGCAAGAATGAAGTAAATGATAATTTAAAATTCAATCTTATTAACAATGAATGTATTAAACGTGTGGTGATTCACTTTATATTATTATTTGATTTCATAGTTAATTATACTTTATAAATATTATACATAAAAAATAGCAAGAAAAATACAGTTACATCAATGTGCAAAAAATTGACATAAATAAATTATAAGAAATCAATATTCTTATGAAACATAATATGTTATAAAATGTTTAAAATCATAAATTTATAACTATCAACTTTATTAAATGAATTATTATTTCATAATTACATTTTTGAAAACATAACAATCAATTTATTTCAATAAATCTATTTAAGCTATCAATAAATTTTAGTATTTTTTTTTACTTTTCTAAATTTTAGTTTATATTGTATCATTTAATAACAAAATATATTGATAAATAAAATTGAAAAAAGAGAGAGAAGGTTAATGCTATAATAAGGTAATCAAAATATCATTTTTCTAACAATAGTTAAAAAAAAATTTGATCTTAAAATAAAATTGTTTATGAATCTCAATTAATTTTATCTTAATATAAGGTGTTTTTTTTTATAAATTGTTAATTTTTATTATTATATAAATTATATTTTATTATGCTATCCGACCACTGACCTAAATTATTTGATATACTTTAAATTATTTGATTTTAACACATGTTTTACATTATACATGCCAAACACATAATATTTTCTAGTAATTTAATAAGGTTATTTCAGAAAATTTAATTAAATGACCAAAAACAGTAAATATGATAGCTTCCCACATTCTATAACAGTAGAGATACATAGTTGCTAAATGTCGTTTATCCTCGTAACCAACAAAAGTAGTACATGAAAGAGTAAAAAGGCTCATTATCATAATATTCCTGTGTTGCAAGTGTAATACAAGAACTGGGGTGTTACAACTAAACTTTTAACCAACCCTACATCAAAGACACAGTTTAGTTTATCCCACAAATAAAGTTAAAAAGAAAAGAAAAAAAAAAAAAAGAAGACAAGAGGCAGCCAGTGGTCACTCAAATCGACCTGCTTGCTGGTTCCACGTTAAACCCGTTGGATCGATCAGTTGGGCTGGTTTTCAAAACAGTGGTGACTCTTATTAGTACTAAAGAAAAATCCAGTGTCCAAGGAGCACAACTTGGTCTTGGATAAGGTGAACTTTAGTGCGAAGAGAGCGTGTACGTTATCATGTGACAGTTGTCACATTAATACCAAGCAACAAAAAAAATTAATTGGTTATTACAAGTCGTGTGACAAACTTGACATAATAAAACATTCATTGTATTTACGCCAGGTGCAGCTGTCGCTGAAAAGATTTGTTGCCACTGCATTCGATTACATTTAGGATACTTCTTTAGACACACATCCACAACATATAATCATAATACAACAGGAGTAAAGGAACGACAGAACCATCCAAAGTGAAGTAGACAAACAAGAACAAAAGAGAAGGAAAAATGATTAGACAGCTGAAGGGGAACGGAAAACTCGAGTGACAGATGTAAAGCTGCCAAACTTGCTCCTTGACTACTTGTTGAGTCTGCTGGTTCTGTCCTCCTGCAGAACATCAAGCAGCAGGGTGCTCTTGCACTTGGGGCACTTGGGATCCTCCTCCAGGAGCATAAAATACATCAGGCACCTAGGACACCCCACCAGCATCATCATAGGACTGCTCTCCGGGCTGCTCGAGTAGCTCATCGTCTGACTGGGGCTCGCTTCTCCGGACAGGCATGAGCTTCCGGGTGATATCTCCGCGGAAGAAACTGATTCGCGGGCCGAGAGAACCTGCCCGCGATCCCTTGGCGGGGATGAGTTCAGCTTCAGCTCAAGTTTTGGACTCTGATCATTCATTTTTCGCAAATGCTGCGTGCACTGTAACAGTTTCACGGAACAACAAATGATGATCAGACAGGAATTGCACACATTATACATTGTGGTGAACCCCAGTGAATGAAGCAGGAAAGCTCATTACCTTTTCAACAAGCAGCCACGGTTTGCAGAACTTTGTGAAGATTGTAAGAAACTTTCAGCACTTGAGGTGTTTTTCTGATGTGCCCTTCAAAGGGCTATATATAGAATTGAAAATGTATTGCACAAACAAAAGGACTGGTTTTTCTTTAATTCCAGAATTGATTATGGATACGACTGGAAAGATGAGCATAGAGAACATATAGGCAAGAAAATTGAATTGTATTAAAGTGGAGAGGGGTGTGGAAGAAGACAAGTGATTTAAGTCTCATGACAGAAATGTACTGATTGTGGGGAAAGATCACAAGATTTTTGCTGGCAGAATGAAATTACTAGTGAATATTTGCACCACAATTTGCTAGCAGGTTTCATTCATTGCTGACAATGTTACTTAGGGATTAAATGCAATTTTTATTCTTTAACTATAGGAATTTGGCATATTTGTGCTTTAACTTCGTCACTTGTCAAAAATGTCCTACAATTAAGAAAACTTGGCAATTTAAAGACAAAAAAACACTAATTTCATTTACAACTTGGAGTCTCTAGCCAAAATTACACGATGGAATTGATGTGGGTGCTGACATAACATGTACTTTTTATCCGACATGTCCCAAAATTTGTAGGATTTTGTACCCTCAAATTGTCCAAAATTTCTAATTTTAGGACAATTTTGTCAAGTGTGAAAGTAAAAAGACAAAAATGCCAAATTGCAATGGTTAAAGGACAAAAATTGTATTTGGTTAGCATGTTATACAGCTTAGAGCAATCAAGTTTACCATTAAATTGCCCAAGTGCCACCAGATTAGGCATTAGAGAGTATAATACAACTTTCTAGTGTTGGACTAATAAAATTCTCACTGGATACATGTTTAACAAATAACCACCGAAAACAGAGACAGGTTTCTGAAGAACTTTTGTCCATAATACAGATTTCCTTGCCTCAACATGTTAGATTTTCATCAAATTTGTGGTAATCATTGGGCGAGCCGTTTTTTCATGTGCAAAGCTCGTGCAACTGGAATATTGAAAATGAAAGCGACTTCCAAACAATTCCAATATCGGTAAACAATACAGGGAACAGCTTATTCACCCTCTGAAGAAATTTCAGACACAATTTATTGCAAGTGGTCCATAAGCAATCGATCTATTACACTACAAAACTAATAGTTACTACAGTATATTTTTATGTAATAAATCAGAGGATGGATAAACTGCAGTAAAGCCCCTTCCAACGTAGAGCAGACAGGCAGTTAACTGTGCAGATGGCGCGTCATTTGCCTTGCCATTAATGAGTTCTCAAGAGTCATGCTTGGCTTTTGGGGGGGGGCCTCATCAGTTTCAACCAACGTTATTAATGTCCAAGCAGAAGAGTTTCTCCTGAATTGTCCCATATTTCTTCTTCAACAACCACGCTGCACAAGTTAGTGATTGTAAGCCACCAAAGTTTGAAGCACATTACACCAAAGCATGTGACAGGTTTCTAACAGATGTAAGGAAGCATTAGTATGTTTAGGACCCGATTTGTTTCACATTAAATTGATGTAGGTTTTTTGGATTGCGAATAACGATTGTTCAGAAATAAATCTGGTAATGCCCAAAATAGTCTTAAGAAGACATCGGAAACCGAAGCTGATGACACTTGACAATTGGTCCATATGGTTAAGGTATGTTTTCACTACTAATTGTGAGATTCACAAACATGTTTTGAATTAACGAAAACAAGACGAGGACAAGGAAGTCAACATCTGTGGGCTGCTTGAGCTAATTTGGCCTGTGAAATATAGTTTGCGTGAGCTATAATTTGGCCATTTTTCCATCCACAAGAAAAATACTATCATAGCTTATAAATAATATTTTCAAATTGAAAATTGAAAAAGGCCGAAATCACCAAATGGATAGGACAAGATCCTACTCATACCAATTAAACATTATTCATACCCAAATCCAAGTTGGAGTTGTAATAAGGGGGATCGTGTTAACTTGTTTCAACTTAGGATAATAAGTTCATGAGTTTGGTCTTACTTCAACGTCAAGAAACAAAAGAAGACTTCAATCTTGAAGTTTAACTCCGACACGATCAATTTAAAATATGTTTTATAGTGTAAATATAGGTTTTACCTATACTCATTCATATCTATGGGTATTTGTGCTCAATATTTACCAAGTGTTATAGATAGTTTTTTTAATAAAGTAATATTTGTATTTTTTTATCTAAGTTTAATATAAAGAAATTGTCCAAGGCATTTAAACTTAACATTTATGTGAAATGTTTTAATATTTTTTTTAAAAAAATATTTTTATTTTTTTTCTAATTTAATCTTTATTTAATTTAATTTTCTATGTATTTATAATTTTTTGTTTTATTTAATGTTTGATAAATTGTATTTCCAAAAGCAAAATGAAATATTAATTTAATTTAATATGAATTTTAGAAGACAAAAGAAGTGAATTAAACGTAGTTTTATAGATATAATGTTAGTAATGAATAAAATATATTGCTCATTACAATTGAATTTTCAAAATTAATTTAAGTAATAAATTTTTTTAAAAAATAACAAAACATTATTTTAAAGTTTACCCATGCTCATTCCATACCCAATGGGTCCAATGTTGACTGGTAGGATAAGATATGAGTGTTTATAGGTATGAAAATGTACGAGCATTTTAAGTATATAAGGTCTTTATAATATTGGACAGTTGTGGGTATATACACAGGTAGCATGGTACCCTACCATTGATACACTTATTCTTTGCCTTTCTATCATGATCACATTTTAGGAGAATGCAGCATTGTGTTAAGTGCTCAATTTGATTATCAAAATTTGGTTATTTAAGGACGAATGCTACTCGTAGTTTAAGTTAGTGCAAGACAATTTCCTTTGCCATCCGGCATACGTATATATGAGGCTGGTCACCGGCATTCGACAAACAACACATAGTCACGAATTCTGTGAACAGCCCATGCAGGGCTGATCTCTTGGACCCCTCCAAATTTAATGGAGTTCTGATACCACCTTGAATCGATAGCCATTGTTTAGTAGCTCTGCCACCCAATAGAGATCTACATACAGCATAATATCTTAAAAATATAACAAGCTGGAGCCGTGGGATGTAATTTTGTGGCTCCACACTCAGACAAGAATATCTTAAAAAGTGGTCTGGAACCTGACAGGTGGTGTTTGTAACAAAGTGGTTTCTTTCGTTGGTGGGCTTATTTGTCGGAGCGGACAGATAATTGTCTTGAAGAACTGCACAAATATATGGAGTCTTCGAGGTTGCAGTTCACCGTTGCGGTGGTCCTGTGAGAATCCCAACGAGCGTACGATTTCGCCGGGAAATTTTACTGATGTCGCCCACAACCGTGGGATTAGATGAGTTCTGGTAGCACCTCTCCAGAGCCTCATGAGAGCTCTTTTGCTGAGCCGCAAACAATGCACTCTTGAATTGTTGCATGTCTTGATCACGTTCGTTCATACTCACAACCTGGATGCATGCATGGACATGGAAAAAGAAAACTTATTCATTTTATATATTGAAAATAATATAAATATCCTCAAATTAATAGTAGTTAGTTTATTTTTATTATTATCATATCAAAAAAAATTATAATAAATTATAATTATAATTTCAATAAAATCTTGCAAGATGATTTTATTAAATACTTTATTAGTTTATTTTAAAATTAAAATACATAATCTTATAAGATTTTAAAACATTTTTTCAGTCACTTGACCTTATAAATTATTCAAAATAAATTTAGCCAAGACACCCTCTTACTCTTGATTGGGTTTAGTGGTTTAGTTGAGTGTTCCACGCGACAGAAATAACCTATTCAAATGATTTGAAGCCTCTCTCATCCTCATTCATACTGAGTAATTCTGCAAATCATTGATTGAAGGATCACTTGTCACGAGGAATCGATCACATCATAGCCATAAAGGGACCCCTAACAAAATATGTTCAAATTAAACAAAAAAAACAAATATTTAACTTCATTTCTTCGAACAACAATGACGGTATTCGTCATACAAGTGCTCTAAAACACCGAAAAGTTGACTATAAAATCACAGAATTTATTTCGAAAACAACATATGAGTGGATAATAATATTCAACAACTTATAAGATAGTTAAGTTTTATAAACACGAACGGTTATTAAATTTTTCTTAATATGACATCTTTATGATAATATCATTAAGGATGTTCGTAACATTGTAGAATGACTCCCTAAATAGTTTGAAGTGCTTACAAACTCTTGAGTATAATAAACTTAGCCAAACTATCTTTAATTATCAATCAACATGACAAGGCATCTTTTGACCATAATACAAGAGCTTCTTCAGTTCTTGATTGCAAGTATCTGTAACTCATCATGTGGATTGTGCAAACATGCCGAAATCTTTATTTCCAATGGTGAACCCTCCATCAACCACAAGATTACGTCCACTCAAATACTTGGACTCATAACTTGCCAAATACGAAGCAGCCTCAATCACATCTTTTGCCCTCAAAACAGCCCCTTTGAGGAAAGCATAAGCCCACCTAATTCCATCATCGTCAAATTTGAAGAAATCCCTTGCTAGAGGAGTAGCAACAAGGTCAAGGCAAAACGCAGTTCTTATGATTACCATGATCTCCGAGTTCCATAGCTTTATTTTTTGTAAGCTCCACCAGTGCATGCTTTGAGCTTGACATGGGCACGAGGAGCATGCTTAATTCCTAGAAAGGCATCAACAAGGTTGGCTTTGATTACCTCTTCAAATTCAGATTGTAGGTAGTCAAGAATGTTAGCCCTAGCCACTCTACCAATCCCTGCATTGTTGTGCATGATGTCTAGCTTTCGTATCTAGCAATAGCGTGCTGACTGCATTTTCTACCTCAGATTCTTTAGTTACATTGCAGTGGACAAAAGTGGCTGATGATGATCCCAAATCTTTGGTCACCTTCTTTCCTAAGCCTTCTTGGATATCTGATATCAATGCTTTAGCTCCATGTTTGGAAAATAGTCTTGCAATGGACTCGCCAATGCCACTAGAAGCACCTATTACTAAGGCTACCTTTCCTTCCAACCTAGTTGGCAATGACATGCTGTTATAAAGTCAAAGAGAGAGCTTCATCATGTAACAAATTGAGGTCAGTCATTGAATGGACATGGCTCAGCATTGACAGAATTTTGAATTTCGTGGATAAATTTTGAGATGAGGTGCATGGACTACAGGTGTTAGGAATCACAAAAGACGAGAATAAGCCTTGAAAATTTTTACTCGAATGAGAATCAAAGGACTTACTTTCTTAGACAATTTAAACACCAAAATGATACGAAGCAACAAAGACTATTGAACATACCTTCTCACAATGCTTTTTTTTTTAACCTTCTCACAATGTTTGAGGCTATTGAAGTGATTTCAACAGTAGAGTATGTGGCATTCTCTTCCATTTTGAGCCACATATTTAGTGGAAGGTCAAGGGCTAAAGGTATCATGTCTTAGACAATTTCTTCATAAAATTTGTTCCAGCATTAATTTGATTAGAAATGTTACAGGTGTCCTTGATTTTAGGCAGTCTCTTGCAGTTGTCTTCTGTTCAATTCCCCTTTTAGATTAAGCAGCTCATAATTCAGAAGTCCTAACTATTGTTATATGATAATTTACAGGTTCTTTGGAATGGGTTTTGCAGTGCCTCCTTTCCACTTCCCCATGACTTGTTCCTGCTTTCCTTCCACTTCTTTGTGTTCAAGAAATTTTCATCAAGTTAATGGCATTGAATTTTCTACTTCAAGGTTCAATTTTTCAATTGATGACCTACTGTGGGTCTAATTTATTTTTTACTAGGAATAACTTCTTCAACTTACAAGTTTCCTCCTAGATATCACCAAAAAGTACTAATAACTTTTCAAACACTACTAAATTTTTGGATGATGGATACTTCGGGCATCCGTTTCAGACAAAACAAACTCTTGCATACTTTGAATGTGAACAACAAAAATCACTTCATTATGTTGAAGTTCGAAGAGCTTGATAGGAACAATGTAAAGCACTTCACTACACGCTAAGTTGCAAACAATTGAAAGTGGTGATGCAGAATTTCCAAATCTACAAAAGCCTGGATTGATTATGGTGAAGCCGCCATTGGCTAAAAGATTGTGTTCACTAAGAATCATCACTTGCCAAAAACAAGGCAACCCAAGCCACATCTCAACCATTGGAGCGTCCCCTTGTTGGTTTCACCGGAGTCTTTTTTGTTCCGCATGTCTGCAAATAAATGTCGCAAGACAGTCAGACACTTGAACGTATAATAGATTGTTGTAAAACAAGAAGAAGATAGTTTTTCATAAGACCACACTTTACAGTTGGCGGAAGACCGAATTAGTGGACTAACTTTATACAACAGTTGATTAAGGTCTAAGATAACTGGAAAAAGGCCTAAGGCAAAAGGACATAAAGATATGCCCTTATCTTTTTGTCCTTACATCAAAAGCTGCTTATGGCCCAAAACTTTAGGTCAACATTTTCTTCTTTCCAATCCCAACCCAAACAACAAGAAGATATTAGGTCCAACCATGGGTTATTTGATCTGGAACCCTTTTTGCTTCTAGGGCTCCTGGGTGTCTCTGGAAATGTAGCGTGGAGCTTTTCTTATACTTAAAAAATATATTTAAAAATCAAAAGATATATAACCTATACTTCTTTACTATTTAAATTAAATTAATGAAATTTAAATTAAGCATATTTTTGTCTCTTAACGTGTTTCTTAAAAAAACTTTGTAATTGTTCTTCGTCGTATTTCCCTTTTCTTAAGACTCACTCATCTAAAAATAAATAAAATAACTAATGAATTTTTCATTTTAAAATTTATTAACATTCCGTTATATTTTATTATTATATGCATTTAATGCTCTTTAGTTTATATAAATATGGGGTGGAACTATAATATAAAGCATAGGCATGGATCAAATTAGTTATGAATGATATTTTTTAAAAATCATTAAAAAGTCAAAGAAGGTCTTGACAATAATATAATAGTATTGATACACATAGTATATAGTAATAACTAAATATGGTGATAGTATATAAGGTTCTCATAGTATAAATGTATAGGTGTGAGTATATATGTTGATTTGATATTATTGAATTGTATAATTACATAAGATAAAAAAAAATTAAATTTAAATTTAAATAAAACTTTTGTATTGTTAAATATTTGTTTTGTTCTAAGTTAATTGTATAACAGAGTCAAAGGATTCTTATTATTTAAAAGGGCAAAACCCCTGAGTTTTTTCACTTTAGCCTGAGTATTAATTTATTTAATAGCCCCAAGTTAACCTTAGATTAGTCTATAGAGATAAAATAAATTTTTATTGCACACTATTCACAAATTCTTAATATATAAATTTTAGTGAATTAAGTCATAAAAATTAATTATCTTTAACAAAGCAACAGCTGCTATGCGTTTTAGCATTATTATTTTTACAAAAAAAAAAAGCAATAATATTTACATTTATACTCTATATAAAGCATTTGCTCCCTCAAGTAAGAACTATAGATATAAAGTTAATTTACTATATTTCCTCTTGTTATTTCTATTTTTTATTCTAATATTTTCATTTCTCCAAGTTATTTATTTTTGTCACTCTTTCATTTTTAATCACTAGTTTCTACATCGCTCTTTCAGTTTTTTTTTTTAAAAATTTTAATACATTCTTGCATTTTATATTTTTTTTGTTATAATATAAATAATAAAATTATATAACGCACAACTATTTTAACCATTCGTTTTTCAATTTTCTATTTTTTACAGATGAAATAAAATATTTTTTGTTTTTTTATTTATATAATTATACACCCACTTGCTAGTAACTTTTAATGCAGTTGCCCTATATAATATTGATTTTATTCAATTTCAATTAATATCATTTATGGTATTCATGTCAAATCATTAGTAAGAGTATTAATATCTTCCCATAGTTAGAGAATTTTATTTTTAAAATTTAATAGTACTTACTATATTTTTCTTCAAAAAGATTATGGTTATATTTGGATGGTGATTTTTTTGGGATATAAGTGATGAAAATTTTGTCGAGTATGAAAACTATATTTAATTGTAAAATTTTTATAGATAAGAGTTTGAATTTATTTTAATCTGTACATTTACATATAATATAATAATGATTGAACAGTATCATTGTATATAAAGATAATTAGTAATTTTTGTGTATAAATATATAAAATATGAGTGTATGTGTTGTAAGTATTTGTAACAATTGAAATTTACATATTTGATAATTCATATAAAAGGTGAAAATTGTTCCATTTAGATGTGTATAAAACCCTTCAAAAATTTCAAACAAACATTGAGCATGTAGCATTTTGATATTTATGTTAAGATTGTTTCAATTTTTAGATATATTTTAATGAAAATATTTGATCAAATAATATTAGAGAGAAAGTCCCATTTCATAAACGAATGCTAAGTTTACTTCGAAAATTTTTAAATATTTTTTTTATCAATTAAGACCTCTGAAATAGTAAAAGACCATACAAAATTCTAAAAAATTATTCTTGAAAGTTATAGCTTTTAAGATTCTTTTATAAATCATTCAAAAACTATTATAATCTTATGTTATTAATCGGATTATTTGCTTACTAAAATTATAATAAAAAATATAGACAATCAATTGGCATAGTCAAATTTACTATCCATGATTGTTAAAATTAATTAATTCATGAAATGTTTTTTATACTTGAAAATAACATTTAAATTACAACCCATTCAATTATATAAACATGAAAAAGGCCACTCTATCAAATTAGGCAATTGTCAAGAAAGAATTTAGATACTTTAAAAGAGCAACCAAAAGAATAATAAAATGACGTATAATTGCTTCATTTTAGTATAACAAAATTTAACAATCAATATTATTTTTCCACATTTTATATCCATCAAAATATATAAACTTTAAACGCATAATTCACCAAAATAACTTATTTTCTTTTACTTCTATAGTATTTTAAAATTTTCACACTTAAAATTCACATTTTTTTACCTTGCAATAAATGGCATCCAAATATAATCTAAATATTAAATTACATGAAAGGGTAACTCTTTTAACTAATTCTCACTACATGAGTTTAATTCAATCTCTAGAATTGACTTTTCTCGACAGCTCACGTTAATATCTTTAGTTTGATCCTTTGAGTGTTATGGATCACAGTTCTTAAAAATAAGATTTTTCTTGAACGCGCACTCTTGGTTTGAATTTTAATCTTGGATTTCATTATGTTCTTGTACTACTTTGTCATATGATTTTGTTACAATGCTCCTTCAATTTTGTTCCAACACTACGCTAAATCTGATTCTGGAAAAATCTTTGTCATGATTAGCCTACAGTATATAATTCATTGTCAGACATTCATGTAACGTCATACCTGACTTGCTAATTGGATGCTCACCACATTCTCTTCACAGGAACGCTAGCGATTTACGCGACAGCCACCGTCGCCCTCCGCCGACCATTGGCCTCCTCACTCTCTGATTCCATAGCACGTGGGCAGGACAAACAGGCGATCCGACGCGATCATAAAGTGTCCTGTGTCGTAGGTCCCGGTCAACAAGAAGTCTTATATCTTCTTGCATATTAGGTGTTTGTAAAATTGATAACCTTATCCCTCAATATGTATGTTCTAGAAAACTCTTCCTAGCAACTATAATTTAGTAGTCGTCGTAGTTTCTTTACAGCTCATCGCAGTTTCACATGCCCGAGACAGTGCTCAAACTTCTCTCAGCGGTCAATTTCAGAATCAAGATCAAACATCGCAAGAGACGGCAGTAGCAGAGAGGTTAAGAGACATGGCCTTAGTTCCAAGCTCGACTGTCAATCAGGAGCCACTGTTTGCGGAGGTTGATATGGGGGGCGATGCCTCTGCCCCCACTATCCGTGCCACCGTGGTCCAGGCAGCCACCGTCTTCTATGATACCCCTGCCACTCTTGGTCAGCTTTTGTTTCCGTTTCGTCTTTTACGTGTCCTCTTTTTTTTGGGATTGTTTACCTATATATCTTGCTCCAATTTTCAGTTGTTGAATTGAGACGTGAGATGATTACAGAATGCTTTTTCAAAATATATCTATTGCCCTCTAAATTACATGCATGTCCGGAATTTTCTCGGGTTAAATGTTTTTTAGACTTGAGAAGATTCAAATTTGGTTTCTTGGGTTGTGATACTTTTGATGCTGTTTGAATAGCCGCGCTTAGAAAATTTTTTAGTCAAGTAGGTTGTTTTTGTGTGTAGAGAACTTTCTGGCTGAAATAATTTCCAGCTAAAAGTTTATTTTGAGGTCAGTCCAGGTTTACAAGTTAGTGGTATTGATTTTTCTGTTTTTAGTTGGAGGCGGGGTGTTGGGGCGGAAGGTGCTAGGTGGATTTGCTTGGGTAAGTATGCGCGTTTGGTGTTAAGGAAATGACACTGCCTGTCAATTTCACATAATCTTGAGCAATGTTGTCTGAAAAATACTGTTAGGTTGTTTGCTTATTGTGAAGTGCTTAATGATGTGATGTTCAATTATCCTCACTCGAATGTGGATTGACATACCGAATTCTTAAAGCAAGTTGGCAACTGCACATCCTCTTCCAGGAATCTAGAAAATTTTCTGTGCATCTTCTGATAACTTCCCTTTTGAAGCTTATTCTATAGATATTTGCGTTTCGTTTACAAAGCCTTCCCTTTGAAGACTGTTCTATAGATATGTGTTTTATTTACACTTTTGTCTTCAACATCTTGAAGGAAAAAATGCATCTTCTGTGCCTTGCCTATAGTTCTTTTTTTTTTTTCTCATACGGCACAGTACTAAAAATCATGTGAAAAATGAGGGTTGCTCCAAATTACATATTAGATCCTGTTTATGACCTTCTTTAGCCGTCTATCAGCTGCACTAGTTCCTGCACTGGGAGTATATGTCACCACATTTCAGTTACATTCCCCGGAATCAGAGAGCTTGGGATGTGTTTGACACAACTATGAATGCAACCACAAATCTGTGCCTTGGAGAGGACACAGTTTGGGAAAAAATTAAACATATACGGATTGTTGCATAAAACCTTTAATCCGCACTCTGTCGCCGACAACATCAGAAAATCATTCTGATTTGAGGATATCGTCAGTATTGAAGTTGAAGAATCCAAGTGGTGGAACTTTCAAAGAAACTAAGTTTTGGGTAGGATCTTCATTATTCTGATGGATGGTACAAAAGGCAATACTTATTCTCTAGTCTAACAGAAACCACCATTCCCGTGTTCTGTTTTTACAAATATTCAAATAAATTGTTGGTGGTTTATGCAAGTTGTTATATTGTTCTTCTTTCTATTTGTGTACACTGTGATAGAGGATCGGTTGAAGTTTCAAGTTTGAAGAAAGGATGAATCACAATAGAAGGAATAGCATAAAGGAATTTGTCTGATAGCCTTTTGGTCCTTCTTTGTTCTTTAAATTCATAAATAAGCACAAATTCCTTTGTCAGAATTAATTTATAGTGTTGTGTTCGAATAATAGAAGATGTGAAGACCATGCCTTACATAACTTTAGCTTCCGCTTTTGTTTCATCTGTATAAACTTTTTGACCTCGGTTATTTTTAAGGTAATCAAAAATATATAATTTTTGGTGGTTGTACTTTCAGATAAAGCTGAGAGGCTGCTAGCTGAGGCAGCCTTATATGGATCTCAGTTAGTTGTGTTTCCTGAAGCATTCATTGGTGGCTATCCACGCGGATCAACGTTTGGGGTGACAATTGGCAACCGTTCAGCCAAGGGCAGAGAAGAGTTCAGGAAATATCATGCAGCAGCTATTGATGTTCCTGGTAAGAATCTTTTATACAGGTCCAAATTCGAATCAGCATAAATTCATCATATAAGTTTAATCATAAAGTTAATTTGAGGAGTGCATTGTGTAAGTTGTGTCCCTTGAATCCTAATCATTGCTGACGCAAACGGCCAGCATTTTTTAGATTTTTATTTGAAAATCATGTTTAGATTATTATCGAGTTGTTCTTTTATGATTGAAAACAAATCATGTGTCATGTCCATATGCTAGTTCTATGTGATGGAATTGTGTAGTTTGAGAAAAAGCCATCCTGCAGGGTTTAATCCTGATTGGCTGTGCTCTGAAAGACTAATACCAAATATTCAAAAGTTATGAAATTTATGGGTGTTGACTACCGTAACTTAAAAATGGATTTGTGTGTCCTATATACGCTTCTGGATCGGTTGGTAAATGTTATTTTCTTGGTGAAGAAGTAATATTCAACTTCACTCTCGGGAACCCACATCACACACATAAAGAACATGTCAAGAAGGAAAAAATCAATTTGCTGACTAAGTATTGCCAGATAATTCTGAACTGCCAGAGTCTAGTTGAGGAGCACTTTAGCTTGTGACAACAAACTCTGGTAAGTGATCATAGATGATGGTCTCAACTCGTAGTTCTAACTGAGGAGCACTTTGAGCTTGTGATAGTTGACTCTTGTAACTCGTCTTGGATAATGGTTGCAACTCATAGTCAGTAACCATGCCTGATGAGAAATCTCACCACTGAACACCTAAACCCAAGGAAAAGCACTGTAATCACTGTCTAAAAGAATTTTGTGGTTCATAAGTATTGGGCTGATTAGTAAATGGAATTTTTTAACTCATCATTTGCAAAAGGCATGATAAGTCAAGGATTTAATGTCATGCTGTTCTATAATGTACAATCTTCTTTAAGCATCAAAATCAGAGAATGTCATTGACAGTTCCTGATAGAGACTGTTCTGCCCCTTTATTTTCCATGTCATACTTAGCTTATGAGTCTAAGAAGCAAAACATGATAGTTGCTTCAAAAAGCATTATATTCATGTGGTTCAATCATAGAAACTTATTCTTTTTGGCATTTTGTTATGCTAGAAGCAGTAGTCAGGCGATTTGTATTGCATGATCTTTCTATCGGGTTTAAAAGTGTGCTATTCTTATTGGGTTATCTATCACTTTTCTTTCTACTTTATTTGCTTAATCTCTGTAAAACAAGCTCCAAACAGAAAGTTATACGTTCTTTCTTAGCTAGGGTTTCATAGAGTTAAGCTTTCTAAAGCATATGCATAGGAGGTGGCATTATCACAAGTGTAATAACTCTTTGTAACATTCAGCAGTTAAGTTTAGTGAAATTAGCCAGAAACAATATTTCTTGTTGATAAATTCACTAGTCATGATTTAAAAAAAATTGCATCATTTGGAACAAAACTTATTTCTGAATTCTACGACTCCTCCTTGGTTCTTAGAATCAGCTGTCTCAAAACAAGCCTATGAGTGCTTAAAACAGATATAAGGTGAAATGCTAAATGAGATACATCTGGCTGCAGGTTATCGTAGAGTTTGTATGCCTAAAGTTGTAATAAGAATTTTTCCGTCTAACTATAAGTTGAAGTTCAGGACAAGTTCAATGCAGTTGCAGGTATACTGCAAGAAACTGCTTGTGGATGCTTTGAAACTTCATTGATATATAGACCCTACAATGAAGTTTAGCAGTAACTTAGCTAACCATTGATAGGACTAATTTTTCTAAATTGCCAAATTATCTTATTTTATTTGCTTTCTTCAGGTCCTGAGGTTGATCGCTTGGCTGCAATGGCTGGAAAATATAAGGTGTATTTAGTTATGGGCATCATAGAGAGAGATGGATATACCTTGTATTGCACTGTTCTGTTCTTTAATCCCCAAGGCCATTTCCTTGGAAAGCATAGGAAAGTCATGCCAACAGCACTTGAGCGTGTAATTTGGGGATTTGGAGATGGATCAACAATTCCTGTTTTTGATACCTCGATTGGTAAAATTGGTGCTGCTATTTGTTGGGAAAATAGAATGCCACTTTTAAGGACGGCAATGTATGCTAAAGGTAGGTTTTCTGCTTCCTATTCTTTCTCTTCACTTTACTAAAGTAAAACATAAAAATGCTTGGCACTATGGTGGATGCGTTTTTTTCCCTTTTTGTTGCATCTTTTTTTCCCTCTTTACAAACTGTGAGAAATGCATCTGCTTGGATAAAGACCTTGACCATCCTGATTTGATGTTTCAGTATTTATATGACCAATGCTTTCCAGTTAGATCGTAAACTTTATGTGTTTGGCCAATTTATTACAGAAGCCATGATCTGTCTGCTGGTCAGATAAATTAACCTTTATTGGCTGTTCTCTGCTTACATCCTGACCGGTTCTCACTGAAAAACCTGTACTCCAGATGATCCAGTGCTCTATTTCTCTCATGCATCGATCTGGATTATTCTAATATGCATGTTCTTTGTAGGGCTTATCATCCTTGCCCAACTCTTTGTTTTGATTAATTCTATTCTACATAGGCTATTGTCTACACAACATCTTATTAAGTCCTTACGGGCTTTATTGAGCATCATTACCTTTTCATTTTATTATAATGTAGCGATCAACAGGCCAACCTGTTGTTTGGCAGTAACGTTGTAGTGCCATACAAAAGTCATTAGCATGAAGAGTTCGGTTTTTTCATGGTATACATCTTTGCCTGTTTATGAGTCCCATCTCTGCATTTTTCTTTGGTTTGCAGTTTTGATTGATTTATGTTTGTACTTGCTATGTTGGTCAGCATGATTCAGGAGTTCGTTGATTGATCCAAAAAAGTCCGATTTATTCAAGTATTACTATATCAATGTGGTTACTGCCTCCAGAATTATGATAGTGTATTAGTCCTCTGCATCATCTATTTTTCCTTCATGCTTCTTTACTTGAAGCTATCATTTAATTCCATAGAACCACGTATGCAGGTGTTGAAATATATTGTGCACCTACAGCTGATTCCAGGGACATATGGCAAGCATCAATGACCCACATTGCGCTCGAAGGTGGATGTTTTGTTCTGTCTGCCAACCAGTTCTGCCGAAGAAAAGATTATCCACCTCCACCTGAATATGTTTTTGGTGAAAAAGAAGAAGATTTTGTGCCAGATTCTGTTGTTTGTGCTGGTGGTAGCGTCATTATTTCTCCATCTGGAAATGTGCTGGCAGGTCCAAATCATGACGGGGAGGCACTCATATCTGCTGATTTAGGTATGTCACCTCATGTTGGTTTCCGCCTAAATTTTGTTCTATTTTCTATCACTTTCCCCTTTGATGGGAAGTTCTATGGAAGAGAAGAAATATGGCGGTAGTATTGGTTACTCTTTGCTAGAAGTAGTAGACTTCTATAATATAGTTTACTAATCATCCTTTCCATCCTGAATTTAATGTTTGATATTATTCTAGTATCCGTTTCTTACTTCGCCGAGGAATCCCCAGCTTTTTGGCATTTTCTGAGGATGAGTTTCTAACTTCAACCAACCGACTGTCCAGCTTATTACTTGCAATGATAGATTTGAAAATTCCCTTCACCGTTCTTTTTGTTTGGTTTTGATCACTACTAATGCAGATTTAGTCCTGCCGGTCTTTGGTACATGTGGATTATCTAGACCATTTGGTATCACTCTTGTTAGTTTCTGTACTTGGCATTTTTCTCAACTTTTTCCATCAAGTGTATCTCTCCCGTTCACTTGGCACTCATGGTTTTATTGGTTTCACATCTCTTGAAATAAATTAACGATGCTAAAGATGTTGATACTAACTTGGATCATTACCAATTTTAGTGCATTTTTTTCACGTAATAATTTTACTGTCCAGTAAATCAGATATTTATTTTCTTGATTTTGCTTCAAATGTCTTCTTTTCTAATTATTTTTTTCTACATTTCTGCACAACTGTATCTCTGATGCTCAGATCTAGGAGATGTGGCTCGTGCAAAATTTGATTTTGATGTGGTGGGGCACTATTCGCGACCTGAAGTCCTAAGTCTTGTTGTCAAGGACCACCCCATGAGTCCAGTTTCCTTCACTGCAGCATCCGGAAAAGCAGAAAGCACTCAAAACTCACCAGTGTCCTTATCTAACAGATAAATACCTGCATCCTCTACATCCAGTCAGTTGTCTAGTCTCATACCCTCTTACTCATCTGAATAACCTCTTGTGACATTTTCTTTGATAAATCCACATCTTCTCATCTGTTTTAGGTGAAATTGGTATGTAAGCCCCAATGCTGACTCTTATCATCAGCATCCATCATGATATAGCAATAATACATATGTGGTTGTGCCTTAATAAAACGTTGTTTTTGTTTCCTCCTTGTTTTGTACGTATTTGATGATTAGTTCAATGTACCTAGGTGGCATGTCAGATTGAGAACATTGTGGGATCAATCTTATCTCTATGATCATCTTTACAAGACCTAGAATTTTGTATTCATCCTTTGACTTTGGCTGATGCAAATTAGAATGGCAGGTTGTGTTTGGATCGTGAGATTTTGGAATTGAGTGGAGAATATGATTTAAGGATTACAAATTACTCCAATATGGGTTGGATTCTGGATCATTTGTAAATACTGGATAAATAATTTAGAGAGTTACGGGTTATGAAATCCATGTGTTTGGATGTATATTTTGGTTGGGGGAAAATTTGACATGAAAATTTAGAAATAGTTTAGACAGAGATAAATAGTGTTATTCAGATAAGTAATATATTTGGAAGTGAGTATCTAGGTGGGTGGAAAATGTTGGAACATATGCATCAAACATAGCCTAATTGAAAATAATATAAACAAGTATAAAGAAATTTTTGTTGACATAAATTTGAAGTCCATTGCTACTCAGCCCTTCAATTTTGATGTAACCTTCTTATAGTTTACATAATGAACCTCTAGGTACGTGATGGTGTCTCTGTTCTTGTCAAGGAAACTTCCAATGAATTGAGCTTAGCAATTGACACAAAATACATATATATGTCCTAAGATGAACTTTTGAGTTACAATCAACGAACATCAAGGACCCTGTAAATGCTAATCCACTGTGTAGGAACGGAGAAAATTGATGTTTGCCTGCCAATCAATGGTGGGGAAGTTGTGGTTTCCTTTTCATACTGTCAATGGTGGGCAAGTTGTGTGCTTTCTTATTCACATTTTCCAATCGGTGTTGTGGCCCCATTTCGATTGTGTAGAACCTAAGTGGTGTCTTATCATATTGTCAACCATGTTTAGAAGAAGATTATTCCCCTACAATAAGTGATGAAAGGATGAGGCTCAAAATTTTAGGGAAGCATTAGGCTACGTATAGAGGGTTTGTGGGGGTGAAGATAGAAATATAGAGTGGTATAAAAGCTTTTGGCATTTGAGACGTAGGGAAAGGAACAATAATGAAAAGATGTTAGTCAAAATGTATCATGTGAGGATAAGGTTAAGTGAAAAAACAAATTAATGAAAATCAAGTTTTCTTTACCTTCTCTTTCGCTGTCCCTATTATAACAATTTAGTAATTTGGAATTTACACATTTTAGATGGTATTGTTGATTAAGTATGATTTAACCTTAATGTTGCGATGTTACACCAATACAACCTACTAATAAGTATTTTTTTTTTTTTTTTATAACCAAATGGACTATATTTTCTTTTACACCCACAGAATTGAGAGATACTCAATTTCGGAAATTATGGGTGGTCTAAAATAAGTATGGTATTAAGGAAAATTAGATTGAAAACCGAATTATTCGCAATAATAAAAGGATTTTTGTTATTAAATGTAGATTATTAACCACTGGCAGCAAGAAATTGCGAAACATCTGGGAAATTTTGAAAACTACTTCGTTTTAAAAGAAAAAAAGTGATAAAAATGAAAAAAAAAAAAAAAAACAAGAAGGTACCAAAGCAATTTGATGAAAAATAAGCTAAAGTACTCATGAAATTTTTTTTTTCCCAAAAAATAATCAATTTACATCCCTGCTTTTGGGTAGGGGATTTTCGTCTGTTTAATCTCTAAGTGGATATTGTTTTTAATTTTCCATTTTAAACTGTCGCAATCGGCAAAATAATATTTACTACCCCAAACATCTCACTTAATTCTGTGCAAGATATTTCCCCACATCATTTTCCTTAATATGTACTTCATTAGAAGGTTTCAAAATCACAATCGAGTGTACAAAACTCACTTTATTCATTAGAAAAGACACTTGAAAATAATGCTTCCACATGCGACAATCATTCTTAGAATAAGTACCATAAATAATCCAGTATATTTAACTGATCAGATGATCATGGTCAGTAGATCACAGGAATGATGAAAACCATAAACTCATCATCACAAATCACTCTATAGAAATTGATGGCCTTTTAGGGCCTTGGGATCCCATTACAACCCCTTAGCTTCCAGCTGTAGTGGGCAATCATACGAGTGCATGTGGTCTAAATAATCCAAGACAAGTTATTATAATTGCGAGAGAATTGCTCGAGACATGATCCCTGCAACATTTCTGAGGTGTCAGCCGCAACAGTGTCGAAGATCACCCACTATTCTTAATTTTGGTACACAAACCATGTGTAGACAAGTTTCATGGGATTGAGAATGTGGTGATGAGGTGACAACTTCATCTGTTTATTTATTTGAACATTTCAGTTATTGAATGGCCAGAGTCTCGAATATCGTTGTCTTTGGTTGTTATGATGTAATTAGATATGCATTTCATTTTTTCTCTTGTAGAGAAAGACATTTGAACACGAACAAGCCCAGGAAAAAGAATTGCAGTATGATATTCTTACCATGGCTTTACCTAATATGATCTCCTCTGGTGGGGTCTATTCTGAAGCCCTCATAATAAGTGTTCTTCTGTTCACTTTCACTTTTTGAAGGCAGATACAAGGAATGTTGAAATAATTTGTAGTTGAGCTCAAGGATTGAAACGAAATCATTCAAGATTTTTCTTTTTTTCCCTAAAAAGGCTCTTGGGAGGTGAGAGTAATTGGTTTAGGAGAGATTATGCCTTTGATATGACACGTGTCTTGATTTTGATACATGACAAAATGTAATTGACTTTCAAAAGCGTAACACGTGTCTTGAGAGAAAATGTTTGGTGTATTACACTAAGTGTAAAATCTCTCATAGTTTATAAGTTCGTAACTCTAGCCTACCCCTGTTATAGTCAAATCAAATCTATCAATTCTTTGATTCCAATTTGTAGATAGACAAGTGACATCCAATAGATGAAATTATTTGATCTGTGGTCAACATCATTTTGGTATGCGTCGAATTACCAAAGGAATGAGCCATTTTTATTTTTTATTTTTTCAAATCAACAATTTGAAGACTTGTTGATTCAATTAATTATCCCGACCTTTCAATTTATGGACGCGGATCTCAGCCCCTTAAAGCTGACAAAATTCCAGAGTTATGTAATGATACTTAAATACATGGGACCAGCAAACTCAGTTCGTGTACCAGATTATCAGAAGAGTTTTTGTTCCATGCATGGCAACACCATTTCTCGATGACCAGCCTCAGTAACATTGTGAATCAAGAAAAAGCATCCGAAGTTACTCTAGATACCAACCAAACAGCATAGAAGGATAAAACATGTAATGCTTCCATTGCCCGCAGAAAGTGGCGTAATTTACACAGTATAGTTCGCGTGAATGATGAGAAACAAAATTTCTGTTTACACTCTTGGATTATAGATATTTGCTAATCTATCCAAAATATTTTGAACAGATCACAACGGGTTAAGATTGCTAGCCTTGACATGCCACCCCTTTAGGATCCCTTGGAGCAACACTGTGCTGGCCAAAGTTCTTGCCCGGACTAGCCGAGTCTTGAGACGACGCCATTCTCGAACCGGATACGATGTGGTCCCGGAGATCCTTAATCATGTTGTACCTCTCCATTTCGTCCTCAACATCCTTCTTCCATGGCTGTGATGCAAATTCAAACACTCCCCTCCCATCGATCACGTCTAGATTTTCTCGCTTATTGGTGGCGAAACCCCACTCTATCCCATCGGCAAGCTTTGCTTCCGAGGAAATGGTTGGCTTCTTTGTTTTCTCTGAAATGGGCTCCCTCCCTTTGCTCTTATTAACTGAATTCCTCTTTGGTTCACTCCCGACAGCATCACCCCATTGACAACTCTTGCTGATGTCGTCCACGTTTAGTTCGATGGAGTGGAAGTCGCTATCAGCAGAATCAGCGCTTTCCTCTTCCTCGCCGTCCTCTTTATTCTCTGCTTCAACACCGTCTTTCTCCTCATCTTGGTACTGGCATGAGCCAGGCAACGTTTCCCTCAAATATCTCTTGAGCTCCTTAATCTTGTCATAGCTTGGAGAGTCATCCAGCTGTTCTTTCCCAGTCTTGGACTTCAAATAAGACTCAAGCTCATTCCTCAGTCTGTCAACAAGTGCATTTTTCTCCTCAAACTGATACTTAGCCTCTGAAAGCTTCATCTGCACCCTTTCCTCGCGAAATACATTAGCTAATTGAAGCATTTCCCTCTCCCTCTTCAGTTCCTCCACCTCAGCCTGGTCTTCCCCTATGCCACGGGCCAACTCATCGCACGCTTGCTCCAGTACCTCTTGTGCCCTCTTCACACTCTCAAGTTCTTTGCTCGTCTTTGACAGGGACGCCTTTGTCTCTGCTAATTCCCTCCCGAGTTTCTTGTTCAGTCTCTCAGTTTGTCGCCTCAGCTTCTTCTCGGCCTCAAGCTCCCCAGCCAGAGCTGCAATGGCACCACGAATCCTGTCCTGTTCTTTCATTTTCCATACCACCTTTTCCTCCTCAAACTGTTTCAGCAGATTATCAATCTGACTCCAGTTTGACCTCTGCTCTTGGATTAATCTACCTACATGGATGCAAGCCCTATCAAGCTCAAATTTCAGGGCGGAGAAAAGGGATAAGCTTGTGGAGTTTTGATGTTCAAAACGACAGACACGGCTCATCAGTTTGAGCAGTTCTTTGGAAGTAATTAGGCCATTGTAGACATCCTTGAGACTATTCTTAGTTCCAATCACGTGTCCACATGGACTCCTGGCATGATTTTGTGTCTGATCAACCTGCACCATTTCTTCATTATGCATCTAATGCATCAACAATGACACGACAAATGAAAATGTCAACATGCAAGAAGACAACCAGATGACATGCTGGTTGTTGTGGTGCCCTTAAGAAGAGCAAGCCATGTTCTTTTTTCCATCCTACTAACGTAGGATTTTGTCCATTTCTCCATCAAGAGTAGCTCCAAAAGCAATGACACATCAAAATCACCACACACACATTTTAACTGTTCAACGACCTAGATTCCGATAAACAAAGGCAATTCGACTTCTACATGTTACAAAACTAGACTTTACTCGTGTAAAAGAACCAAATGCTTGATTTCATAGTTTTTGATGCTTTAACCATAAGTAAAAGGTTATGACAACAAAATAGTAGTGTTTTAACTGTTGATCATAAAGAATACCTCCCCCAAGATATTATGGAGAGATTTGGAAGCTCCCCAATTAGAATCAGCCTGATGAAGTCTTTGAGAAGCTGCTGATGCTCTTCTGTTATGGATGCCCACTTTAGGCTGATCCACTGTCTGAAAATTTCAAACAGAAGAACACCAAAAAAATTAACAAAACCAACAGAATCAATTCTAGCATCAACATATCTCACTTGAAAGATTCAAAAATCCAATTTTAGTCCGAGAAAATGCGATCCCACCTCAGAAACTGGAGTCTGAAACAGATCAGACAAAGCAAGAGCCGTAGAGGTCATCTTGGATGACTCCAAAATCCTTTTACTAACAGTTCCTACATCAGTCACTTTGTCCTCCAAATTTTCCCTCTTCACTCTTGGCGAAGACAGCCCATTAATCTCCCAGAGAGTGGCGGCCAGTTTCCTGGCCGACACGGACAACTCCTTGGCCTTATCACCACCCTTTGCGGACACATACTTGAATGCCTCATCATTTTCCACTGATGGTGATTTGGAACTCATCATTTTCCACATTGGCACTGGAGTGGTTGATCCCACCCTCTTCCCCACTAACAGAGCTCGCTTTAACCCATAATTCTGCACTAATGATGATGAAGATGATGATGAGCATCCCCTCTTTCTAACCTTGCATTTCTTCCTTCCTCCAAGTTTCCCTTCCACATTCATGTTTTGTCTTGGCATTCTCCAACTACACCTATTTATTTACCACACTAGTGTTATTCTTACAGTACAATCTCTTCATTTCCCAAAAAAAAAAAAAGAACTAGGATACATACATACATATATACAAATAGATACTCGCCATGTTTGAAGAACTCTTAAGCAACACATATGAGAGCCAAGATTTGCTCCAAATCAAATCCCAAGAATTACTCCAATCAAGAGAAAAAAATAAATAAATCTTTGAAGTTTGAAGAGATCTAAAGCCAAAAATTGTCTCATGCCAGTACATCTCTCATTGATCATCTCCCTTTTGGGGCACTCTGAAGCCAGTCTTTTTTTGAACGGAAAAACGAAAATAACTGTCAAAGCTTGTCCCAAAAAGCTTCTAAATCAGTCAAAAAAGAAGGGTTCCAAACACTGGCAAGATTTGAACGTACCTTATATCAAAGTCGTGTCCTTTAGGAGTGGGGAAATGATATCTGATGATGGCATGCAAATTTGAGCCCCCTCTGTAAAGTTGGGTGCCTCTCTCTGATTTTAAACTCGCGGAGAGGGAAAAGAAAAGAGAAAGGAGTGGTGGCTGAAAGAGGGCTAACTGTCAAAGCTTCGTCTTCAAGTGTATAGTTGGAAAGGCAATGCAAAAATGTGGAGAGAGGGGAGCTTTCAAGAAGTGAATCTGCTGCCATTTTCCATGGAAAAGGAAAAGTATGAGAGCGAGAGGGGGGGAATTATGGGTCGGGATATAAAGAGGAGATAAGACGTGGCATACACGTGAGCATTCACCTACTTGGGAAGCTACGCACCATCACTGCCACCACATATTATTTATTCCAAACATTTTAATAAGAGGGAAATAAATTTAGTGTTAATTTTGGTAAGATAACATTCCTATATACATACGTGTGTGTATAGTTGGCTTTACATGATAATTTTTAGGACAAGGTGAGTTTTCTTAAGTTGAAATGCTTCCTTAGAAAAAATGGGTATTTGTCCCTCAGCTCAGCATGTTTATACATTGATGCACATTGGTAAAAATACTTACGAGATTATGTATTTGGCGTAAATACTTTAAACAATAACATGTGTAATGGTTTATAAAGATTATTAATAACTCTCTCAAATAATTAAATCATAACTCACATGTAAAGACAAAGGGACAGAGATTTTTTTTTTTTAAAAAAAAAAAAAAAGAACAGAGGATTCTATGTTGCTTTCATGGTATATTTGTTTATATGAAAGAGAGATTTAATTGGCATATCATTAATAATTTTTAGAATGTTTTAGAAATTTTGTCCTTTCGCATGTTGATTGGCTACTTGGTTTGGATAATAAAACGACTAGGGTCATGTTTGGATGTAAATTTTGGTGGGAAGAAAAATTAATACATAAATTTAAAAATAAAATAAAAATAATAGTAAAAAAGGTGTATAGGATTATTATTTTTGATGGATCGTACGTCTGGAAGAATGTACTTTGCTAGAAAGAAAATTGTGCAAAATTGGCATCCAGACAGAGTGATGTAATATGTACCTTCAAACCACATTTAATACAAAATTAACGGTTGTTTTAGTTTTTTTTTTTTTCCTGTGTATTTTTCGGCCTAATTTTATTAGAAATTATATAAAATTAAAGGTGAGATAGAAATAAAATTTTAAAAGTACTGAAAGTGGTGTGTGGGTTTGGGTGTGAAATTTGAAAACAATTACTGGTCTTATCTGATTGGAACTTCAATTCATTAAAATCATGCATCAATAATCACAAGATGAAAGAAGTGATTAGATATGAACCCAACATAAATAATCCATCTAATTTAGGTAATGGTAGGGCAATGGTCTAGGGTTTGGTAGATTTTCAGACCCAATTTGGCTAAGAATCTCCCACAAACCCAAGTCATAGGTGCAATTTACAACGTTCCTAGACATCATACATACGCAACGCCATTGGTCCATCTTTCTGACACTGCACTAGCATTATTACCTTACAAGTCTCGATGGAATATTGCAAGGACGAATGAATGCGTAAAAAATACTGTACGGATACGTATGTGTAGGTGAAAAATGATGTAATGTAAAGTCGGAAATTTTGAATAGGTGGTACGCATTTGCACGTGATTTGTGCTCCTTGCAAGATAGCCCCTTTATTGTTTCGAATTATCTTTATGTCGCTTTCCTTGTATTATCGATATGAAAGGATAAGAATAAAATATATGGTAACTTATATGTATTTAAAAATTAATATATATAACATATTATAGACATATATTACAAAGTTCAATATTTATCAAACAGTGGTGAAGTCTAATTATCTTTGTCGCGAAAGCTGGGTCCTTAATATTTTCACAGTAAACGTTGCATACTTTACGTATTTGCAAAATTATTTATAAATTTAAAAATAATTTTATTTTAAATATTTAAAAAATATTTAAATTAAAAGTATAAAAATATTCAAACTAAAAATTAAAGAAACTTAATAGGATAAAATTTGAGAGAGAGATTAACAAAAAAGAGAAAAAAAGAAAAAGAAAACAAATAAAAATTTTAAAACAAAGATAGTTGTGTAATTTTACAGTGACTAAGACGAGCTTATTGAAAGAATTGAAAGGATAAATAACTTAAAATTTCCTACAGTCATTGTTATTCAAGCAATTGGTCTCTAAAGCTTTCTAACCTATTATCTTTTTTGAGTATACGACATTACAGAATATCACAAATGTATCTATCTGTAAGTTTAGCTATAACCCTTTTTAATATAGAAGATAATCACCATCATGTATCCTTGACCAAGGGATTCTTTATAGTAAATCTTAATTAATTTCCTTCCATATAGATTATCTCATAATGAATAATCACTTCAATTAAGTAATTATTTATGAATCTGACTAGCAAACATGAATATGTGGTGCATAAATTAAGGGATTCTTATATTCTTCCGTAATATCCTTCATACGTGACCAAGAATTGTATGACCTTAAAACCTTATCTATCAACTTACTGGTTTATTTAAATAGGAACAATGAATGTAAGAATCATGACAGTCTTAGTGATTAAAGTTCAATATTTCCTTTCATGTATTATAATACAATTTATTTCTAATAATTTATTCAAGGTCTACTTTATTAGATTAAAAAATCACAATACAAAAATGCATATAATCATGAGTATCTAACAAAACAAATAGTTAGAGATACCAAACCGAACCAGGTTACCAACTTCCACTTTGAGTTACAATATTTTGCAAGACTTTAGTCAGCAATCATAGAATCCACAATCATTAACTCAATATTAATATACTCTACAAGGACTTCCTTTTTGTGACTTTAGAAAACATTGTGTCAATATGTTTGTTTCAACTCTCATTTTTGTTCTTCAAAAGAGCACAACAACTGAGTCCTCTCACAAGAGATATTCAATGCTCTACTATAGTATCAACAGTTTTTGAATCAATATCGAGATCCCTAACCACCTAACACTTGATTTGTAGCTTTATGATATATGACCAATCCAACTTGCATAGTGTATGAAGCAATTATAAATTGACGTATACTTCTCGTAGACTTAGCAACAAGGAGGAAAATGCATTCAAAAGTAAATTTATTTGTGTCCATGCATCCACCTAGATCTAAAGTTAAATATATCCAACTATTTCCGAGTAGTCAACCAGTGCATTCATGAGCATGTAGTTCTTCTTAGAACCCTCTTAATAGTTCTCAAATGGCCATCGAATATTCAAGCACAAATGTAATGTAATGTCTAGTACAAACTATTGCGCACAAAAGGCTTCTAACAAATAAATTACGTGGAATACTTCTCACTCGTTCTCACTTCAATGCATTCTTAAAATGTTTAGCCAACATTAATTTTTTTTCTTCTTTAATAATGGGGGTCACAATAATGCGCAATTGTTCATACCAAATCTTTACATATCTTGGGCAATACAAGTCTTTTAAAGTAGGTCAAGTAACTTTCTAACTTCAGCTTGATGAATTTCTATGTCAACAACATAAAAAGCTTCACCCACATTAATTATGCCAAAGTTCTAGTCTAATATTGCTTAATTTCTTGCGGCAGACCCATATCACTATTTGCAAGTAATATTTGACCTACGTATAGGACCAAAAGGCGTATTTTCTCCCATTTATTTGATGTAAATACATCAATCAATTATATTTCCTACAAAACTAATAAAGGAACAACGTTGTAAAACTTAATATTCCATTATCTAGGAGTTTATTTAGTCCATATATGATATATATATATATATATATATATATATATAGAGAGAGAGAGAGAGACCTGTAATCAGCAAAATAATTTGTCATTGTCAGAATTATGGCAAGACGATCAAGTCAATGCATGTATATCTCTTTAACAAGATCCCAGATAAGAAAAAACGATCTTCTTACCCTTTGATGTAGTTGCATGGCAAAATGAGTCACTTTTAGAATAATTAATATTAATAAACCCTTCTGTGAAATAATATTTTCCATTTAAGTGAAACATTTGTCAATGAGTTTGACCTTGCATTGTTCGACGTCATCACATGCTCCAATTTGAAAATGGAATGAATAACCTGATTCTACTTTTAGCCATTAATTCCATTTTATGTTTTGTGGCATCATCCTGAAGTGAATGATTTCACTACTCATGGCTTGTGAGAAAGAAATAGGCCAATGTCATAATTATTACATATGTAAAAAAAAGTCTATGCAAATTGCTTGTTTTTAGTTCATGTGAAATTTCAAATTCCTATTATCTGAGGAGTATTGGAGTTCATGGGTTCGATATTTATTTCTAATATGGTCTTCAAGTTGATGGTGCACAATTGGCTGTTTTATGATAATATTGTGATCACATTGAATAGGAACCAAATTGTCTAAATGCAAAGGTATAACAAGTGCATTCTCATTCCATCCTTCATCAAACATTAACATTTGAGTTGAATTATCCCCACTATCATTGTTGGAGCATTAAATTAAGAAGAGCAGCAACCAAGAACGCTGAAGTAACCAAGGAAACAAATATTTATATAATGAACTTTAATACTGAATTAATCAATAATCGATCTTATATATAAGTAAAATTCGAATCCAAAATCTTTTCTAATTAATTGAGTTCGGTGCTTCAACAATCGACAAACCTTCAAGGTAAAGACCTGGCTTACACATTTAGTTATTTCATATCCCTATTATGATAATATTTGAAGGGCAACTAACCACAAGCAATTGCTATTTTATTGATTAAATATTTTTATTAAAAAAACCAAATTGTAAAGTGAAAAAAAAAAATCAAATTACAGGGATTCAAGAATGTTGAAAATCCTTTAAGATAGGAGGACTTTTTTTTATTTTTTAATCTATTTGAACGGGTTGTAAACATAGGGAAACGTACGTTACATTGATGCACAATAATTGCACACTACATTATTAATTAATAATTTGTAAATGACACAAGGGAGGAAGTGTGTGTGACTGTGTGCGTGTGCACGCGCGAGCGCGCGTGTGTGTGCGTGTTGTGCATTACAGTGTTGCTCAATTGCATTTGCATCAATCAAAAAAGACGTTGAGGACCCATTAAAGGCTCAAAAAATGAACGGCTGGGATTTGTTTGGGATTTTTATTCCTGGATTGGGGAATCAGAAATTTCCATAAAACACCCACAGACTACTCACAATAACTGGTTACATCACATCACTGGCCCTATTTAATTTCCGCCTTTTATGGTAGGTTTGTTTTTATCATGTTTTTAACTGTATATTTTTTTAAAATTATATATAATTAAAAAAGAATTTAAAATATAATAATTTAAGTGTACGTTACCGTCGAAGATTGTAAAACATACATAGCCTATACGTCTTTGAGTAGGTTTGTTATATGTTTGGATTATCGACACAATTTGGAATTCACAATGACTGTGTTTTGGTGGTAAGTTTTTGTTAAAGACCATGTTTGTTTGATTAGAATGGTGGTGGTAAGTTTTTGTTAAAAACGATGTTTGATTGGAACGGTGTTAAGATAAATTGTATATTGTTTTTGATGATATGAATAGAGTGATTTTTTTGAAAAGATATATATATATATATATATATATAAATATATTATAATATAATATATAATAATAATTAGATGATATAATAGTATATAAAGATAATGATTATATTTTATAATATAAATAAAAATATATATAAGTATATGTACAATATATATATATATATTAATTTGATTGTTAATAAGTGTAATAATTAAAAAAATTAATTAATTATATATATAAAAAAAGAAAATTTTAAATTTAAATTAAAATAGATGTATTTATTAAATTGTATGTTCAGTAACGTGAAATTTTAGAAAGACGTGTTTGAGTTGAAAAATGGGTTACGAACACAACCTAAAGGAGACATTTACAGCACGAGATGACCCAGATTGTCATATTGCTGAAACCTTAATTCACTGTTTTCGCTTGCAAAAGAACCTTTTTCCTGAGAGTAATTAATTTGAAATTGAAATATAAAATTAAAGGAGTTGAATCCTTTCAACTGACATGTTGAAATTGCGCATTTGTAATTAATTTTCAAGATTTTTTTTTTTTTTACCTCTCATAACAAAAATGATCAATTATACTTGATTGCAACAGTTGTTTTCCGTATCAGCTGTTTCAATGATGGAAAGGGTCAGATCTTCGGTCACATTTTCACAATCTCTCTTATCCTATTTTTTTCATCAACACAGACATATATTTATGTAGTTTTTGCATTAAAATAAATAAATAATACGCATAATAATTATATATTAGCAAAGAGAAAAGAACAAGAAAGGGACACAAGATTTCATGAGAAAGGAGCAAATCAAATCCCTTGTCCCATTTTCGTAGTATGTCCTTACGTCTCTAAATTTTGCAAGTCACGTTTTCAATAATCAGTATACATGTATTTATGTAATTGTCACGTCAAAAAAAAAAAAAAAAAACTCGTGACATTGATAAAGCATGGAGAAAATGAATAAAATAAGCAAGAGAAAATTTCATAAAAAGGGAGGAAACTCAACTGTGTCCATGCGTGACCAACATAAATTTAAGTGAACATTTGCATAAAAATTAATTGTCCAGTCAGGCATCAGACAAAAATCTCAAAGTATCAAAATGGAGATATTATCTCTGCTCTAAGGGGACCCTTCCCAGGAAAGTATTCAATCAAACTGCCTAAGTCAATTTGGTGGGGAAATGTTAAATAATTTAATTTTAGATTATGGTAAATTTTTCCACCAAATTCAACCAATTACATGGCAAGTGTTGTTCTACTTTAACTTGAAATAGAAACTTATGTCATGCCAATAATTCGAGTATGCCAATATAAATGAGACAAGGCATGAATTATTAATTCTCCGCCAACGATGTGATAATACATCCTTTAATTCTCTTACCTGACATTGATAATAAATGAAAAATTGTCAAGGGCAATTCTTCTTCTTCTTCTTCTTCTTTTTTTTTTATCTTTTCCCTCTACTTGTTAAAGCGTGGATTTAAAACATGCAACGTAGATATTTTTTTCTAGTGAAAAACATTATATACAATACTTTTTTAAAGAATTAAAGGGTAAGTTTAATTATATTTGAACACAACATTAGGACAACATAATGAGATCAAAAAAAGTGCGATTGTTGTTGACCAAGTGAGACATGCCATAAAAGTTGTCTTAATGGTTGTGATCATAGATAGACAAACAAAGCCCCATTCATTTTAAGGCAATAAGGGATTAATTCAAGTGGCTTCTACAGGGCCAATTTGCATTTGATTACATGAATAGGTCACTAGTAAGTGGGATTTAGTAGTTGTTTCTTTAAATGTTGAAAATGCAAATTTTACTTCTTAATGTCATGAAAATAATAATAACGTATTGCATAGTAAACATCATTTAATTAACATAATTGGAAACATTAGATCCATTTGTATGTCTGATGTTTTGGGCAATTGTGGTGAAGTGAAGTGGCCTAGTCCCCAGTGAAGAATTAATCAAGAAAAATTGTGATGTATTATATTGATGTTGCATGAGTTTTGGGTGCTTATGGAATCAATAATTACAACCACCCATTATAAATAATTAATAATATAAAGCTCTGTAAAACCTCACATTTTGTGTAGTGCAGCTGTAACCTCTTAATATGACAAATGGTCAACAACTGGCCTCCCCAAAACACATTAAAATCGATACGACAATGTGTTCATTTGATTTCAACCATCGATAAATCTAATCCCACTGTCAGTTTTTGAATAGGACAAAAAAATTGAAATTGTACTATTTTTCATTGCCCACACTTCAATAATTGATATTAGCAGCTATAAAGAAAGTAAAAAAAAAAAGTATTTATTTTTCCCTTGAATTCTTTTCTCTCTCGTCATATGTGCGATCTGCCAAAGCCAAAAACGTCACGACTAAGTTAAAATTTATTTTATCTTTTTGGGTGATGACTGATGAGTTGCAAGATTTTATTACATTTATATTATTTAATTGAGGCTCAACCCTTCTGATTGCCACATTTTGATTTCCTTAAATACCCTTATTCCTATTTAATTTTTTATTATGTGTTCTTTATTTTGTCAATTTAATGTTTATTTGTTTCTCATTTTTTCTTTTTCTACCTATCTTTTTTTATAATATTTTTATTATTTTTGAATGAAGTTATTTTCACTGTTAAACATGTAATAATATTATATTATATAATTTGTGCATAAATTATTTTCAAGACTGGGCTCTTTTGCCCTTTCTGAGTTTTTGGTGGTAAGATGGCCAGCCCTAACTCCATGAGTGTAATTTCAGGACACCCACTATACAATGGGCCAAAATTAGCAAACCACTCCAGCAATATTTTCAATTCATTTAAAGAAAATTTTCAAAATAATTGGTATATATTTTATGGTGATGAACCAATAGTTTAAGATCTGGATTGCACAAGTCAGTTCAACCGATTGATTTTTCAGTCCGATTTTATTATAAAACTGGTTCGTCAAAAAGTGTTAATGTCTACCAATCAAAATGGGGTTAGCACCAAAATAATTTTAAGTTTTTTTTTTAATTATTATTTTTAAACATTTTACCTTCTAAATAATTGATTAGTGTGTATAATTTTCACTCCATATTTTTTACTTTGATTTATTTAATTATTATATATATATATTATAATGGAGTTAAAAATTTTAAATACTGCATCTTAAAATTAAATTTTTTCATATCGACAGGGTTGTTTTTATTTTACAACTTGAATTTTTTTTAGTTTTAATATTAATATTTTTGCTTTGAATTTAATTAAGTTTATTATAGATTTTTATTACAATTCTTTTTTTAATTTTGCCCAATTCAACCAATGATCCAATTTTAAAAATATTATTGTCAGCCCGAAACTCATTGAATATTTCATCATTACATATACACATATATTTCCTCCTCTGACCAGATACATCCCCAACAAAAATGGTAACCAAACCACAATTCCCAACATCTAAATTATGAACACAAATTAAACCCAATTAAATCCACAACACTGAAAAATAAGCTTACTACATCAATTAATTCAAAAAAAAAAATGGAACAATAATGTTAGTAGTGATCGCAATAAATGGTCTATTACCCGAATGGGCCCGTCAGGGCAGGAGCAGTGAGGAAGTGTAGCTGTCCCAGTGCGGTGCCAAACAAAAGCCCCGTCGAGCTGTTGCCATTGATGGCGAGAATGCTTGACGGTGCAATACACCCGATCCAACCGAACCCCGCCACATTCCGACCCGTTCGCAGCCAATCTCTTAGGATGCCTTCATAATCAAGGAATCACAGGGATATATGGGCTTGATGATGAACAAAATTTGCCAATCACAAAGTTGTAGTAATACACAAGTTTGGTCATTGATTAGCTGTGTATGATCGTATGAAATTTTGATCACACGTTGTGGGCAGATAAGAGCCCACATAACAATCTTAATGGAATCACCATCAAGAGTCTGGTGGGCAAATACTTCAAAATGGGAGGAGGGTTTGGACAGGACAGATGGCGATGTAATACCATGTCTTGTATTGATGTTGCAACTATAACACCACGTAGCAAATTATAAGTCGATTAAATGGTGCCGAAGCCAACCAATAAAAATTGTCGAAGTTTGGCCATCATTATTCAGTTACAATATGAATAAATAACATTGGTAAGAGGGGCACGTGTACAAATTCATGTATAAATTATAAAATTATTGTATTTAGAATTAAATCATAAGCATATTTAAATAAGAAAAGAGAAAGATAAAAGCATTTAAAAAGATATAAAATTTGAGAGAAAAACAAATATAAAAATAATAAGTGTAAAAATGAAAAATAAAAAAAAAAGTTAAGTAGTTTTACATTGCGCAACATAAAAAAATAATAATAATAAAACTTACTTCTATAATACCATAAGTACAGATACATAGCACATAAAATAAGTAATGGTATATTATTAATTATCTCTAAGTGTGTTTGATTTATTTAATTAAGGGAAATAATTCACATCTATTAATTAAGGGTAATATTATAAGTTTATAATATGCAACCAAAGTAGGGCTAAACTCTTGGTAATGTTGTATAAATAATGAAAATTTGTGTACATGAAATTCTTACATTCATTTATTGTACATATGAATATTAAACTAATAAAGTGAAAATATAAATAACATTGATTTTACTGTCAATACGCTAAATATAAATATGTATAATATAATTCTCATAATTATGGGAGTCAAATGCACATATACTTTTGTATCACGAATACCTGAACTCCATCATAAAAAAGGGGACTCGATGTCACAAAAATTAAATAAAATAAAATTTTAAGAATCCCTGAAACAAGAAATTTCCTTAAGATAGAGGAAAGCCATTCAATAAATTTCATACATTAGCAGATGAAATTTATTGTTTATTTTGTTCAATTTATCATTTATATCTTAATTTTCCAGAAGAGGACTTTATATTTTAAAAATCATTCTCATTACAAAAATCATTGTTATGTATTGGACCAGTCGTTCGGACACAACGGTTCCATATATGTGTAATTATAAAAATCAGATACGTCAATTTTAGATTTTAAATCTGTTTTAACCTGGTAATGTAATAACGACACTTACATGGACAAAATAAAAACAGAAAGAGACACACAAAAAAAAAAATAAAAATTGATAACTCACTTCAACAAAAGTAAGAAAGAATCTCGCCAAGTTAGTATACTTGTTTGTTGCTTTCCATGTCGTAATAGAATCCTGTTTCCTTACAATTTTGCCAACTTTCGTATCCAATGTGATGTGCATATCTTCAAGGATCATTATTCAAATAAGTTTCCTCACATATAAATTTATATCTATGAGATTTAATTTACATAAAAATTGATCTCCAACAAATTATAAGTAATTCAATCGACTCCTATAACATCGAAAGCTGACCAATTTTGCGGACTACTATAATGTTTCGAACAACATTCAGTCGGAATTTGTCGCAGGAAAAAATAAAATAAAATAGTCTCAAACCAACACATGCTTTCCACGTGTCATTACTAATAACAAGATCTTCATTATTACAAATTGCAAGAGAGAAAGGCACGGGGAACAGACTATGAACCCACCAGCCCAACTTTGACATGACTTTGGTCCAATTCTCTCAATTCGTACTCACCAATCACCACACCAAACTCTCGCGAATTTATACCATTAGATTGAATAAATTATTTTATTAAATCTAGTTATATGTATTTTTTATATATAATAAATAAAATTTTTAATAAAAAATAAAATAATTAATTATATATGACTTAACATAATAAAATAATCTTCTAAAATAATTTTAATAAACCTTAATCCTGTCCGTCTTTTTTCAGAAGTAAACATGTCATTCGTCAACCAAGTCAAAGAATGCTTATGTTACGACTAACCACAACCAAATGGGATGGCTTTATGTTTGTCTTCACGAATGACAAAACCAAAATATGTCCAAAAAAAAAAAAAGTCATTTCAACTGCTTTTCGACATAACTGTAGAAACTGTAAAAATTGACTCAATCAATTAAAAAATTTTCCATCTCCACAGAAAAATCATCCAAACAGCTGCAAAGAAGACGGAAATACCAGTGGCAATGCAAACCATGTCCAAACCCTTCTCTCTCCTGCGCTTTCTCTCTCTACACTCTGCCTTCATCCTCATGAAGCTCTCGTACATGTCTCTCTCTCTTTCGCCGTCGCTTCTCCATCGTGGCCCTTCCATGGCGGCCTCTATTATTCCCAAACCTTCCATCCCCATCACTACCTTCCCCTCCTTCTCTTCCACCTGCATGCTTACCTCCTTCACGTGCACTTCCCCGATATCCTTCCTCCCGCAACTCACCACCACCCCACACTGCACCATCTCCCCGCCGCCGCCGGCCACAAACGTCGCGTACCGGAGCTGTATGTCGCCGGTCAGCCAGTGCCGCCGCGACTCCACCGCCTTTTGGCTCGCCACGTTGACCGCCCGCCTCCTTAAAGGGTCGATCAAAATCCAGCTCACTCTCAGGCTCTCGGCGGCGCGTGACGTGCCGTCCTTGCCATCGAATTCCAGCGGCGTCGGCACCGTCTCTTTCGGGTCCAACAGGTCCAGCCTAAAAGGCGTATTCAGAAACCAGGTCGAAAGAGTTTCCGTCACCAAGACCTTGGAGTAAATCAGCCTGTCTTCGTGGTAAATATCCACCGCGGAAATCAATTCAGGCCTCTCTGACACGGATTGTCGTCGAAGAATTTCACCGGTGTGGTGGTAGGGGAGAGCCGGGAAAGCGTCGGAGAAGAACGAGCGATGGCCGGACGGGAAGGCGGAGATGGCGTTGCGGACGCGGGGGTCGGCGGTAGACGGCCAGGTGGAGTTGCAGGCGTCCCTCCAGAGACACTCGTCGTCGCATAGAGAGAGCAGATGGGCCGACGCGCAGCTGATAGAGGCGAGGGTCGGGCCGTCGAGCCTGTACAAGATGTGGGATCGAATAACGTCAGGATGGACGGCGGTGATGGGGGTGGTGCCTCCGCCGTGGTCGGCGGCGGTTGTTGCTGCTGTGGACATGGAAGAAGACGACATGCGTGTTGGCTCTTGTGTGGATGGATTACGTTATGGATTGGCTCGGGGGTACGTTTGAACAAGTGTAACGCGATAAAGGGGTTTATATATAAACAAGTTTTAGGACACGTGGCAAAGGATTTGGCCATGGATAGAGTTTATAAAACACGTTATTCTAATGCATTGGACTCCTTGAGTTGCGAGGTGGGTTATCCTTCTTCCGCGAGAAGTTCTTATCCCAATTATAATAATTTGATTATTTTTTTAACTTCATATTTTTATAAGCAAACTTGAATATGGTCATACGACAAAAGGGTGAAACAACCTCTCACTCTAATTTGACTTAAATTTTTGGAAAAACACTACTTGATTCACGTTAAAAAATAATTAAAAGAATTATAACGTATTTTATTGGTAAAAATGCACTCTAAATAAAACACAGCAACAATTACAGGAAATTTCAAATATAGCACTAAAGTTGTTGTCATATTTCGCCTATCAAATAAGGAAGATAAAAAAAGGGATACACGTAACGCAAGAATTAAGTAACAAAATAGAAGAAGTATGAAATAAAATATTGTTTAATATGCTAACAGACACCATGATTCAGAGCAAGCACAGTCCAAGTTTGTACCCCAAATTGAAATTTCTCGTGACCAAAAATGAAATCAAATTTCGTGAACTTTATCCGATTAATTAGTGGGCCAACTTGTGTGACCGAAGACTAATAAACAGCAATGTCTAGCACAAGTGGATGCAACTTGCAAAACAATATTACAAGTGTTCAAATCATCAAAATAATAATAATAATAAATCATGCACTAAGAGTCAAATTTGTGTGACGGCAAATTCCGTAAGCTCTCTATGCCTTAACATTTAATTTGGTAACGGCCATCTTTTTTGGATAGCATAACTCATAATTTATAATTATCAAAAAAACAAAAAATGACAAAATCAATAATTATCAGCTAGTCACGATTTCTAAATAAATAATAAGAAATTAAACAAATAAGTTACTATTGTATATACAATAAGAAAATTAATTTTGATTAATGAAAATAGTTGGGATTGGTTAGGTTTGCCGGCCCGCGTCGGGACACAACGCAACGAACCTCCAACGTACAACTTTTACAACTCATGGTACACCAAATGAAAGCTGACGACGCACGCGTGGTCCAAGCACAATCGGACGGTGAAATATATTAGAAAAGTACTTGGCTAAATTTATTTTAAAGAAATTATAAAATAATATAATTTATAAGATAATTTTAAAATTTTTAAATTTATAGATCTTATATTAAAAATAATTTTTAAAAGCGTTTAATAAGAACATTTTATAAGATTTTATTGAAATTTATAATTATAATTAATTATATTTTTTTGACATAATAATAATAAAATAATTTAAATACTAGTCATAAAATATAATTCAAAAATATTTATATTATTTTTAATATATAAAAATAAAGTAACTGATATTTAAAAATAAGTTAAAAATAATTTACTTAATTTTAAAAATTTTATAATTTCTAAAAATTATATAAATTATTTTTTTAAAAAAATTATCAAATATTTGTAAAGAACTTGTATTTGAGAGTTCGTCAAATCATTTAAACACCCTCTAAACGATATTAATTAAAGTATAATTTTATATGGAATTTAATCATGGATGTTGCCAATTAACAAGAACGATAGGCACATTGTCACGAGTATGTAAACAATAATGCAAATTTTTTATACTTTTTAAATTTAAATTCCAATAAATGTCAAATTCCTTAAAAACAAGTAATAATTTTCTTAAAAGTCATGCACACAAACACGTGTCAAGATCTGGGTACCCGTGAGTGAATGAAGGATGGCCAACACGTTTATGGGCGGGAAAATAATAAGGCCTATGTTTGGGAAAGGGGTCTTGTTGGAAGACAGTGGGAGTATTGTGTTTGGGATAAAGGTTTGGACGAGATGGATTATATAATTTATTTAAATTTATTAATTTATATATATAATATAATAATTATTTGATGATGATAGATTTTTAGGTTATAAATACGTGTGTGTGTGTGTGTGTCTATTAATTTAATTGTGAAAGATGTAATAATTAAAGAATAATTTTAAATTTAAATTTAAATAAAAATATCATTAAATAATATGCTTGATAATATAAAATTTAATAAAATGTGCAGAGTTTAAAAGCTAGCTAACAAACACAGCATACGAATTATTATTATTATTATTGTTGTTGTTGTTATTTTTATTGTCGTTGTTATTACATCATCACAACAGCCTATCAAACTTATACTACAAAATATATTATTTAATAAGATTTTCATTCAAATTCAAATTTAAATTTTTATTCTCTTAATTTTATAACTAATTAACTATTCTTTAATCATTAAACTCGTTTACAATCATATCAATACTTATATATACATACATTCACATTTATATATTTTTATATCCTATCAATTAATTATTATTCATATATACTATTACATTATTCAATAATTATTATATATTTTATACATATATCAAAATAAATAAAAAAATTTCAAAATATTAAAATCTTAAAACCAAACATAACAAACATCTTAACACAATTCTTACCAAATATCATTTTTCAATAAAATCACTTTCACAAACATAGCCAATAAGAAAGCTTTACATCATTTTCTGTATTTATGTGGCGCTCTTTGTTTTGGAATTCTATCTACACTTATTTCCATGTTTGGTTACAAATTTAGTATGGTTAAATGTCAGTTTTCAGAAATCTCTATTCACAAATCCTCATATGATCTATATTTTCATTTTGAGCTTTGATGGTTCTTTAGACTAAGCTTGGTTGAAAGTCTTTTACTTGTTAACACAATTTAATCGTGCTAGCCAACGAAATTTTATTTTAAATTTAAATTTAAATTATTTTTTCTTAAATATATATACAAATATTTAAAATTTAAGTATTACATTTCTTTACAATCTAATTAATTCTTACATATGAATTCATATTTTTATATGTATATAATTTAAAAACTAATCATTATTTCTATATATTGTCAAATTATCGAATTATTGTTATCTATACTCTATCATTTAAGTTAATAAAAATTTTGCGTTACATGAAACCTATTTACACAAGCACCTTTATTCAAAATTATTTACATTTTTTCTACTCTTTTATTTTTCAGTTTTGTTTTAACTTATTATTTTAATCGTCTTCTTTCTAATTTTTTTTGTCTTTTCAAATATTTTGAAACTTTTAAAATTCACTTTCTTAAGTTTTAAATATTTTTATTTTTATTAATTAATAAAATAGTGTCGTACTTTATAAATAAATTTGGATACACACGTAAACAAATTATATTTAACAAAGTTACTTATCAAAATTTCTACTAAACATAGTTTTTATTTTCAGGAATCAAAATCTTTGAGCTAACATAACCTTATCCACCACATAGGCCACATTAATATTGAAAACTAGACCAAATAAATTAATAATCACTTGTGCCAAATCAGATACTGTAAGTAACAAATACCGTAACACGTGTCATTAATTTGCGTATACGTATCGCCCCAATAAAATAATTTAATAACACATGTCGATGCATGGTGTAAACTTGGTTGAGTAAGACATCAAAATCTAATGTCATATCAAGAAATTAATTCGATTTTTCAGCACTTTCGTTTTCGTGCCAGATAACAATCCGACTTCTTAATTACTTATCAAGATCGTCATTAATGAACAGAGATAAATCAAAATCAAATTAATTAAATCAAGGATTTACTGTTCTCCTAATTCGATTAGATATTGACTGAGGAGCTACAAGCAAATAATTAATAATGGCATGTCATATGCAAATCTGCCACAGAAACAATTTCCTTCTAATTATCTTGACATTGTTTTTGAGATGTATAGCATTGTTGATTTTGCCATGGCATCTATATGTTGATCGATCGTTACTGTTTATTTTGTGGCCACCTGCTAAAAATATATATGAAATAGTTGTCGGTCACCGACGATGGGTAAACATTGTATTGTGCTTTCCCTTTTCAATTTTTTGTTGGTTTGCCAAACATATTTTCTATGTAGTTATCATGTCATACCATCGTAACCCAATGAAGTAGCTCTCGGATGAGATTGCAATGGTCCCAAAGTGGGATTAGGACTACTGTCTAATATTGGCATTTTTTTATGAAGATCTCATTTGCCACCCCACTTGGTTGTTTTGGGTGATAGGTTAGCTGCTAGGACTAATTTTTTTAGACTAATCTTTTTGTAATAGAAAGTAGAGTTCTATAATTACAACGTCAAAAATACGATGCAGTTTGGGTATTCTTGAAACCCATCGGCTAATTTTCATCAATCTGACTTTTTCCCCATCAAAGCATTGCTCTAAAATTTTGAATGGTTCAAAAGGATTAAATCGCGATGATAAGCTTAACATTTCGTTGTTAATATTAATAAAAAAGAAAATATTTGTAACACGGCACGACCGCAGTTTAAAAACCGTCAGGTTTTGGTTCTCCGAAAAAGAAAAATTAAGACCAAACCTTATACAACGATTTTGGTTATAATTCTTCGATAGTTCTAATACCAATTCTCTACGGTTCAGGAGTTAGTTCTATGCAATAATTACTGTTGTAAATTTTAATCTAAATGTAATGTGACAACATATTTAAAAATTTTAACGAAAAGTGACGAAAAAGAAATCCTATTTTGGCTTTTAATTTTATTATGCGAACCTAAAAAATAAGTGGGATAAATTTTCCAAAAGAACACATTATATTATCTATTAAAATCATTTTAAGTAAAAGACCCATGATATTTTTGTGGCAAAAAATAAAATAAAGGTATATCAAATAAGTGTCAATTACTTAGTTTTCCTCGTTACTTGCAACAGCTATTAATGTTGCATACAATATACATAGAATGGCTCTGCCTAGGTCCATAATCTGTCCCCAAGCACTTAATAAACCAAGTATGTTGTAATTACAAACTCATTACAAAAATAGGATGCAGTAAAAATGTAAGCGTTGACAAATTGCACATCTCAACAAACTACAAAAACAAGAGTGCATATAGCTGCATTTAACAAACATGAAATCAAGTGTAAAATTTATGCAACTTCTGTACACTTATATGGCTTGCATGCTGCTAAGAGAGACCTATACGGTGGATAAGCCCCCTCGTGAGGGTGGTTTGAGGCAGGAAGTGGTAACACCACTAGCCATCTGCAGAATTTTCAAGATTGGTGCGCATTCACCACTGCCTGGTAAACCATGTCAATAAATCGATTGTCCTGTCCGAACAAACAGATGTGCATCAAGTACTAAAAAGATTTGTAGTAAATTAATTACCCAGAAATAAATACAATAAAAGATATGCAACATGTATAACCTTGAAAAATTACAACAAAGTGATATAATATACGTTTGCTGTTATGATCAGCTAGGAGAAATGTTAAAATTCACCCACTCGATAAGTTGGCCTATTTATTTATTTTTTCCGTCTGATGTCAGATGGGTCATGAGGGCATATTCTCTCCTATCCAAACTTACGTGTATGTATGATGCGAAACCCTTTAAGCCATACATGCGCAGGCACCTCTAGACCACACAATAGACACATCGGATCCATTATAACACAAATATTATGGAGACCATTTCGTTCTTAAAAAACTGGTCACTACAGGGAAACAGGAAAAGTTATCATGATTTATGAATTGATCCAATGACTTTTTCCAATTTGACATGGGATGAAGGTTGAATTTTGTATCAAGCAGTGGTGCAGAACAAAGAAAGATGGCATGGAAAACCATAATAAGCAGTAAGGTCTACTCGCTAGCTACTAGAAGGACCACCAGCTCCAGTTTAACTCAAAAATTTTGCTTCAAAGGGAACGTACAGATAACTCAATTTTCTATGATGATGAGGATTAGGTATTACTGTGAAGTTCACAAAGGTGCAGAACATCTAGACCTTTAAGTTAGATGTTCAGCTAAGATTTGCTGCGCAGACATCACATAAGTCAGGTTCAACCATTCAACAGTAGTAGTTATTGCAGAAGACATCTCATGTGACATAATTCAAAGTCCATACCTTAACAAGCATTTGAAGTGCTTCCCGGACTTTTTCTCTGCTAATAGCTGGCACACAACTTGGTGAAGGAACAGCATTTGGAGTGAGTGATGGTGGGGGTGAGGGTGGTGGAAATGGCTGAAGCAAAGGTGCACCATATGGTCTTTGCAGACTTCCAGGAGTATTCAGTGGAGGGGCAGTTGGCATGGATGATGAAATGGGAGGAATAATCAGTGGAGAAGAGGAAGGAGTTGGACCAAAAAATGATGACGGCTTCACCAGATCAGTCGACTTTGCAGCAGTGTTGCATTCAGTACTGTCAAGAATACTCATTATTGGGGTAGAAGCAGATACCTTAGATGGTATCTGGCTTGTAGATAAAGTGGGCATAACCATAGTCTGCGGACAACAGGTAGCAATAACAGTTGCAGATGAACGGTATGGTTGCTCAGATTTTGCCAGCTTTGTAGCACCAGCAATCTTCATTTCTGTCTGCAAATATTAAATTTCCACAGTCAAGTTCATTACATGCCAAACAAGTCAATGTTCCAGAATTTCATGTCATACTTCATAAAAATTACCATAATACTGTAGAAATTTACATTAGTGTGCACATTTAGGATGATTGATCACTCAAAATTTCAGCATAAGTTTGAGAAAATCAAAGTGTAGCTTTTATTGTCTGATTGCCCACATTCATGAAACTAACTGGAGTTGAACCAAAGCAGAATAGTAGAAAGATAAAGAAACTATACACCGAAGAAGTTCAAAAAGGCAGGATTATCAGGAACATCTGTTACATTCGCAGTAGCAGAAGATAGTGGCTCTAGAGGACCATCCTTTACTGCCGATGTTGGAACTGCTTCCAGTTCTTCAAACTCACTGTAAGATAACAATAACATTACTTTCTTCGAAAGGAGCTCTTCCTATCTTCACTAAGAGGTATATTTGGAGTATACAAATATAAATCTTATCTCTGAAAAATGCAGAAAGGATATAACAGTATTAATAACAAGAACATAAAACAAGACAAAATATACTCTCTCTACAAAATTATGGGTATAGAATTCACAGTGACCAAATTCTCTACGTGTCTAATTAACATTATTGAGAGTTGAGACAGAAATAACTCCATCAGGATACCCATTGGTTTCCCAGAAGAGATGGGAGTGTTACAGTATGTGGTTTAAAAGTGGCATGTCAATTAAGTTCACCTAGTAATCATTTAATCAGCTCCAAAATTTGGTGCAAAAACATACTAAGCCTACAACTATAAGTGTCCAAATCAGAATTTAATTGCATGCACTTCTCTATCAACCAGACTATTATCTATATATATATATCATCACCAAAGAGCTGGGAAGGAACAACTACAAGTCAAAAGAGTTGAATGCATGACCCTTTTTTCTTGTTTCGGTTCCTGAATGACAAACAATTTTCCACAAGTAGATACTTTGGTTAAATTCAAGGAATTCAGTAAATTAAGAGGCATAAATTTCCAAGCTATACCAAATAATAAGAAAACATAGCTGATTGAACAAATCAAGAATAACATTCTTGTCTGAAAATCAAATGTCTCAATGGGTTCATCATATCAACTACACTTCAATCACACCGCATCAACTTATTAATTGTAGGACTTGTCTGCAAAAATTCCTCAATTTAAATAAACATAAATAAGAATTACCTTTTCGTAGAAGATACTTTCGACTTTGTAGGCACCTTGGAATATGCATTGAGTATCCTACACATAGTGACATAAAATGTCAAGGCCATGCACCATGAAATTGACAAAGTGAGGAAACATGAGGACTGCAAAAATTGCAAATGACCAAAAAACAAACATCAACAACAACAACAAAACTCAAACTACACTCATTTGTTCTCTCTTTTTTTTTTATCAATTCTGACAGATGCTAGGCCCAAAAATTGATTATATGCAAGAATAGGAAGAACAATGTATCTTTACAATCACCAACCTGCCAAACAGATTTGCAACCTCTTCACATTCACGTGCATTATAGAACCATATTCCATTAACCTCTTGAGAAGCATTTCGATATAATAAATAAGGAACGTGCACTTCATACTCAAAATCTCCCAAGATATTCTCCACCAAATTATCTGCTTATGGCAACAGATCTCTTATGTAACATCCAAATTCAATGGTAAAATCAAAGCAATGTTTCACCAAGCTATTATGCAGTTAAAAACCAATTTATCCATACTAGATGCACCAATAATAGATCAAAATCCCAATTCCCAAATAACTGAACAAAATGTAATAAACTTGAGTGAGTAACCTGTGTTCCGCCGGTTCATTACTATAAACTGGAACCGTGGTTGAGTATTCCTGAACACAAGAATATCAATATCTTATTTAAGACAAGTTAAAAACATTGCAACAGGTTCCACAAGTTTCCCACACCCCAAAACCAGTACAAATTCAAACTTGGGATGCCCCAAAATTCAATTCCTAAAAATTTTTTAGACAAAAATAACAAATTATAAACCCAAAAAAAAACCCCTTACCTTTTGACTACAAAAAGAGAACCCTCCACATCCTTTCGACTCTGCAACCCAAACTCATCCCGAATTAGTTATCAACCCAAAAGCCTAATTCTATCAATAAATTCTCGCTTAACGCACACACAAAATCCGTTACGGCATACCCATTGGTTAGTGTCGATGTTAAACTCGTAGAAGGCGACATGAGCGGCCGTGATGAGAATCTCCTCCACGGAAGGATCGATTCGCTGAAGCACCGTCAAGTTCAGTACCTTCGTGCTCTTCTCGTCTAGATTCGGCGTCAATTTCCCGCCATGCGACATTGTTTCAGGCAATTCCCCTTCTCCCCCTCTTCCGCGTGAGAACAAATGTCGAGAGAGAAAACCCTAGATTGCTGAGTAGAAGAATGAAGTAACAAGTGACAGCCTTCTGCTTTAGGTTTCTAACTGTTTAATCTGAAAATGCATACATGGATGTGTTGTGTGTGAACTTCCCTCGCAAGGAAAGTGCCGCTCACAGTATTTTTATACTAGTTTGAATGTAGGGCACTCATATTATTTTTTTAAAATAGTTTTTGAATGAATTTTAAAAGAATTGTAAAATCTTTATTATTTTATTATAGTTTTTAAATAGGATTATTAATCATATTTTTTTTTGTTTTAATTTCGTAATGGTTTACTAACTTTTTAAGGGCTTTAATTAAAAAAACAGAACATGTGATTAACTCATATAAAATAAACTATCCTGCATAATCGTGAACATGTCCTTAATATATTTTTTATGTTCTACTTAATAAATTTAATTATAATTATTTTTCCAATTTAAAATAAGAAAATAGAAGATGTATTAGTAAAAGTATTCCGTACGCTATTGTTATTATAAAATTAATTTTTTTAAACTTATAATTAATAGTTTACGCCCCTTTTTTTTTTCTTCTAAAATGTTTCTGTCAATATAATTCATTCACATAATTAACAAAAAATACTTTATTCAACAAAATACCTTTTCATATTACAATATTTTTCCTTAATTAAAAAATAAACAGTGAAATACACTCATGCATATTACCTATAAAACAAATTAAATAATTGTTTCAATTACGTGTTATATAAACTTAATCCCTAATGTAGAGCATCTCGCTATTATTAGTTTGAAAAAACCTTATTTGGATAGTTAAGCATGAACCTCTTAAAATTTATACAATCCAAATATACTATCTAACAGAATTAAATTTACACTACTTTTTAGATTCCACATTTATAATAGAGCATTGTTCAAAAACCATACAAGAATCTCCTTGAATAATCTTCTTTGACACCGTTCTTAGAATTTCATCCCTAAAACAGTGGAGTTCACATTAGATGGAGGGCCTCACCTTATATATTTTCACCTTATTGTTATTCTCAAAACATCACACCTAAAAGACAGTAGAGTTTACAAAAATCACGTTGCAGATTTCATCTATGTTGGTCAATAGAGTGGCATTTTAATTACGCCAAACTGAAGTTGAAATAGTAATTTAACATTCTATCATTTAGTCAATAACAGCTGAGTCAAACGTTAACACGTGTGTGTATATTTTGTACAATTCACGTACCTTCGCTGCAGAGAGAGGAAGATTTATACCACAGACCTAAATGATAAGGCCAAATTGGCATTGCTAAATGTTTAGAGCTAATCGTTGATACTAGTCAAAGTTTCACACCATAAATATGTTAATAATCATATACAAGGATTATTCATTTATTAATTACAAAATAAAAAAATTATTATCTCCCTCATAATTTTACTAATGAACTCAAATTATTTAAACATAAAATTATATTTAATTTTCAAAAAAATTAGAAGATTAAAAATAAAGAAAAAAAAAACCCAAATGTTATTAGTGAAGACAGAATAAGAATAGAAATAAGAAGAGAAGAATAAACCGAATTAAGCTACCACAAAGCAGTTAATCATAATTGAACGGTACGGATCAAATATTCCAGTGTTAGTTTCTAGCACATCCCAATACTTGTTGCCTGACATGTTTTCAACAAAGATTAGTTTCCAATTTTTGAGCAGATCAATGCTGACATATAAGGATGAGCCCATCGTACTCCCCTCACCATCTTCATTTTCCTCCATTACTGATGGTGTCCTGTAATTTTCCCCCTTTGACCTATTACCATGTGTGCAAGTGCTAAACCTTCCCACCTACATTAAGGGCACTCCAGATTGCAGGAATCCACACGTTGTCCCTACCATCCATCTCAATCACATTGCCACCATCAGTTACCATTGGTTACCTTTTATTACAGACGACATCCATTCAATCATAGAGTTTGATCATGGGGGCATGCATAATGGTCGCATACATAATAATAGCACCATGAAGAAAATCAGGTGCCTATCTTATTGAATATTCATATGAAGTAGGATAGCATGCTAAATGTTCTACAAGCTGTTGACGTATGGGATTCAATAGACCATGAGGTTCTTTGAGATTTTCGTCATTCAGTTGCCTTGCCTTTGCGTCTGCCACTGCTGCTGATTTCTATCAAATAACAGACCATTGAATCTACATTGTCCCCAAAAATGCTGGATGCTTCGACCACCTGCAGATAGCTGAATCCCATAGACAACATAATCCGCATGCTGTCACTCATAACTGAACTGGGCGAGCCAATCTCGCACCCTCCTCCTTGCCTGGCATCAGTTCCTGATGATCCTCACATCAACAGCAATATATTGGACAAGTCCAAATTAAAATTCCAATTCAATTAAATCAATAATTGTCCCAAGAGGCCTATCTAATTTACAGTCTAACATCCCATACAGGATACATAAAATCATGTTAGTTATAGTAATAGTAAATTTGTAATGCACTTGAACCAAAGTACTCACTGGTAGCAGAAGATGATGGCTCGGCTCCAGAAGTTGATGAATCTCTACGACCCAGTTGTTGCTTGAACTTGTCGTCAGCAAAATATTCAGCCCTTGAAGCTTCCATCACCATGTGTTCAATTTCCTTCTCGGTCAGCTCAAGATCCGAGTAGAAGCGCGCCTCAGCAAGAAGTGCCTATCAAAAGGAACAAATCTTGCCTCACATGGAGTAGAGATACAATGAGATTTTTATTTGTGGTCACCAAATATTTACATTGTCAATCTGTTGATCCTGTTGAGCTTTGATAGCTGCTTTGACCTGATCCTTGTCAACATTCACCTGTCAAATACACCACAAAATAGGAAGGTGAAGTATCTACCTGAAAGGAGAAAGAGTAGAAGGGTGGTATGATGTCTATGGTATTAAGAACAAATATCAAAAGTTCAACACAGTTTGATCTTTCAATATGGCCTCTAAATATTTCAGTAAATAAATTTAGACTTACCCCTTGAAGTGAGTTAAATCCAAGTCCAGCACCAATGGTAAGTCGACACGGATCAATAAGTGAGTTATAGTGATATCCATAGTGGTAGCTTAGCCGTATGGGAGGTGTGTCTGTATTGTAGCTTCCATGAAAGATATTGATAGGTTCTAGATGACAAAAACTGTCAAGTTACAAAAGCAGAATAGCCAGAAAGTAGATATTCTAAAAAATTAATGTCAAAACCCAAATACAATAATACATAGTCAGAGCACCTGTGCTGTAGGAATATATATGAATAGGCCGATTGTACATTTCTGATAAAGCCTGGATCTCAATGTTATTTCCATAAGCCTGCAACCGGAAACAGAATATAAAAGGAAATTAGCCTCTTTAATCATAAAATCCCAGAGGCCGGTTTTCCCCCATGTTTTTTGAGCATTGGAATTAACATATAGGTGGGATAACCTTCCACTAAAAGAGGTTCAAGAACCACTAAGACATCTCTTGGAAAGACAAGCCATGCTTAATAAAACAAAAGGCACACGAATAATATAGAATTTATAGAATAATTTTACCATTAAAATGTGATTAGCAATTAATCATGACAGCATCCAAGTTTCCTATGATTCTAGCATCATCATTTTGCATACAATCTCTATTAATCAAAGCTCTGAATTGATGTCTGAAATAAAAATAAGTACATGATGAAAAAATTCTTTACTTTGAATATTTCTGCATCTTTTATTTTCCATCCAATTAATAGAAAGTAGCACTATGCAGCAAAACAGAGCAGACAGCAAGGAGATTTTGAGATCACCTCCATTTGTTAATGGTTGGATCAATCACAATTTCCTAGATGCATTAAATTTCATAGTCCATCCATATTTCAGATAAAACGCACAAGCTCAGACGAATGACTAAACAGAGTATCTTATAGAAACTTCAATTAGAGGAATCAAATCCCCACATTTTCAAACTAAAGCACGACCAGCAACATGTATTTAAAACTCTGATGCAAGTGACATGGAAACATTCTTCATGCACCAAACTTGATTAAAATGATTTTAATATTTCATTATGCTTCACTATTTTTTTACTGGGACTTCTTAATTCCGGCCTCCATTTATCACAGAAATATCCACCATACAGAACACTCAGTATGACCTAGAGTTTCATTTCAATCTGTTATATTACCTAATGCTACATTCATTTCTTGAATGCCGAGTTCATTGATGATGATGTTTAGGTGGGTGCAATTTTGAGAACCTTGATGACCACAAGGCTAAGTTGCAAGAAAACCCTTATATACTTCTAGAAGGAAACTTGGTTGCCAGAAGGCAAATAGCAGAAAAATCTTTCTGAAAAAATTAACAGTAATCATCCTCTAACAACAACTGCAGGGAAGTCTTGCACAAATTTTCAATTAAAATAGCTTCCTAGAAAAATTTAAATACCACATACCTTATCTCTTCTCTTTCTCTTGCAATAGGAAGTGAAGCCTTCAGTTATGAACTGTGAGAAATGGTCCCTTTCATGCTCCTGCAAAAGAATTCAAATTAGCACAGGTAGATTCCATAGAACAGTACTTTCAAAAAAGCTGGGAATGGTGGAAATAAATTTGACCTTTCAATGTACTTGATTAGATGTAAGTGAGGAATAGTTACTAAAACTCACCCTATCCCAAATTTATTACTTTTATTACTTTTATTACTTTCAGACAGCCAAAAATAAGATTCCATAGGCCAGGGGAGGTTTTTTCCTCCCAAGCCATCCTCTCACTTAAACTAATGCCACACCTCCACTAGCACTCAACCACAATTTTACAGGGCAAAACTCTAAAAGCGCCCAAAATTTTCAACTCTCGTATAAAGCTTTGAGCCAAGTCAAACTAGGATACTTGGTACAGAGGAAGTATTTCCCACAAGGTGTTAAAAGTTCATCTGAATCAGGAATATTTATCAGCTTTCAAGGAAAATCTACGATGATTCTTAAACAGAAATAGCACACAACTTAAAACGACATCCACACTTAAGACATTCTCTGCATAGCAGCCAACATCAGCATGCCCAAAAACATAAGAAATGGTTGGGTGGACATTTCCAGATACATCAAAAAAGTGCCTCATTAGTCAAGCACAAACCCTATATATATATATCGACGTTACAACTGTTCAAAATTTAACATAGGACCCAGGTTACATTGCCCTTTTTTGTTTATTCAATTGTCCTTTAAATTGATCTATTTCCTGACTGTATATTTTTATGCTATATATCATAAATCAGATTTGCATGCTTTTACCATCAGAATACTGAGTACAATATCTTATATTTTTAATTATTACACAGATTAATGGTTTTTGTATAATGTAACTACATGTATTTAGTTATTGTGTAACTGCTATGGACCTGTTATATGTTTTTTTGATAATTTTGTGCCATAATCTCCATCATATTATGGTTGTATCACCAGTTCCATGTCCCAATCCATAACAAAACATAGGGAACAATTAAAAATGTCATCACAAAAGTAAAGACTGAAATTTCTAGCGTTGTGCAAGGCATTTTAAAAGTCATGTCGTGGAAGGTCAAACAAGCTAATATGAACTCATAAATTTCCAAGGTGGGCATCAAACACACAAGAAGTTAAGGATTACATATCTCCTCAAAAAGAAATAAAATGATGTGTATAGGTCAGTTTGCTGATGCTCATAAACTTACAAATCTACTGATTGGGAAATATAGTGATAAGACAAACATTGCAATTTACATGTTATTTTCCATGTGATTTTACCTTTCAAAGAAAAAAAGATTTTTAGCATAAATATAAAGGCTACGTAATAATTTTTTCCTTCTCTTTCTTGCCAAAAAGGGCAACATACTCAAAAAAAATCTGTCTTTTTTTTGGGTTGGGGGGGGGGGGGTGCAGGCAAAAGTAAATAAAATTGCATGAAATCCCTAAAGTCTTCATGTAGAATTTTTTTAGGGGCAGTAGATAAGCTTGCATGTAACCCCCAAAGTGCAGAGTTACAATCATCCAAAGAATGTCATAACAAAGATAATGACGTACCCAAAGAAACAAGACCAGAGACGGACAAGCATGTACTAGTGATTAAACAAAGCATACAAGTCTATCAGATAGCAAGTAGTAATCCAATCAAGATAATAGAGAATACATATATTTTAGAACCTCCTTCAAGGTAAAGATATCATTAAGGACCATGTGCATGCTATCTGTATTTTGTTAGAACAAAATGCAGGCATGCTTAAACGGCCAAAAAATGAAAATGCAGCTGAGAATCTCAATCCAAGTCTAAAAATAACCAACTGGGGTCGGAGCTTTTTAGAGTGGAATAATTCCGACTACCATAAACTCGTAGAGGCACATGCATACCCAAGAACAATCATATTACATACCACTACTCAATTTTCTTGAGGTTAAACTGAACCTAACAGAAACATTACATTACCACCTAATGTAATAAATTAACTAAAAACCTCATAGAGGAAACTAAAGTGAACTGCTTCTCAACTGCTTAACATATTAGGTCAAACCACAAGAAGCAGCACTAACAGATAAAGTGTCAGTAAGTTAGCAAGTTAACAATAAAAAACAAATTTTCTCAGCCCCACTAACATGTAATGGCCACAAACACAAAAGGGAACCAATCATAAACACAAGGGGAAAAATCTCTCATACCATATAGTCAATGCACATCTGCCTAACCAAATCATATTGTTCAGAGTCACCATAAACTTGATCTGCAACAGCACGGAAAAGACAGTTCCCATCCTCTAACATTTTTCTCACTTCCAACCCTTTAACCCTCCTTAAATCAATCTCAAACTGGTGTTCTCTTTCCTGCAAGAGAAACAAATACAGTCTACAATGCCAGACCAACAATAATTTGAAGCATATGTTAAACCTTTCCATTTCAAAATAAACTAAACAAAGCATTACTTGCAGCTTCGACCATGAAAAAGTGTGCAAAGTAGAAATTTTCTTGAAAAGTTTAAACAAATTAATGATTAGCAACATGTAGCATTTATACAATGGTGTTTGAAACACTAATAATGAGGTAATCAATATATTGGCAAGAAGTTGCTTCATAGGTTGAAGGTTTTTTGAGAGATCTTTGAGAAAACAAACAACAAGCAACATAAAAAATATATATATTGACTATTTGGAACAACCAGCAGGAATAATATAATGAAGCTCCATGATCAATAAATCCCAACAGAACTCACCTCATCATCATAGGATGAACTAAAGCATGGACTCTGCTCATCAGCACTGTTATAACCATCGCCCTCACAATGAGATCGAGGTGAAGATGGATGAGATCCACTTGGAGATGACCTGCACGATACACCAGGCCAACCAAAGGCTCTCCTAGAAGAACCTATTCGCACTGGATTCGAATCAGCAAATCTTCTGTAACTTAAGTTTGTTGAAAAAGGCTTTGGAGGTGGCACAGGAGGTGGTGGTGGGTATGAACTACTAGTAACCATCTGGAAAGAACTTCCAACCATTGCATCATTTTCCTCCACAAATGACAATCCTCCAAACACTTTGAGAGCATCATCATTTTGCACCTTTTCATCTTCACCGGTTTTTTCACATTCACCATGATCACTGCTCAAACTCTCCGCAGAGAGTTCTGCGCTCTTCTTTCCCTCACTTTTGTTGTCTGAAACAGCAGAATACTCTGATAACTCATCCACAAAAATCTTTTCAACCAAATCTTCTACCAAATTCTCATCTTTTACTGCAACTTGTGCAAAACCAGTAGCCTGCTGCTGAGGTGAAGTGGAAGAAGAAGAGGGACCTGGTCCTGATACTGATGGTGATGATCTACTTTGGTTAGATGAGGATGATGAACCAGTAGAACCTCGTTGCACTAAAATCCGAGTCATGTTTTACCCTCTTCTTCAAAATCCAGACAGATAAGTTTTATTGTCTCACCAAAATTAGAGATACAACACCGCAGGTTTCAATTTGTCACGTGTTCCAACTTTGGGAGCAATCACACCAATACCACGGGTAAGCGATTTGTTCTTCAAGCCCACTAAACCCGGATCAGCGTGAAGCAATTTCAGCATTCCCCTAACAATTCTCATGAGACCTCGACCTCCAAATATTTTATTAATAACAACAAATCCCTCTTTGAGATAAAGTACTGGAATTTAGCCACAACAAGGACCTAGAAAAGAAATAAATCGCCTCCACAATTTCACAACAGAAATTTAGATACAAGAAAGCAACACACAAATCAATCATTTAGACCATATTCACATCAACTAAACAAAGGCTATATCCCGAAGCCAAGAAAATGAAAAACCAGAAAAACGATTTGCAAAGAGCTCAATTCAGGTTCAATATCTCAAAAGGAAAACGAAAAGTTAATATATCAACCGAATTCATCAGATAACGTAAATAGAATTAGCTCGAACGGAGAAAATTTCAAAATAACACAATTATTAAAAAAATAAGACAAAGCAGCAACGTCCTATATCAACAGAAACCCCAACCCTAGAAACATTTCAAGATCACTGACGCAAAAATCCACTCAAACTCTAAATCGGCCACGTATGTATCAAACAGAATTCAAGATTCGAAATTCTAGGAGAACAAGCGTGGATAAAACAAAAATTAGAGCACGAGAAACCTAATTCATCAAGTCAGAAAGAGACAAAACCCCATCAGGAGCACGAGCAGGTGAATTGAATCCAAAATAAAACAAACAAACAAACAAACAGCCACAGTGTTGACCAGGTTTCAAGTAAAGCCACTCACCAGAGCCAAGCGATGAAGAAGCAACAACAGCTCGAGCGTTGTTCCACTGAAAGGGCTTCCACAGGCAGGCCTGAAACAAGGCAACTTCAGGACGAAGAAAGTACGTCCGTGCGCAAGTGAGGAAGTTCGAATTTATACGTACGCTTACGCAGCGGGAGGGAGAGAGAGAGAGAGAGAGAGATGCGAGGACAGTGAGTTTGTTAGAAAGAAAGAGAATGGAAGGTTGAGCTTCAAGAAGAAATGGAGGAGAGGGCACGTGACTGTGGAATTTATTTTTATTTTTATTAGCTTGGGTTTTGCCTCTGTCGTCCACGTGGCATTCGTGGAATTATTTTGCAGAGTGGCCAGGCTGTGAATTTTTGTATGCACCGTCAAGCTTTGTAACCATGCACTCAAAGATGTGGCTGTACATTATTTTGAAATGTCATGATCAATTTAGATAATTGTCGGCGGAAATTTCGAGAATGTTTTTCATAGAAAATTCGTGAAACTCTCGGTTGGATAAACATAGAGAAAAATAGAAAATGGGCATGCAGTCAAAAATTTTGTAATTAAAAAATTATAAATAAGTAATTTATATAAATTTTATTATAATTTGAATCAAATAAATTTATGATATCTAATTTGATCCTCTAATTTTACTTTTTACTTAAAAAAAATATGAATGTTTTTACAACCATTTAAAAAATATTTATTTGTTTATTTGACACCAATCCTACTACGGTCACAATTTATTTGGCATAGTCGATTGGCATGAATCAATTTAACATTATTCAATAAATTGAATTTAAAGAAAGAATTTTATTTTAGGTATAACTCAAAAGTCCATAATTCCAAAATTTATAAATAAAATAAAATAAATATTGACAGTAAAACTATTCTATACCCCAACACTAAAGCACATAAAAACACGTAAAGCTCAAATTATAATAAAAGTCCAATAACAGAAAAAAAAAAACAAATAACAAACAAAAAAGTTGGGAAATAGATAGGAAATTAAAATTCTCAATAGAATAGGAATCATTGTCCCCTTTCTACCATGAATTTACATGATATTAATCCATCAGAAATAACTTTATATTTTTACTTAATGAAATTATTTGTATATAATATACTATGGTTGTAAGATATATAATTATTAAAATACTTTTAATTAGTTACATATTCTTTTTTTTTTTACTATACTCTCATAATTTTATTTATTTCGTTTACTTCTCTAAATTTATATTCATTCTATAATTTTCATTTCTCAATTTTTTTATCTTCTCATGAATTATGCCAATGGCTTATATATAAAAATTATTATTATTTTATTTATATGCATAAACATTGAGTGTCTTTAATTTTTAATTTATTATATTTTTTTGTCCATATTCTCTTTCACTTTTAATTTATTCTAATTTTTATTATTTTAAATTCCATTCTTTATCTTTTATTTCATAAGTAATGTAAATAATATTTATATACTAAGCGCATATTTACTTTTTATAAAATACCATGCCGACGCGAAAAATCGTATCTGACACGTTATAGTTTCATTTACAATTTTGTTCTTTTTATCTTCGTTTGGAATGACATGATTTTTTCATTTTTATTGGTTATCATATATCAATTTTTTTTCTAAAAAATATGAAACTCTATGTCAAGAGTAAAAAAGAAATAGAGACCTTAGAATTGGTAAATAAATGACTTTTTTTTCCAGTGGAAGTCTTCTTTTAATTCGAAGATTTTATTTTTTCAATCATTTAAGTGATGAAGAATATAAGTCTCAATTAAATTTTTAATACACAAATATATAAAAATTATCATTTAAAGATAATTTTATCAACATAAATAAGTTTATAGTATTTATATGTTTATTTCTCTTTATCAATTACAAGAATGAAATTTTGAACAACAAATGTATTCCCTTTTCATTTTCTATAAACACTATAACTTATACAAAATTAAGGCGACAAAGCATCTTCAGTTTGTTCAGTTTGTAAGAAACATGCACAAAATCACAAAAACAACAAATGATCATTGCAAGGGAATTAATTCGTCCTCAGTGCCATAGAGCCACGGCAGAAAGCACGACCAAGAATATGAAGATGACGGCTGCAATGAAGGAAGCCAGCACCGCGCCGCTGACCTTCCGGCAGAAGTCGTTGAACTGCTGGCAGATGGCCAGCCAGTTGGTGTTGGAGTTCCCGTTATGAGCTAAGTACACGATGGCTGCAGCCGCCGCCGCCGCCGCCGTCGTGGAGGCAACCAGTGCCTGTTTCATTACATAAAATATGCGCTGTCAGATATATACATTTTTGCAGATATTTAATGCCAGAAGTTGAAACAGTTTGGGGGTGAAAGAACATGATAGCCTTACGGTGTCCAAGACGAGCAGGAGAAGCTTAATTCCGGCTAAATGAGGACGAACAATGCCCACGATGGAGAAAGGCAAGGACAGGACTAAGTAGCCGCTAGCAATGGCATTTGCCACCACAAAAAACCTGCAGTATTATTCAACTTTTCTTTAACCCCTTGTGGTAAACATCTCTTAATAAGACTAAAAATGGGTTGGGTGGTACATGGGTGATTTTGAAAAATAGTGTCAAGCGGGTTATATTTGAAACAATGTTTTTATTGTTAGCCTAGCAAGTTATTAAGAAAATTGCAGCTTCCCAGAACCTTGGCCTAGCCAAACTTTCCTATATTGTGTGATTTATCCCACCCCTCTCGAAATGTACGTGATATAGAGAGGGCCCTTTTTCGTTCCACGTCACTTACAATGAAAGTAGTGTCGTAGCAAGGTTATTAATGAAGCAAATTATTTGACTTGAACTCTGTTAGACAGAAAAATATTTTTGCAATTTATTGAACTCAAACTTAGAATTTGGAAGTTTCACTCAATTTCATTGCTTAATCTCTAAAAAATTGAATTCGTTAAAATTCTTGTTATCGAGTTTAAATTGTTATTCGAATTTGACTTGTTAACACTTATTGCTAGCTATGCAATAGACTTCACAAACACATGTGCAAAAACAAAGAAGAGATCATTATTGATGGATGCTCGAAACCACATGATTAGATTGCCACAAGCAAATAATAGAAATTGAATCAAAGAAAGATATGGCCAAAGAGAGGAGTAATTGAGCAGGTGTGTGTAACTAAAACATGGTGACATACGTGAACATGGGGAGCTCATCATAGCTGGCTTGGAACTGGAAGAACTGAGTGAAGAAAGGGAGAGTTTGATCGGCGGTTCCCATGGTGGTGGCTGCAGCCAAGGCGGCGACGAGGGCGCAATTCCTCAGAATAAAGTCGAACACAGCAACTCCTCTCCTCCATCCCCCCTTTGGATGTGAAGTTGCCTTTGTGGTGGCTGTGTAGGCCACAGCTTTGCCTTTGTTGGACTTGGACTCAGGCATGTTGAAGGCTGTTCCGACACTGCCCTTAGTCTAATCCATGGTGTTCGTTTTGGTAAACGTGCAGAGGCGAAGTACAGAGTATTCGAGAGTAGAAGAGAATTGGGAAGATCTTGTGATCGGAACAGGTTTGGTTGGCTCATGAATTTATAGCGTGGATAAGGAAGAGAGAATGGTGGATGGATTAGTTTGATCATGTTAAGGTTTCATCTTAGTATGAACATATTGTGGGAGAGTAGGTGTCTGTCTGGAGGAGTTGTGGCTAACTTGCTCCACCTTCGCATAGGATATCTTCAACTTCTCTGGTCATTTTTAATTCTTCATCACATCGGTCAAAAATGGGGTAATGTGTGCTGAGTTTGGGCAGTTGATAATGCTTTGCAAGTAGATTGCCAGTTTTATGGGATACTTGTCTTTAAGACAAAAGCCATGCTGTCTAAGAAACCAACAGTGAAAGCACTACTCAGCACCGGCAACTGCAATGAATAAAAATAAAATAAAAGTGGGAAATGTACACTAGAGTCCTTAAGCCCTTTTCTTCATTCAAATGGAAGCATACAAAGAAGAGAAATTCCAGTCGTCAGGGGAAAATGTAAAAAATAAAGAAATTTTGTCTTCACTAAACATAGGGTATGTTTGGATGCACGTATTTGTTGGGACGAAACCTGGTGAATAAATTTAAGAATGATGTAAAAAATACTAAAGAAAAAGGTTTTTAAAGACTTATTTTAATAAGTAGTACGTTTGGATAGTATGCTTCTTATAGATTATAAATGACGAAAAATTATGTTCCAAACAAAGCCATATAAAATAGACTAGTATGTTTTTAAATAGGAGGGGTTTGTTTTTAAGAATATGAGTGTATTTTTGTGATTTGAAGTTTCTGTTACTAATATCCTCTTACAATTTTTTTTTTTTTAATTTTTCTCGAGATGTCACCTTCATCGTCATGGTCCATCTGCAGCATGTAATGCTGATTGTCTGCAGCATCACAAAGATAAAGCTGTGAGCCTGCTTCCAGCCACCATTACTAAGCTTGTTTGTTATCAATGTAATGAATGGCCATTCAAATCAATCCCCAATTTTTAGCTCAACAAAGATCAAAGCTTACATGAAATTTGAGAGAATGAAAACCAGGAGCTCTCCGTCAAGATGTTTACATCTTGGTAGGTTTAAATGGCATTCCCCAGACAAAATTTTAATGCCCATTTTGCTGCAACATCTTGATCAACCTGGAAGTCTACCTTCAGTGCCAACTTACCTGCCACCATTGGCACCCAAGCAACCCACCCGCCACCACCATCATCCACGAAATCCAGCACCGGCAAGTCCAGCCTGCCAACATTCGCCTACTTTACTCCCACCGGCTTCAGGTTACCGTCCTCCACGAAGCCCTCCGGAAAGTCCACCACCATCAATTCCTCGTTACAACCCACCTCCAAGTCCTGAATTTCCACTGCCATCAGTTAGAAGTCTTCCACCAGAAACTTCAACCTATAATCCTTCACCAAGCCCTACAGAAAGTCTGCCACCATCGGTTCCTAACTACAACCCTCCTCCAAATTCTCCAATTTCACCTTCACCTGGTCCTCCAGAAATTTCACCACCACCAACACCAAGTCTTCCACCAGAAGTTTCAACCTACAATCCTCCACCAAACCAACCAGAAAATCCACCACCAACAATTCCCATTAATAACGCTCCCACAACTCTTCCACCGCCAGCTCCAACTTGTAGTCCTACATCATGCCCTCCAGGCAGTCCAGCACCGTTGACTCCCATTGTCAGCACTCCTGAAAGTTCTCTAATTTCACCTCTACCAAGTCCACAGCTTCCGACACCCATTTACCAAACTCCCGTTCTCCAGAACTGCCTAATCCAGAATGCGGCTTTCCTCAACCACCACCGTATCCATGAGTTATTCAAGTTTTTGTTATTGAGTACTGACAATGTAGCTAAACCTACTGGTTTGACTTCTCAAATGAGATTGTGATGGCAAGCTGAATAAGGCTGTCTTCTCTTATTTGCTTTTCCTTTTCTTGTGACCTTAGACTTAAATAACTTCAGTGTATCTAACTTGTTAATCATATCTGATGGTATCAATCGAAAATTACCACCTTAACAAATTTCAAGCTAGTAAGTTTAAAATTAGAATGTACAATACTTTAAATTACAGTGCTTGCATCTTCTTCCACGTTAATCATGAATTATCAGATAAATCAGATGGACATAATTGATTATAGAGATAAGCATTTTGATAACATAGAGCAACGCCCTGCAATTACCACTTCCCTTTCCTAAAGATACAAGATATATAATTTGCATAAACAGAATATATAGGCAGCAATTTACAGTAATCAACCATGTGACCATTGACAAGGCATATTTCAATAATGAGTGTGTTCTGGCCGTGTATATACACATAATCAGAAACATACTTGAAAATTTTCATTAGTCAACATTTCGTACATGGTTAAGTTCGACTAAAAATTTTGTTAATTTCTCACATGCACACCATTGCAGAGTTTCATCATGATAGATAAATGGATGTTGACAGCAGTATAACAAACAAATAACATGATACACATTCACAATTGGGTTCCCTTTTACATACCATACAAAATATGGGCTTTGCTTGTTTTTAAATTTTGGTATATATTTTTAAGTGCTTTTATCATAGAAATTATATAAAAGTAAAAAATAAATAAATAAATAAATAAATAAAGGATTATAATTGAGTGTATGTTTTTGAGAATACATAATTGCAAAACAAACGAAGCCTATGTTTCTTCATTTCTTAACAAGAAGTTACATAGGTTTACATATTTTTTAGTTTCTGTTTCAACCATCGTAACTTTCTTAGATATATCATTGATGTACTCCTTGAATTTGTATATTCCTACAAAATCTAAATTATAACTTTTTCAGGTTTTAAGTAAGATTTTAAGACTTCCCTGTACAACCCTGAGGAAGGCACAGAAAATTTTTAATTTTTATCATTACTAATTATTTATTATTCACTAATACAAAGAATAAAACAACCTTCAATTTCACGGAAATAATTTTCCCATTTTGAATTCATCTCATCATAAATTGACTATAAGATTTGAATTCATTCATGAAAACAACTACATCTATTTCAATCAAATGGCATCAAGTGCCATGTTACCTACCATCCTAACCAAGGGTGCCGGGCACTTTGTCACCATGTCTATCTTGGAAAGATTTGAAGCACACCCAAAAAGGGAGATTCCCAGCATAACAAGCTCTCCAAGAGAGAGTCTTGAGGACAAGAACCCCTCCCAATAGTGAGGATTAAGCTCAAAGAAAGCATCAAAAAATCTCCTTGTCCCATTCAAATCAAGTTTCAGCAGAGTCTCCATGCCAAAATTATAATATTCCCTGGTGCCTCTCCTCTCCGAAGGCCACAAGCCATTCCACACTCTATAGTAGAGTTGAGTGCCTCTGATCATTCTAGTTGACCCAAGGCACTCAGCAATCACCCCTGCAAGTGCTGGGGCAACTGCCATTGTCTGAGCCACCGTGTAGCCAGTGGAAGGATGCACAATTCCAGAATTACCACCCATTGCCATCACGCTTTGAGGGATCCTCGGAAGGGGGCCACCCATTGGAATCAAGCATTTCTCATCCTCAATCACTGCTCTCACCCTTATACCTAACTGCCTCAGCCTTGCCTCCATCCTCTTCTTGACCTCCATGTATGACAACACAGGCCGGCTAACAAGAGAAGTCTCTTCAAGAAATATCAAATTCGAATCGAAAGGCATTGCATACAGAAAAGTCGGAAATCTTGAATTGCCAGCTCGTAAATAAGGCTCATTTCCCAGATGGGAATCCCTCCAGTCCATAAGAACCATCTTATCCAAATCGAAAGGATGGCTATCGACTTCTGCCAATATACCATGAGCAATCTGATAACCGTGATTTCTAGGCTTGTCATACTCGACGAAACGACTCCCAAAGCCACTTGCATCAACAACCAAATTTGCTTTTAACTCAGTTCCATCATCACAACCAACAGTGGACTTAAACTCCTCATGCTCTACCTTCCAAACTTTAGCCTTATGAAACCTCACACCATTTGCGGCACAATCAGCCAACAACTTCAACTTCAGCTCCTTCCTGCCCACTCTACCATAGGCACGGCCCAAATACTTGGTCTTTTGATCATTGATATAAACACAAGTCATGGGCCAAGTTTTGTCTAAACCATCATCAAGTCCCAGACTCTCAAACTCATCAACCCAAACGCCATAATTGTTAGGCCACAGGGAAAGGGGTGAGGGATCAATACAACATACCTTAATCCCATGGCGGGATACTTGCTCGGCCAGGCGGAGGCCGGCTGGACCGGCGCCTATAACAACCACATCAAACCGGGGGCGGTCGGAAGGATAATACCAGGGGATATCAATATCCAAAGATTCTGGCTTTGACTTGGGTTCCAAATCAAGAAAGCTGCCAAATTTGCTGATTTGAACTGTTTGATGGTTTTTTCTTGGAGGGATTTTACCAACCGAATTTGAAAATGGATTCTTGCCCGGTAATGAACTTGACCTGGAATTGCAAAGCAGTGTAGGTGGAGAGAGATTGAAAAGAGAAGCCATGGGTGTTGGGAGAGAGCAACACAGGCCGGCGCATACAACACAACCAAACAAGGATCCTTTCAATAGCTGATTAAAAAGAATCACAGACAAGACCCGGAAAAGGGGGGAAATGGATGCTCTTGATGACCAAACTTTGGCCCTGTACAGCAATCAATGGGCCGGCACCAATTTCACCAGCATCTCCATTATGTGAATTCGAATGCAAAATTTGTTCAAAAGATATAGCAAGTAGAATTCCGCGTCGGCTAGTGGCCCATACCAGAATTTATTGGCCAAATAAGCAAATACCAACAAATGTTCGGCTTTGTGCTGACTCTGGGGCGGCCGTCGGAAATGATGCGATTCAAAAGTAATTATGATGTTTACTCTATTGCAGTTAAAAGCACCAGAGATGATGGAAGGCCAAATGGCTTACGTCAGCATTTTTGGTTCCATTTGGAATTTTTATTTTTATATTCTTAAGGGATCATATCTTATGTTTTATTCTTAATATAAATATACAGAAGGCAACCTCGGGGATTTGCTTATCTATCCCCTCAAACTTGACACTTCGGTTGATATAAAGTGAATTCTCATTGTTACGTTTATTATCGTATTATACATAAATTGGATAAAAATTAAATAAATAAATTTAAGTATTTGAAGTTTTTTTTTTTAACTAAACTCATTCATGGCTATATTCATGCTTATTTATCAAAATATTATTACCAAACCCGCCTCTATCTAATTTTGCAAGATAATGAATACCTTTAATCTCTATGTTTGTGTGTATAAACATATTTAAATTATTATAATTGCACACACATTGAGAGTGTAAAATCACTAGTTAATGATTATGTGTCCCCTGCAAATATCTATAATTATATAAAGCAAATAATTTAATGTCCCTAAATATGATTAAAAAAATTATTGTCCCCAAAACTATCTGATTATATTTGGCAACTACCATAAATCCAGTAGTGATTTTTTCTTCTTTTCTTTGGTATATTTGATAATCCTAAGACGTTATTGTAGTTTCCTTTTAATAGTTTGGAACTGTTAGTACAGTTTGCAATTTTTATTGTGGTTTAAAAAAAACTTTGAATTATAAAAATTAATTTTAAATTGCTTATTTTAAAATACAGATCGTCTTAAAGTTTTACAATTTATAGGATAACTGGACAAAATAGAGTTGTATTTTTTATTTTTAAATTATTATCGTTTTGAACAAAAGAGAATATATTAAACAGTAAAAAGACATTTTTATAAAATTTTAATTATTTTGTCAAAGGCATATTATTAGTGTTTATTTTATATCAGAAGCTATTTCTTTATTAATACTCCTTGCAGTATAATCAGTAGAAAGGAAAAATTAGCTTATTGGTGAATATTATCATTTCTAACTGGAGAGATGAAGAAAATCACTACCTACGTTTGGATAACTAGAGTGTTTGAGATGATGAATTTTTAAGGGTTTTGTTTTTGGAGTTATAATTTGACGCGGACATCCAAGGTTGAGATCCCCTCAAATCACCGTCTGAACCCATTACAAGATCAAAGGTTCACAAGTTTAAGAAGGTTTTCACTAATTTTATGCTTAATTGGAAGTTTAAAGAATATTTGTACATGTTGGGAGGACCAAAAGGAGGTTTTTTTAACTGTTTATACAAAAAAAAAATTCTATTTTTTAAAATGTGTCCATTTTAAAACCATTTACCAAATTAACCAAATTCTGTGTTTTAGAATCTCGGAATTAGAATTTCGTAATTTCAAAACATAGAATTGTAAATGAATTAAAAACAAAAACAAAAATGAAAAAAGAAAAAGGAAAAATCCATTTCCGTGATTTGAGTTCATGAAAATGGTGTCCTTTCATTTATTCTCTATTTGTTTATGTGTTTGTTGAAAAAAACAAAAAAACATAATTTTGTCATGTGACAAAAAATATACAAACAAATATAATTTATTATCCATATGTGAATTACAAACAAGACACAATGCCATTTGATTAAAATAAAAATAAACAAGAAACACACAAACAAGACACAATACAAAAACAAACAAGACACAATGGAAGATGGGTGGATGACGTCAAAGAAGTCGTGAATTCCATGAACTCAAATCATGGTTTGTGTTTTTTTTCATTTTTAAATGTATTTTTTTTTTTTTTTTTTGCTTTTTGAACCAATTCCACAATTCTGTGATTTCATCTCACGAAATTAGGACAAATTCATAAATAATTTTAAAATTAGGATATTTTAAAAAATGAGATAAAATTTAGTATAAAGAGTTTAAAAACCTCCAAAGGGAAGGAATATGGTAGCAAAATTGACATTGAAAGACCCAAAAAATACCAAAAGATTCTAACAATATAATCCAGACCAGCCCCGATTAATCCAAACTAGCCAAATCAACATTGGAGGAGTTCTAAATTTACGATCACACCCCGCACAATTGACATGGGAAATGTTCTGGACTTACAATGACCAAGGATGTGAACGATGGCAATATCGAGCTATCACAAATCTAGTGCAGCAACTGAGGCATCGCGCTCAATCTAGCTTAAGCCCAAATTGATCTCGACATAAGTGAGAATGCAGATTTTGACCTCTTTTAAAAATCTAATCATTTGGAGCCACTTTTAGGGGGGTATTTTTTTCATTTTTCCCTTCTCCAGACCTAGTCCATGGTTTGTGCCTATAAATACATTTACTGGAATCACATACAAAAACTTCTAATCAATTGAATGAACTTTGAGAATATTTCTCTTCCACTTCTTGCTTGTTGTTTGTGAGTGTGAGTGATTTACACTTTCAAGCTTAAGTACAAATTGGGTTATTATAATACATTTCGGTGGTTCGTGGCCAACACTTTTTAGCGTAATGTTTGGTTCTTTGGTTACCAAAAATCGATTAGTTGTAAGGGGTAATCACAAGTGGGGCTAGTTTTTACTCAATTTATTTTTGTATGATCTCATCGGCTATTCATTTTGTATTTTCTTCCATTTTCCCAACCGTTCAATCCTTCGCTTCCACTCGTTTACGTCAATTAGTATCAGGGCCAACTTAATCAGCTTTCTAAACCAGTTGGTTGGTTGGGTTCTATATTGTTATTTCTTCGTATTTTTTATTTTTAGTTCTTCATCTTCTATCTATTTGGGAAGATTTTGATTTTGGTGGTGTTGAAAATTTTAGATATTTGTAGGATAAAATTTGCTAATTATTTTGTGGAAAATACTGTAGGAATATTTTGTATTGGTGATATTGTTGGAAAATAGTTGTGGGAATATTTGTTGGAGATTTGTGATTGAGGGAAACAACAAAAAAAAAATTGAAAAGAAACGAAAAAGGAAAAGAAAGGAGAAAATTAATACAAAAAAAGAGGAAGTTGTAGAATTTCTGTTGTTGGGGATTATTTGGAACAAAAAAAAATTTGGTCAGATTTGGCGTTAGATCAACCCTAAGAGGAAACTGGATCGAGCACGATCACCGGATCCTCCAAACCCTTGTTTTGTTCAATTCTTACAATCAATCGCATACTCGCACACTTGATCACACTGCCTGATCCTCACCACATCGCGTGAGCACGCCCTGCACGCTTGTGCTCCCATGCACACATTTGTATCAATCTCCCATCACCTAGAGCTTGATCCTGAAGCCCATTTTGATTGATTTTCACACCATTTTACGTGAATGTGTTGGTTTTTAAGACTAGGAATCATTCTGAATTTTCCGAGGTGACTTGGTTTGGATAGGTGAGGTTAAGTGAGTAACTTTCATTTCCTTGTTCATTGTACATATACACACTTGCGAGCGCGTGCACACACACACACACACTCTTTTTTTCATCATTTGCTTTAAATATGTCCAATACCCAAGTAAGTTCAATCGGAGAAATTATGACATGAAGTTGATGCTAGAAGCTATTAGAGGAGAAATGTAACAGATATTTTAGACGATTGAAAGCATACATGATAGGTTAGAGATGGTTGAAGTCTCCCAAACCATAAGGACAAAAGATAAGCTATCGCTACACGAAGACTAAGTTAGAGAATGGGAGTGTGGCCTAAGCGTGGAGAGGAGATTGTCAAACAACTATTTAGACTTTAATGAAGATAAGTTTGATGAGTCATCATAACAACAAAGAAGGAGGCTGGAAAATGATAATGAAGATGAGCTTAAAGGTATTAAGCTCAAAATGACACCATCCCAAGGAAAATCCGACTCAAAGTTATAGTTTGAATGGGAAAGAAGGGTGGAAATGGTGTTTGATTGCTGGTACACGAAGGAGCAAAAGCTGAAGTTGGTAATCGTGGAATTCACCGACTATATGGTAATTTGGTAGGATCAAATAGTCACAAGCCAAAGGAGAGCCAGTGAAAAACCCATTTGGACTTAGGTAGAATTGAAGTTGGCCATAAGAAGGAGGCTCATTCCATCGCATTACTATCGGGACATATACCAAAGGTTACAAAGTTTAACAAAAGGATCTCAAAGTGTTGAAGACTATTACAAGGAGATGGATTATTGATGATGAGAGCTGATGTGGTAGATGACTCGAAACCACCATGGTTAGATTTTTTAATGAGTTGCATCGTGACATAGTCAATGTTGTTGAGTTGCAACACTATGTAGACTTGGATGAGATTGTCCAAAAGGGAATCAAGGTTAAGAAACAACTCAAGATGAGGAGTCAAGGAGGAGCATCACCAAGCACATCCAGCTCTAGGACTTTTTCCTAAAAAGGAGGACTAACCACCTTTTTATAGCCAGTACAACCAAGTCAAAAGAGACACCTAAGAAGGGAACTTCCAAGGTACCTCACCCTAACTCTACTACTTGTACCTTATGTAATAGAGATCTTGTATGTCTCAAGTGCTAAGGTTGATGACACTTTACAAATCAATTCCTAAATAAAAAACCATTATCCTCAATGGCATGGAAGAGATCATCACTGATGAAAGTGAAAGAAAAGATGGAGTTGATGAGCATGATGGTGATGATGATGAGGTCGAGCAAGTGGACTAAGGAGACATTAACTTGGTGACCACGAGAGTCTTTAGCACATAAGCTAAGGAAAACTTGGATGATGAGTAACGGGAGAACATCTTTCACATTTAGTGCCAAATTCAAGGTAAAACATGTAGTATGATTGTTGATGGTGGAAGTTGCACTAATGTTGCTAGCAACGCATTGGTTGAGAGACTGAATTTGCCAATCATTGCACATCTTAGACCTTATTAGCTTCAATTGTTGAACAATAGTGGCAAAGTGTGGGTCACAAAACAAGTAAAGGTTCCATTCAAAATTGGTGGGTATGAAGTTGAAGTTTTGTGTGATGTAATTCCAAGGCAAGCATGCCACATCGTCTTAGGTTGGCCATCGCAATTTTATCGACATTTGTCCCATGATGGAATCACCAGCCGGTATACCTTCCATTTTAGATGTAAGAAGGTTACATTGGCACCTTTGTCTCTTAAACAAGTCTATAAAGACCAAGTGTATGTGCAAAGGCAATATAAGGTGAAGCTTGAAAAGAATAGGAAGAAGAGAGAAGAAGGGAAAAGAGAGCTAAAGGAGGAAAAAGTGTGCGAAATGGAGAAAAAGGGTATGTGATAGCAAAAGTGAGGAATGTGATGAGAGCTTGTGAAGGCAAGAGCCCCATGGTGTTATTATTATACAAAGAAAACTTAATGCTTTTCGATGATCTCACATCCTCATTCTCAAAATCTATTATTCCACTTTTGTAGGAATTCGAGGATGTATTTCCCGAGGAATTGCCTCGTGGGTTGCCACCCGTGTGTGGAATTGAGCACTTAATTGACTTGGTACATAGAGCTTCCATTCCAAACCAACTCGTTTACAAAGTAAACCTAAAAAAGGCTAAGGATATTCAATGCTAAGTAGAAGAATTGTTGCAAAAGGGATGCGTTTAAGAAAGCATGAGCCCATGTGTCATACCAATCCTACTTATACCTAAAAAGATTGGTGAATGGCGTATGTGTGTTGATTGCCAAGCCATAAACGCCATCACGGTAAAGTATCATTACTCTATTCCCTAATTGGGTGATATATTGGATGAATCACATGGTGCTAGTAGATTTTCAGTGCGTATCAACAAATTAGTACGAGTGAAGGGGCTGAATGGAAAACAGCATTTAAGACTAAATTTGGTCCATATGAGTGGACTGTTATGCCTTTTGATTTTACTAATGCTCTTAACACATTTATAAAGTTAATGAACCATTTCCTATGTGCTTATATTGGAAAATTTGTTATATATTTTGATATATAGTAGGAGTATAGATGAGCATGTCAAGCATGTGCGACACATCTTAATAACATTGAGGCAACAAAAGTTATATGCCAACCTCAAGAAATGTGTATTTTGTGTGGACCACTATATATTCTTGGGATTTGTTGTTAGCTCACAGAGAATACATGTGGGAGTGGAGAAAATCAAAGCCATTCAAGAATGGCCCACACCTCAATCTATCGGAGATATTAGAAGCTTCCATGGTTCGACTAGCTTCTATTGTTGGTTTGTGAAGAAATTTAGCACAATTACAACTTCGTCAATCATCTTGATCAAGAAGAATAAAAATTTTAAATGGGGCATAGCACAACAAGATGCCTTTGACACTTTAAAACAAAAGCTTACACGTGCACTCATTCTTAGTTTACCCAATTTTGGTATAACTTTTGAAGTTGAGTGTGATGCTTTTGTGTAGGAATTGGCATTGTGTTACTTTAAAATAAAAGCTTACACATGGACCCGTTCTTAGTTTACCTAATTTTGGTAAAACTTTTGAAATTGAGTGTGATGCTTTTGGTGTAGGAATTGACATTGTGTTGATGCAATTTAAAAGATCCATTGCTTACTTTAGCGAAAAGTTAAGTAGAATCACCCTCAACTACCCTACATATGACATGGAGATGTATTCCTTAATTCGAGTATTGCAAACTTGGTAACATTACCTAATTCCTAATGAGTTCATGATCCACATCAATCATGAATCATTCCTCAAAAGGTAAGGTAATTTGAGTAAAAGACATGCTAGGTGGGTTGTATTTATTGATACTTCTCCCTATGTAATTAAGTATAAGGAAGGAAAAGATAATGTTGTTGTCGATGCTTGATCACATAGGTTCACTTTAGTTTCCTCCTTGAGCTGTTGGGGTTTGAGCATATTCATGAAATGTGTGAGAATGATAATGATTTTGGTGCCATATGTGCTTTAACACACGCTACCTCACATGATAAATTTTGTCAAGATGATGAATATTTATATTTTGATGGAAAAATGTGTGTGCCCAAATGTTCTTTGCATGAATTGTTAATGAGGGAAGCTCACAATAGAGGCTTGATCAAAACCACAAGCATATTGCAGGATCATTTTCATTAGTGTCATTTGAGGAGAAACATGGCTAGGATTATTGATCGATGCTTAAAGTTTCGAGAGGCCAAGTTACATACACATTCCTATAGTTTGTATACTCTTCTAGCCATACCTAGGCCTCATGGACCAATATCTCTCTAAATTTTGTATTGTGGTTGCTTAGAAGTAGGAATAGACGTGATGTTATATTTGTTGTAGATAGAATTCAAAAATAGCACATTTCATTCCTTGTCACAAAATCAATGACGTAAGCCATGTAGCTAATTTGTTCTTTAAGAAAGTTGTTCGCTTGCATGGGATCCTTAGAACCATTATTTTTTATCGTGATGTTAAATTTCTTAGTTATTTTTGGAAAAACTCTTTATTGTAAGTTAGAAACAAAATTTCTTTTCTCTACAATTTGCCATCCCTAAACTAATGGTACAACTAAAGTGGTTAATTGAACTTCGGAAATCTTGTTGCATGCTATTCTTAAAAAAAATTTAAAGTCTTTGAAAAAATGATTGTCACATGTTGAATTTACATACAATAAGAGCCCACGCATAGCCACACAAATCTCACGCTTTGAAATTATGTATGGATTTAACCCTTTAACACCCATAGATTTATTGACATTATCTCATAGTGAGCAAGTCAATGCATATGGCAAAAAGAAGGCTAAGTTCGTGGGGTCCCTACATGAGAAAATGCATCAAAATTTGGAGAAGAAGACCTAATAATATGAGCAACAAGCTAACAAAAGGCACAAAAAGGTCCTATTTGAACTCGGTGATTGGGTATGGATTCATTTTAAGAAGAAAAGTTCCCACAACAAAAGAAAACCAAATTGCGCCCTAGAAAAGATAGCCCATTTAAAGTTTTGGAAAAAGTCAGAAACAATGCCGGTATGATTGAGATACTTGGCAAGCATAATATTAGTGATACATTTGTCTCCTTTTGATTTAGGTTACGACAAGGACCTAAGGTTGATAGAACAATCTTCTCAAGAGGAGGAAAATAATGTGGATATCCAAAGCTGAGACCCCTTAAATTGCCACTCGAACCCATTACAAGATCAAAGGCTCACAAGTTCAAGAAGGCCTTCACCAATTTTATACTCAATTAGAAGTTTGAAGGACATCTGGACATGTTAGAAGGACTAAAGGAAGGAAAAGGCATCAAATTTTGACTTGAAAGGTCCAAGAAGTACCAAAGGACTATAAAAATACGATACGGACCAACCAAATCTACATTGGAGGAGTTCTAACTTTACAATTTCACCTTGTGCAATCAAGCTGAGAGAATGCAATTGACATGGGAAATGTTCTGGACTTACTATTGCCAAGGAATGATTGATCATAGCATTGAGCAATTGCAAATCTAGTGTAGTAGCCGAGGCGTCGCGCTCAATCCAACTTAAGTCCAGATTGATTGCAAGGCAAGCAAGAATGCAAATTTTGACCTCTTTTTAAAATTTGAACATTTGGATCCACTTTTTGGACGGTATTTTTATCATTTTCCCCTTTCCCAAACATGATCCATGGCTTATACCTATAAATACATTTATTTAGCTCATATACAAAAACTTTTGGTCTATTAAATGAACTTCGAGAATATTTTTTTTACACTTCTTGCTTGTTGTCTTTAAGTGTGAGTGATTTACTTTATCAAGTTCAAATACAAATTGCATCATTTGGATGCATTCTGGTGGTTTGTGACCACCACTCTGGGGCTTGGTGTGTGGTTTCTTGGTTACCAAAAATTGATTTATTGTAAAGGTTAACTCCCCACCCATAGCTGTACTTTTGTTTTTCTTTTTAAGAAAAGAGGTTAATCTCAAATAAGGTTATTTTTCGCTTAGCTTTTTTTTTTTTTTTTATGTAATCTTGTCGACTATCCATTTTGTATTCTCTTCTAGTCTCCCAACCTTTTGATCCTTCGCTTTTGTGGGTATACATCATAATTGTTTAGTTTTTAAGTTTAATGTTTGTTTTAGAAATGTTCTTTTTTTCAAGTAAATTAATATTTGGTGTTTAGAGTTGTTTTGCATGATTGGAATAGAATAAACACTATTGTTGAAATGAAGTTTATATATTTTTTATTTAAATTTGGATAATTTTTGGTACCAAATTGATCAAATAAAAATTGATATCAAGAATTAACTTCATTTAATGGGAAGTCGATCGGACAAACGCTAAAATTGTCTTAATTGAGTGAGAATTTGATCAATTAAATACAAATTAAATTTGGATCATTTTTGAAGGCTTTGATTTTTTTTAAAGGTATAGATGTTTGGCATACAAATATTTAGACACTTAAAATTAAGCAAACAAACACTACTAGATTTGAATAAAATGGGCTCTTGAAAAAATTAGAAAACAAACATAGTAATTGAATTTTATAAAATTAAACCTAACATACATGCTTCATACTTTAAATTGTGAAATTAACAAAAAAAATATTTTTATTTTGTGTGTTAAATTATTAAAAATATTATAAACTAACTACTAAGTAAATTTAAAATCGTCGAAATTAATAATAAATATGAAATACATGGATTCACATATGTATGTATACGGGCAGATGCAATTCGGTTTTGAACTTCAGATTGTCACAAAATCATATAAAGCGATGCAATTTTGATGAAATTTTTAAATTGTAGTTTAATAATTTTACAAAAATAGTGTAATTCGGTGCTAACTCACGGTTCGAAGACATTTTTAAAATCGTTGATCACCCCTATAATTGCTCCTTTTCACATAATTATGCCAATTTTTTTTAATGAGTTTATTTGGCGCTTGAATGTTCGTAGGCATTACTTATTTCTCCAAAGTTATTTCTACGTATTGTAAGTGACTCAAAGTTTTGTACTAAAAAAATTTAGCTTTTGAACCTCACTTAAATAATAATGTTGGTTATTAATAGTGATGTGAAGTTGTGAACCAAAGCTAACCACGTTGAAGCAGATTGCATCAAAAAGGTAAAATCCTGTCTCTTCATTGGCACATTGAAGTCGCATTTGACCCAAATTAAAAATCGCTTTATGGTTGGGTGTGGAGGTCACCTATGGGCCAAGTTGATTCTTAAAAAATGACCTTTTGAATTTCACCAAATTAAGCTTTTGAACTTCACCTAATTGACATGATTAAATAATTACGTTAATCACAGCACGATTGATATCATTATGGGCTGTGTTTGTCATTTGACTGGGACAACCTCTGGTAAGGAATCGTTCTTGGTCGAGTGTTCAAAGTCTCTAGTAAAAAAATTGGCTCTAAATTTTGAACAATTTTAGCATTCATCATCTAAAAAATTTCATTTGTCCTTCAAAAAAATGTTAAGTTTAAAATTATTACGCTAAGAGACTAATTTCCTTTGAAGTGCTGCCTCATTGACCCATTACTTAGGAATGTTGTATCCTTGTCACATAAAACATACCATCACAGAACCAGAATTTTCCATTCTCCATCATGAATGGTGTAAAGATTAATAAATAACTTTACATTACTGAAATCAGTTTAGGGATAATTAATTTTCTCGAGGAGGTCAGAAGTATAAAGCACTAAGAAATTGTAGAAAAATCTTCATAGTAGAATTTACTTACTACACAGTTAAAAGTAATGTGATCCAAAATTGTATGTGAGTAATAATCTCGAATTATATACCAATATAGCCAGAACACAAGTAATAATAGCACAAGTTTTTACAGCAAACAACCAAAATCCACGGTTCATAATGTTTTATTCTTAATTTGAACATGATATTTGTCTGCCACATATATCCCTATTTGTATAAAGTAATTCATTTAATGTCCTATCGCTTCATATATTTGGCAATTGCAGTAAATCTAAGTGTGTTTATTATCGTTTCTTTTCATATATTTGGTAATTCTGGAAATTCATTATAATTTCTTTTTATATTTTCTGGTAATTCGGTAATTCTAGGCATAATTATTCTAATTTCCTTACATAAGCACTTTGTTGTTATTTTAACACAGAAGTTAAATTTAGGGGTTGGATATTTATTACACCAATATATCCCATCTCTATATTGATTATTCAGCCAATGTTTAGATTGTTTTCTTGTTTTTTGACTTTTTAAAGCATGTTGCGTTTTTTTCCCTTTCTGTGTGAAAGTTTTATAAATAGTATAAAACTAATAAACCGTGTGTGAAAATTTTGTAAATAGTAAAAATCTAATAAACCATGTTTTTTATGTGTACACATGATAGTACAAAATAATATTGAATAGTGTGATGGTACGTACGAATGACAGGTAGTTTCTAGTATAGAAATAAACATAAAATAATTTTGATCGTAGATCAAAATAACATGTTTATATTATAATAATTTAATAATAGTATAAAAATAAGATGTAGAAAAAGTTATTTTGACATATTAATATGTTTGGAGAGTGTATCAAGATATAATGATTGATATTTGAAAACCAAACGTGCCCACACAAATTTCCTTTCTCTTATTTATATTTTTTATAATACACTAATTTCTAACCTTTCAAAATTTAAAATAGAAAATGGTCGGTTTTTTTTTTATGATGATGTAAATTTAAAATGGAAAATTTGCTTTTAGAAAAATGTTCGCTAGATTGGAATTTCGAGAACAGGATTGGATTAGACATAACTTACACTGTTTAATCATGGAATAATACAAACAGAAGTAAACGACTCTAGCTTCATATTTATATAAAATTTTAGGCTTTGTTTGTTTTTATTATTATTTTATTTTCCGTATTTTAAGTGCTTTTTTATGACTTACGTAATAATATAAAAGAGTTAAAAAAATTAAACATGTAATAATTAAAATTTATGTTTTTGTTTTGTACAAATGAAAAACAAATAAATGAGCTATGCCGATCACACGTACCCTCCTTTATTTCAAATTTCCGGAAACAAACACGTTCCTACATTTAAAAATTTTTTCGACAGATCCAGTCAAATGCCCTAAGTCAGTAACATTTAATAAACTTAATTATTTAAAATAATTATATTTATTTTTTCATTATGACCTTAACATACTAATAATTCAATTAATACTACAAAATTAAAATAAATATAATAAATCCATTCTATTTGTTTGGATTATAAATCATTTTAATTCCTAATATTTTATTTTACACTACATTTTTAATGATTATAAAAAATTAAAACCTCTCAAATCTTCTCCTCAAATTCAAATACTCCATTCCAAATAGAGCCTTAAATGACTTATAAAAAAACTCTTAACACGTTGTTTATTTTATCCCAATTTCTGAATAGAACTATTTATCTTGCAAGTTTATAATCTTAATCAAAAAAATAACTAAGTAAAATAATCAACCAAAAAGACATTTAATTGCCCCAGATAAAATAATATATATTCAATAATAGCAATAACCTTTTTAGCAATAACAAATTAATTTCTTCCCAAACATACTTACAAGCAAGTAAACGCATACTCAGACCTTGCTAACTTTCAGGCACATATGTTAGTAGATACAGGCATGGCTGAAAAGGATTCTCACATATTCTAAAATGACATCCAACCAAAGAGAAACTTCCCCAGCATTTTATTACGTACACGACAAAAGAAGAGAACTGCATCCATTCCATCACACTACTTACACATCCACTTTTGCAACAGCAGAATTCAAGTGAATTACCTGGCGACTGCATAGTTAAATCGAGATCTCCAAGGATTTAACGAAGAGGCACCTGAGGTGGTCGCATACCTCAATGCGCTATTTTGACCTACAAGATGGTAAAGTGATGCCTCCACATGCAGCCGCGATTATCAAATACAGGAGCAGAACAATCAAGCATGTCAGCATGGCCCTGTGAAGCATAAAGAGTAGGATTCAGTACTCATAAATCAGAATCCAAAAGACCAACTAAGCATCATCTCTGATTTTGGTAGACATCTGCTGCTGCAGTTGTGTCACCAATAAGTCCACAACACTCTAATTCTTGGGATATATTCGTATGTAATACCAAACCAAAGAAGAATGCATGCTCTTCTTCATGACAGATCAGCATTCAAAACATAAAGTATGACAGAGGTCAGAGAAAACAGTATCGAACTTGCTCTCTAAGGCATCAAGAGGCATTGTGATATTGTTTCAATGAATACATTTCCACTTCTTGTGCTGTTCGCACAAAGGAAAGTTATGTGCAAATTCAGAGATCCTAAGCAGTCTGAAATTTGTTAATAATGAATGTCTTTGAATTAAAATGACAACAGATTCAGATTTTTTGAAGTTAGATGTCCCTAACACATCTGTGTCATGGGAAAAAGAGAGAGAAAGAACTACTACGTCTCCCAGTGTTGTTTCCCCTTTGAGCCCCACCATAAGCTATTTTTGGTTCAGTGCTCTTCAAATCTTAACAAAAAAGCTGCTATCTTCTTCCAAGACATACATTTCAAATAATGTTGTTTTTAGCTTCGATGAAATCAACAATATTCTCAACACAGTGCTGTCTTCTTTTGAGATATAAATGTGACTTCATAAATAAACATTATGATACTCACAAGAGCTTGGCATTTTTCATCCATAGAGCTCGGCGAAGGCGCTTTGATTGTTTTCTGAAGTGAAAAGCACTGTCTTGCATGGTTGCTGTTTTGTCAACAAGAAGCTCAATCTTGTCTCCTCTCTCAAGTATCTTGTCAATATTGTCCACAATTATGGTGCGTACCTGAATACCATGATTCAAATGTTGAGTTGTACTTATAAATCTGCAATAATGTGACAAGTAAGATTACTATAAGAACAATAGCGTGAGCAAATAGTATTATAAAGGATCTTTGGGTTCATGTTATTTCAATATCAAGAAGGATTACCCTTCTGTAGTTAAGAAATTTCTAGATACAATTATCTGTAAAACGTAAACCACAAAATAATTCATGAAGAAATAAATAAAATACAGACCAACTAGTGCAATATAAAACAATTATAGCATTGCCATTTGACATTCTACATCTAATATTTAAGCACCATTTTTGTGGCAAAGACAGAGTCAAGCAATTATACTCACCTAAAGAATTTCAATTTGTAAGATGCTATTCACTTTTATAACAAAAAACTACAGACAAATGGGAAGTAGCTCAAAGGATTTTCTCAATGCACATTTATAAGCAGACTGTAGAAGATCAGATACAAATTGTGATTGGATATGTAAAAGGAAGACAAAGCTGGCAACAGAGAAATCAATAGCCAACATGAAATACAGATCAAGGCCTTCCATTTACAGAAGTCCAGCCCACAAAAATGCATAAGAAACCAATAACTGAACAGCAGTTACATTTTCAAATAAACAACAGTTGCTTCCTAACAAATCAGATGAGTAAGATCCTTTTTCCTATATAGAAACACCATTAGACCAGGAAAACACAACATTCACATGGAAATTTAATAATAAAACAAAAAAAAAAGAATATTTGTTGACTCCTTTAGCTTTTATTTCCGGAGATGACAAAGAAGAGAAGCTGCCTACTATACTTGCCTCACTAACTTCTCCTCTAACGCGGTTGAGCGTATCTGCACTGGGATTACTGGAGAAAAACTCCATTTGCTGGTGCAATACTCTTGAGAATTCATCATTCATAGCATAAGCAGGTGCATAGGGTGCCACTCTCCCATAGTTCTTCATAAATCTCATATGAATATCCTCCAAATATGAGAATGGGATTCTTCCTGGATCAAATTGTCAAATCAGCCAACCATATTAAAGATCAAAATAGATGGGTTTGTTCATATAGCTAAAAATATTTTTTCCTATAATTCATACAAAAAATAAAGAATCCCAAAGAAGTAAATTTCACAAAATTAGAACAGATAGGTATCACAAAATAATGACAAATGTTATGAAGAGACTAAACACAGTAAAAAATCTCTCATCTATAAAATCATCGCTTACAGTAACGAATCTTTGATCCAAATTGAGTTCAACATAACTTGTCTATTTTCTTCAGGCCATTCTTTATACCAATAACTTTCAAGCCTGTTCCATTTCTTTAACTGAACAACATTGGCAAAGCCCAAAAACTTTAACACGTAAATCCTCGAACTTAGAGCTAGCTAAACAAACTTGTCCCAGCTGAACCAATAATCAACAATTATTTTCAAATAACTTCAAAACAACTCTTCGGTAATGACAATAAAAAATATTACGAGTATTTTACAAAGAGAAAGCATGTCACGTGCTGATATATGTATATGCATAGTATATAAGAATACATTAATGACAATATGAAACAATGGGAATGTAATTTTTTGCAATATAAAAATTATTATTATTATTATTATTACACATAAAAAGGGACTGGCATAAAAATATACCAGCTAAAAAGACTTTAACACTGCAATCAAAATATTAAATGTGACTTATAGCACTGAGTGGACTAAACGGATAATTCACTCCTAATACAACAAACCATGATGTTTATCTGGAAGAAAATTTACACATGCAGTCTCGCGCCCGCGTATACTAAAGTATAGCCATTCACTTTCCACGTTAGGGTGCATATTATAAAAGTGCCACTCATCACGCTTACTGATGCACAATAGCTAGACAGGAATCAATCAAAAATAGTCCTTATCATTAATTGAACTAGCATGAATTTAAGAAATAAGAGGAACGTAAACCACCTTGATGTAAACATACAACTACGCAAAGCAAACATAAGAAACTTTTGCAGGTTTTGTCAATCTCAAAATCCAAAAGAATCAAAAATACCATGATCAAAAAGCAATGGAGAACAAAAAAATTTTAAACTTAGGGTACCACGAGAAATCAATTCTCCTCGCAAGTAAAACTGAAATTTACCGACGAAAATAAACCCAAGCATCAAAGTACAGTAACCTTACCCACACTTAAGCAGGGGAACGCAACATATTAACCCTAAAACACAAAGCTGAACATTTTCTATGAAATTCACACTGTCATATGCACTATTTTTCCGAACCGAGGATATCGCAAAATTAAACATTCTCCACGAAATTCAACACTGAAATATGTACTCTTTTTTATCTGAATAGATGCTTACTTCCAAATGCGTCGTTGGCCATACAGAGGAATGTGAGGCCATCGGACCGGAGGATGTGAAAAATGTAGCGATCTTGGGAGAAGCACAACCTCGACTCGGGTGAATCAGTCTCGGCAAGCTTCTCGAGTATGCGACGCACCACCGCACCGGTGTTTCCCGTCACAGCGCTGAACTCCGCCAGCACCGTCGTCCCACGCGCCACCACACCATACAGAATCGCCATCCCAAATCCTTGCGTGATTAATTACGACCAATCACCGCGGATGCGAAGTGATAGGTTTGTAGGTCGCGGCCAGGCCGAGGTTCGAATCGAGGCTCGGGAGAAGAATTGAAACGCCCGGTCAAAATGGACGGAAGCTTTGATCCGAAGGGTTTTGCTGCGGTGACAGCGCACTGTAAAGAACAAACCTGACCGCCAGTATATCTTTCGCAATGTTTGTCGTATTATTTTTTTAGCCTTAGCATTTTTCAAACATAGGAGGCTGCCCTCTCCTAATTTTTTTGTGTTGATCTGGACTGACATAAATTATCTCATTAATTGTAAGAGCCTGTGCCACTTGGCATAGTTATCACATAAGTTTAGTTATTTAGTACAAAAATAGTAGGAGAACACTTTACAACTATGCTCCATTCTAGTAACTCTCCCACAAACTTTTTCTACCCAAAAAATAGATATTCCTCATAAAATAACCCTCTTTAATGGACAAAAGGCTTTCCAAACCAATTTCCCTGTCTTAAATCTTTATTTATTTGGAGTCCAAACGATCTTTTCTAAACAAATTAAAATTTTAGTCTCTCTTTCTAAATCCATATTTAAGGAGTATGTTCAATCTACTTCTTTTGCTCAACATTTGTATCCTACAACGGAGAAAAAAAAAACAATTAGTTCCCGTTGAAATCCCATGTCATCTTCCAAAAATCTATCTTACAAAATGATACACCCATCTCTATTTTAGGGTTATATGATTTGCTCTTACTTTTTATGGAAGAAAGTCTTCCTATTTCTTTAAGGCTAGTCCTATTGATTTTAGATTTTCAAAATACCAACATATTTGCATAGGCACTGTTGAAATCATACTAAATATTGAAACCATCATAACCACCATCTATCCCAATTTCAACATGTCTATTTCAGGTCTTATGCTACTCACTATCTTAAAAACTCAAATCCAAATGGCAAGTGTTGTATGTTAAGAAACTACATGTAGAAATATCCTTTACTATCAGATGTTATATTGGGCCCAAAATTACTCCATGGATTTCTCTTTTCGACACAAAAAGGGGAATGCACTACATATTCAGGTTAATTCAAATTAGATACTATGTTGTACTTATATATCACGTCAAATACTCAAGAAAGAACTTATAACGCTGATCCCAAAAGCTAGGATAATAAATTATGAAGTTACACGCTCAAACTATTGTTAAAATGAAGTATTCACTCCTCATATCCCAACTTCCCAAAATAGCAAGATGGCAATATGAGAATTTAATTCAAAAGAAAAGAAGAACTAAAACCTTCATGCTTTGCTTGTCAAATTTGTTATAATTCTAACCTCGTCACAACAAAAGTAGCACCAAGCCTATAAAGATAGAAAACCTATCATTGGACTTATAGAAGAACTGATAGGAAATTTGATCACTATGTCAACTAATTTAATTAAATTTTTGCTGAATTATTTATCAGTTATATTCCCATTGTTGAAGATTTTTGGCGTCAACTAATTTATATATGACACAAAAATATTATATTTGTTATACTTCTACTGATAACATCTATAAAAAGAAAAAAAAAACAAAAGAAAGTTCAACTATTTACTATGGCTATGTTTGTTTTGCTTCTATGTTAAAAAATACAAACATTTCAATCATTACATTTTTTAAATTTTATTTCATTATCTCTTTTACGTTTATATAATTTTTTAGAAAAATACACTTAAAAACACATAGACAAATACCACAACAAACATAACCTATGTTTTTACAATTGACTTTAATATTTTTTTTTTTTTTTTTTACTCTTGAGCTAAAGAAAGTAATGGAAAAATATATCAAACTTTCGTGTAAAAAATTATTATAAAGAATATAAATTTAGATACAAAATGGTTTTAAATTATTTTAAGAAGCAATGTGCTGCAGCAGTAATATACCTATGTAAAAAAAATAGTTCTAAGTCCCCCCCAAAGACGAAATTTTGGTGGAAATTATTTCTTTTTACTAACGATAAAAGTTGCCATAACAAGAAATAGGAGAAACAGTGAAAAGATTGATTGCATAAATATAATATTTTTTTCTCTGAAAAACGGCAAAACATATCATCAAAAAAATACAAAAAAAAGGTTCTTTTTAACCAAAATAGCTAAAAAAATTATATAAATAATTCAACCTTATAAATGTGGTACAATAATTCTTTAAAATATTTTGTAATTTCGTATTCCATTAATAAAGTAATTATGGCCATAATATTAAATTATATGGTAATTAATGAATCGTAGGTGCTTTTAGAAGCATTAGCATCAGCAATTCGATCATTTTATTTTCTTTACTGCATGGCTCATATCTACATATAAATTTCTAAAAACAACCTTATGCCTGCCCTCCATCATCTTAACTCACCAATTAATGGCTTTTTTTATTTTTAAAAATTATTGATATTTAGTTATTTTCTGTTCTTGCACATTCTGTGTATCAACATTTATAAATATTTTAGTTACTTTTACACACACAACAAGTGAACTATTCGTTGCTAGTTTATGTATACTAGCATTCTTGCCCACTTGTTATGTGTGCAATTTTAAAATTATTTTTTAAACAAAAAATATGTGAATAAAATGCATTTTACTTTAATTAATGTAATGCAATTATATTGTTTTGATTAAAAATTGAAACAATAATAATTAATAACACATAGAAATTACTTTTAATAGTTAACATAAAGTTATATTAAAACTTGAAAAGAAAATAAATGAAGTTAATTAAATGTTAGAGATAAATTAAAAGATAAAAGGGAAATAAAATGATAGTGAGAAGAATGTGTGTGTGTGTGATTGGGATGTAATTCATAAAAACTTGGGGATGAAAGTGCAAATTAATTAAAAATATTTTCTTGTTATGAAGATTTGTAGTTAAAAAGAATAAATGATTAAGGATGTTTTTGTAAATGAATTTCATGAAAAAATCAATTATTTAAGAATACTTACTATTTTTAAATAGTAAAGCAGTAAATATAATATATATTGCTCCAATAATAAAATTATCACTTTAAAGTATTGTGGAAAAATAGAAACTAAATCTAATGCACTGATATGTCATATGACGTGTGAGGTCCGGACAGAGTAGGAATCGTGAATTTAATTGGAAGAGAGACTATTTTTCCACTTTGTTACGTGATGAATAAATGTTAAACTATTTTTATGAATGTATTTCATGACTAAAAACAGTATTTAAAGGTGCTTAGCCATTAACATAAGATAAATATTTATTTTTTATTAACAAGTTGATTATTAGATGTACTACTTTATTTGAGTTTGAAATTTTGAATAATATTGATTTGAAATTAGAGTTTTGAATTTTTTTTTATTTAAACTCATTATTTGATTTAAATTTAAATTTGAGTTCAAATTATATAAATTTAAGTAAAGTTAAATTTAAATAAATAAAAAATTTAAATTATTATTTGAACTCGATTTATTTCAATTTAAGTTTTTTTGTTGTAATCTACAAGCTACCGCGATGACCCAACCCAATAGCACCAGGAGCATCGGATTGTCACGCTTAAGAGCCCAATAATAATAATTATGTTGTCAATTCTTGGGCCCAATTTGGGCCCAAGGGCCTGCAATAATTCGTTACCTAAGTAAGTAAGTGTTACTGGAGATAGTCAACCCTGATTAATTTTGACTGCTAAATTCATCATTCGTGACCACGTCAACAAATCACTTAACTTTGTTTATCGTCAATTGCAAATTTATATCTAATAAAAATTAAAGAATTAATTAATCTTGACAACTGTACATACTATGATGAAATAATATGTATCTTAATTTAATATCAGTACTAACCTTAGATGATTACATATAATTAATATATAAATACAAATTTAAAATGGATTTATGCATTTTAAGTGTTTGAATTAGAGATAATACTTTCTATCAAAAAATTAAAAACGACGGACATGTACGGGACGAGAACATGGAACATACCCCTCGTCCCATTCTCCGCTTTAATTAATTATATATATATATATATATATATATATTGATTATAAACATTTAAATATATGTTATTTAATTAAAATAAACCATAACCTAGCGAAAAAATATATATTATTTAATTGAATAAATTATAAAATAAAATTAGTTATATGCAATGTCAAGTAATTAATCTATACTATATTATTATCTCAATAAATATTCTTGGGCGCATAAACTAAATTCACAAAACTATCTTTATGTTAAATACTTTTATTCTTTTTATTATTTTTATCTATTTTTTACCTAATTTATAATTTATATTTAAATATTTTCTCAAATTTTATCAAGTTTAAATTCTTTTGATCTTTCATTATTTTTTCATTTTAAATATCATTGCACAGAGTAAAATCACACAATTTTCTAATTTTATTTTTCTTTTTTCTTTTAGCCTTTTTAGTTGTGTTTTTCTCAAAATTTAACTTTTTTTTCAAATTCTTTTGATATTTATGTAATTCATTATTTCAAATATTATATATATTTTTAGTATTAAATAATTATATTTTTATTAATAAAAATATAATAATTTTAAAATGTCTAAATAAATTCAAAAATGTAAAGGGTGTGTAAATTTTACTAGTAATAGTACTAATAAATTGAATTATAAAATTAAATTTTTTTTTCTCCAATAGACACTTGCGAGGAAATTGAGATGGGAATGGAGGATAGAAGAGAATTTTCCACCCCACCCTATCTTCTACCATATCTAGCTATATCATGAATTTTGATTCTTTTAAATAATTTATTTAAATGTATCAAGAATATTATCAAAATATATTGTCGGATGTAGGAAGAGTGAAGATATTTTTGTTAAATAAAAATGAAGGGGAACCAATTTTATTTTCATCTATATTCTAAGATCAAGATTAAGAAAATGACCCTGTTTGGCTCTTGACTTGTTCATGTCCCTATTTTTTGTGTACTTATTTAATTGACTAGTTCCCAGTCTAAGGGTCAACGATAGGTGGATGCCTTCGAGTTTTGATGTTGACAGAAAAATAAGTATTTTTCAATATAGATTTCGAACAAATAATTTTGGAAATTATTTTCTCTATATATACAAACATAAATATAAATTTCGGAAAAAAAATTGAAAATTATTATCTGTACATAGATTTCAGAAAATTATTGTTGAAATGTCCACAGGCATCACTTGATTTACAATTTGGGTGAGAAAATAAAAGGAGATGAGAAAAGGGACTGGCTTAAACAGTTTTTTTCAATTACTGTTCGCTTGTAAAGGCAGGTTTTTAAGGTCTTAAAGCATCGTTAAATAGTGTAGGTATTACTAATAAAAGTTGTACATTTGTTGTGTATATAAAAAAAAAATATTTTTAATTATTATAAAATATAAAATTATGGTGTTTTTATTTCAATTTGAACAATAGAACAAAATTTTGTTAATTTAAATTACTTTGAAAGTTCTCAATGAGAGAGAGAGAGAGAGAGAGAGAGAGAGGTTGGAGGTAAGATAAAATATGTGGAAGGAAGAAAAGAAATGTTAATTAAAGAATAAAAGAAAAAATTAAAAATAAGGGTATTGTAATCCATTTGCAATTAAACAAATAGTTATTGGAAGGTTCGCAGCCTTGATTACACGTATTGAAATATAAATACACAACAATAAATTATATATAAATTGCAAAAATAAATTATTCTGGACTATTCAAATAAAAAACAAGCACACAATTTTTTAATGCCTAGAAAAATATAACCAAACAGAGCCAATGAATTTTGGAGCAACGTACGTACGTAATTAAGTATTTTTCTATGAAAGGAAGAAATTGACAGAAAAAGACTGAACCAAAAAAGAAAAGAAAAATACTTAATGGGATACAGGTAAGATATTCCCTTTATATATATATATAAATAGGGGGAAAAATATACAATCCATTGATTCTATTTCAGTTTTAAGTTAGAATATTTTTAAAAAGATGCTATTTTTTTTTTAAATCACATATACTTTTAAAAAGTAAGCATTTCAGCTTAAAAGAAAATTAGACGTCCTTAATTTACAAACAAGATTTAAAATTTGGATTTTGTTTATTTTCTTTTTTTTTTTTTTCCCAAGAACGCTGCACGCTACTTTAAATTTAGAAATTAAAATGTTAACATAAAATAATAAAAATAGCATCAAAATACGATGAATATAGATTTGAGGATCAAGTCTTGATGATTGCTGCAGTGCCTGACGTCTAGAAATTGACGTACTTGATTCCAAACGTTAGGCTGAGTCTAACGGAGAAGTCAAGCACGTATAGATGATTTTTTTATTTATTTTTACAATTATCGGTTTTTTTAATCTCCAGATTTTACTTGATGTTGTCTTATCGAGTTTGAGAAAGTTTAGTTAGGTTTAATACGAACCGTGTTAAAACAAATTGATTACAAACACACACATTATTGGTTTTATTAATTAACTCGAAATAAAAATTATTCAAAGTCATTTGTTACATACACACACACACATAATTAATGAAATTTAATTTAAATGAAGTTTTATTGTTTGATTTAAAATGAATAATATGTATCAGTAATCATAATTATAGGTTTGTACGTAAGGTAATATAATAATTGGACAAGTGAAAGACATTAATTTATAGGATGATTTTCAACCAATAATCTATGTTGTCAACCACAATAATTGTTATATATTCTTATGAACTAGTATCAATCATAAATAATATTGCCAGTCAAATCAAATATATACTTTGTTATTTCTCAATTAATGTAAAGTAAATATTTCGTACTGTTATTCAGACTTGATAGTAAATAATAATTTTTTAATATATGTGTGTTGATTACATGTACATATATTTATATGTAATAATTTGATTATATTAAGTTTGAGTTATAAGGTTCCATGTCGTATACAGAAACAACATGGAAAAAGCCAACTCCATTTACTGTAGAATCAAGATGCAATTAAATTCGTAACACGTTTTAAAGCGACTCCTGCTGTCTAATCAATATATCCTCCAAGACACGATTTTCAACCACGACTACAGTAATAGTCTTAATATTTAATTTTTTCTTTTCACATCATAACATTTATCCTAGAAGCAAAGCACCAACCAAGTGTATATTCAAATACACCCAGTAAGCTCTAATCTAAATTTAACTAATAGATTTATGGCGACAGCATCTCATAGCATCCCATAAAATTTTCCAAGCCATCAATCCTCATCTCCCCTGCATCTTCCACATTAGCCTGGTTTCCTTGCATGATTAATGAACTTCCAGAAGAACTTCTCTCCTGCAACTGATCTGCTGCATCTACATCACCCGAAACAGCTGTAATAACCTTATTGTTCTCTTCATTAACCACAGCCACTTCCCTGGACGAGGAGCAAGTTTCTGCTACTTGAGTGGGCCGTCTGTCAAATGCGCGCAAACTCCCCGACACCACGTAGACTCTGCACAAGCTCACTTCATCCCTCAACTGCAAATTCCACACACACACACACACACATATAGTAAGCTGAAGATTTAATAATGGACGGCATAGATGGACCCATAAAGACAGGAAGGTTCAGGGTTGGGAGTCTGAATGCATACCTTGGGAATGGAAGTACTGAGGTCGTGTTTAATGGCTCTGTACTCGTTCATCTTCCACTTGGTTTTCGTCCCAATGGGAGCTTTCCCTTTGTAGAACACCATAGTTTTCTTCACGCCAATCACTTTACTATCCGAGGAGTAAACGTGGCTGAGCGAGCCGGTGGCCTTCCAGTATCCCGACTCCGTGGTCCGGTTGGGCCTCCCTCCCCGCGCTTCCCTGTCCTGCCTGGGCATGAAGAAGAACCACTGCTCGGTGTCCCCACGGCATAGCTCCCCACAGCACCCTGCGTGCATTGGATATCAGCAAGCAAGCTCAAAATTAACCCATTAGGTACAAGATTATAAGACTGAAAAGTATGCGGATCGGGACGTACCGGGGAGGTGCCATGGCTCGAGCTGGTAGATGTCGAGGACGGGAATGACGCGATTGATGTTGGAGTTACTGTCCTCCAGCTTGTTGTGGAGGTAGAAGGTTATGAGTTCTTCTTCTGTGGGGTAGAAGCGAAACCCTGTTGCCATTTCTTCCATGCTTGCTCCTTGGCAAGGTAAATTCTGCTTTCAGAAAAATATATTATAGGTGCGTGCATATATTTATGGCATTAATTATATATGATAATAGAAGGCTTTGGTATTAAATAGAAGACAGGACCCAAAACGAGGAACTGGCGAGTTTCCGTGTTAAAGTGGAAAAATCAGGCCACAGAGGAACGCGTCTTTCCCACGCGGCAAGCCAAAGAAAAGGAGGGGCTTGTTTTTGTTCTAATTTGTTTATTTATTTTTGCAAAAAAAATAAAAAAATTTATTCTTTGTCCGAACGATTGGGTCAACCACGATCTTATCTGTTAACTGTGCGGTTTTGCCCTGTTCTGTGGGCAATTCAAAGAATTCTCGATTGTGATATAACTATTTATTATTTGATGATTAATTTAAGATTTTAAACAATTGTCGATAATAATCCGTGTATTTAACAAGAATTTCGTTATAATAAATATGATATATTATTGACCAATAGAGGAAGAGAAGGTCCACGGGACCAGTAGCTCGGAGCTTTAAGTAAACTTCACTGGCTAATTAGTGGTCAATTCTCAATCCCCATGTGTGCACTTTTTTGTTATCACTATAAGGGGCATTTTCGTTTGCTTCTTAACTTCTATTTTCCAGTTTTATACATAATATAATAGTACATCGAATGGAAACGAGAATAATAAGAACCCAATTACAAGTTTTTACGCATATGGCCAAGTAAGTCAAGAAGTCAATGAACAGGCATTGCCTGTGTCCGTTGAAATTGTCTTCTCCATCATTTCACTAATCTACATCGATAATAGAAATAAATTTATTGCTTGGGTTTATTAGATTTATGTGCGATTTGTCGTTGGCATTATATGGCCCAAATTAAAATTAAGACAGATTACACGTCTTTTGCGTCAATCAGGTCGGGATATGAATCAATCATCAGTGCTATATTTGGTAACAAAATAAAGGCTGATTAGATAGCAAATATTCAGAATATTAATTGCCATATTTTACATAACTATTTGGAGCTCCTATTCACATGGCATATTGCGCACCCACGGAAAGCAAACAATTCAAATTAGAGAGATTATGGAATATCACAACTAGTGATTATAGAAGATTTAGTGGATAGTTGCTGAAGATTCCGACAGTGTAAGGAAATCGGATGTTGCAACATGGTTTTGAAAATAATACAACTGAGATTTGGAGCTGTTTTGATGCGAGATTTACAGACTAAAATCAAAGTGTCCATTAGAGTTTTTTCCCCTATTTAATCTGAGTGCCCTAGAGATCGTGACGCGGATGTACAACACGATAAAGAGGAGTCGCTGGCAATTTCAACTGAATCAATAACTAGGATACGGGTAAAAAGACTTAAAGAAGCTATTAGCGTCTTGGTGCGCGAAATTCGAGAAGATGTCACGCGTGGATGTAAATTCGAGGAACTCAAGTAAGAGTGCAGAGTAAACATCTTGAGATGGATGGAAGACTTGAAGGCGAAGGAATAAAATGGGATGATTAATTCAATCATTTATTTCTCATTTAATTTATTTTAATTTTGGACCCAGTCAAAATAAGTCCAACAGGAGTCCGCAACCCAACTAGACTAGGGTTTTTGACACTATAAATTCATTGTGTACCATCAGATTTCAACAGAGAGTTTTCAATTACTTCAGGTTTCTTCTCAATTCTCTAAAATTGAGTCTTTCAATTTCTCGTGAGTTCCTACCCCAAATCGAGTCATTCCGAAGTGGTCCGTGTGATTCGTAACGTATCAGTCAGTAATCGGTGTGCTGATTGTGGTCGTTTTTTGTCGAGTTCAATTCAATCCTACTACATTGGGTCGGCGTTCTTCGCTCGGTTCGTGTCTCTAGGGTTATCGGATTCGAGTCCAGTTACACCGTTGTTTTCGACGCGATCTTTGATCTCGTCAGATTGTGGGAAACACCTTCCAAGAGTATTAAAAATCTTTTGGAGGAGGATATCCACGTCAATATAAATTAGGGTGAAGAGACAAGGATATCCACATCAATATAAGTTGAGGGTGAAGGGAGTTCAATCCAAGCACACAGCAACTAGAACTTCTTGTCAAATTGATTCAACTAACTGAAATTAAAGAGAGAGTTTATTGTCAAATTGATTCGACTAATTGAAATTAAAAAGAGTTTATTGTCAAATTGATTCGACTAGTTAAAGTTAAAGAGAATTGACTTAGGTGGATCATGTTGTAAAAAAACTTGTATGAGTTCAAGTAAATTTTTTATTGTGATAGTGAAACTATTTTTAACAAGTGAGGCTTTGCAAACATCCATATGATTCACACCAAATTGAGTTAAAAGATTATGTATAAACTCATTTACATTTTTTTGCAACTTTGTTGTGTAAATGTTACAACGTCTAACTTGACTTATAAGTGTTCACTTCATCTAACATTTCGGAGATTGAGAGACATCAAAATTATAGAGAATCACTTCCCATTTAAAATAATTATTTCACTTCATTCATCCTTTCATTATAACTCAATTTGATTATATATACATTGCAAGTTGTTTCTTAGATAGATAATGCAAAATATATATTGACATTATGTAATCAAAAATATACCGTGTAAAGTTACATTTTACAATAAAAATAATATCAAAATCTTAATGATATAATTTATATTTTTGTAACCCTCAAGAAAGTGTAGTAGTTTGAGAACTATTAAAAGAAAAAACTACGATAATTGAAATGATATAGAAAGAGTATAAAATTATCCTCAAAGGAAGTGTAATAATTATTTACAGCTAAAATTGGATAATATTATTTGTATGAATTCGTCGTAATCATAGAACTGGATTTTTTAAACTTAAGATCAAAACCGTAAGATTCATTAATTGACAGACCCCAAAAAATGAAAAAAAGTATTTATAAATGTAATAGTATTAAGTGCAAGTTCGTCATAAGAACTATTTTTGAGCACTTTTAATTACTTTTAATTATTCCAGATTTAGTTTTTAATTAATAAAAATAAAATAGATTGAAGTAACTAATTTTTTTCCACCGAATAATTTTCACATTTTTTTCATTGATTTTTATGTCTTGTTAATTTTTTTCTCACTCCCATGTACATATCCGAATACACTATATATAAAAAGTATATCATAGTAAAAATATTATAATTTTAAATTTTATCTAAATATAAAATATCATGATAAAAAATTTTTGTGCTATTGCTAAAATTAGGTAAAATAAATATGTATGTAGTATATATTTACCAATATGTTTATTATATTAAAAATAATGGAATTTAATTTTTGCACGTATGCAAAATTGAGCGGCGCTTATATCATAACAAATATTATAATTTTATATTAAAAAATAAAAAATTAATTAAATAATAAAATTATAAGATTTACCACAATTTTAAATGGTATCTATTGCTAGTGTGTGTCTGTGTGTCAAGGGACAGCGTCATAATGATTAGAAGAACCCTAGCCCATAAAGCGCCATTACATTTTTAACGCGCTTTGACAAAGTAAAGAAGCGTGCTTCCCTACGGGCTGTCAGTGCTCTCTGTCCCCTTGTCGTTGCCATGTGTTAATAAATAAATGTTTCATCAAATTAACGACACCGTTTCACGTAAATTAAGACAATATTTTATGATTGTTTTCGTGCGTATAGTTCAACTATTATATTTTTAAATTTTTTTATTTTTATGTAATTTTAAAATAAATAAATCCAAAAACACACGCCTAGAAATCAAAACAAACATAACCAATAATTTTCAATGTTTTCATTTTCTCCTTCGCATTTAATAATATATCAAAGCCAAAAAAAAAAAAAAACAATAAATAAAGTTAAGAAAGCAAAAAAACTGGGAATTCAAAGTTAAGTTATATAGTAATGAAGAAATGAATGATCAATCACTTTTAGGCTATAAACAACAAAAAAAAGTAGTCAAACACCCTCTAAGTATTTTTTTATTTGTGAAAATACTAAATAAATTACAGACACTTACAATTTATAAAAAAAAGTACTTAATTTTTGAACGACGCCCGCCTAGCTTCAAGTGGCAGCGGACAGGTGGATAAAGCTAAAAGTACACTCCAAACCTTCTTTCCCTTACTCTTCATCTGTCCAATCTATCCTACAAACATAATAATTATGTCGTGTGTTTGTCTTTTATTTAATATGTGTCATAATGAAGCATATATTTATTTATTTTTTATATCAATTATATAATGTGGTTGTTTCAATTATTATATATGTAAAAGTTACATACTTCGTACTCGTACGTGTATAAATTTATTTATAAATTATATTTTTTTGTATTTTAAATAATAAAAATAAAATTAAATGAAATTTAATGTATAAACAATATACAAAATAAAAAATAAATAAAGATGATAAATTGGGAAAATTTTGAAAAAAAAAAAGCGAATAAACAAAACGAGCTAAAAGAAAGGAGAGAAATAAAGGAATAGAAAAGTGAAAGAAATTATACTAGAGGTAATTGTAAAATTTTATATTATGTAAAAATATTTTAAACAAAAAAATGAAAAGATGTCAAAAGAATTTAAAATAAGAAAAAATTTGAAAGGAAACATAAAAAATGAAAAGTTTAAAAAATAAGAGAAATAAGAGAATAGAAAAATAAAAAAACTAAAATAAGAATTTTTACAAAAATTTATTTTGTACAATAAAAAATTCTTATTAACATAATAATAATATATAGTTTAAATATGTATTACACACACAAACTAAGGACAAGGCATGTTCTGTACAGATAGACAGGGGAGATTGAAGAAAGAAATATTAATTAAAACTGAAGAGATTCGAATAAATGAAAATTAAAAAAGAGTACATGACATGTATGTATGAATGAGATGAAGTACGGATATCTTAAAAATTATATATTAAATAATCTAAGTCAAAGTCTTCATATTAAAAAAAGAACATTTTAATAAATTAATTATTAGAATAAAGACGTCATTATTCACCCTTTACGTACTTCACACATTCTAAAGATTAATATCAAAAGCATTAGATTCATTGACCACCACAAAATATGAGAAAAGTTGACTGGCCCCACAATGACAGGTGGAGTCGCAGCCCCTTCTCGGTTCTTCTCATACGTTCACATTGTATGATTAAGTGCAGTTCCATTTTATGTGATGGCTATATTTTAACCACTTAATATATTTTTAAATATGCTTCTCATAATTACTTTTAATTGTTCCCATTATATTTAGTTTTAATATTTATTAATAAATATAAAATTAATTGAAGAAAATACTTTGTTTCCACCAAATAACTTTATTACTTTTAGTTGTTCCCATTATGTATTTTTGTAATATCATTAAATTAAGTAAAATAAATTTGATATTTATTTAGTATTATTTATCAAGATGTTTATTATATTAAAAAACAATTTAATTTAATTTTTGCACAGATGTAAAGTATGTGTCTGTGTCTAGTGGGACAGCGTCAAAATGATTGGAAGTAGACACTGATTCATAAAGCGTCATCACAATTTTAACGCGGCTTTGACGGAGTAAAGAAGCGTGCTGCGATACTGGGGACGTTTGTGGTACTCAAGTCCCTTTGTCGTTACTAATGCTATGCATTAATAAATAAATGTTCCATCCACGAAATGTGACACCCAAAACGACACCGTTTCATGCAAACTCCACCACTATATCAATAATTTTCTATGTTTTCATTTTCTCTGCCGCATTTAATAATATACCAAAGCCAAAACAAGAGTAAATAAATAAACTTAAAAAAAAAAAAAAAACACGGGTAGACAAGCAAACCTTGTGCCAAATAAAATGGTGATAGTGGCAACATTCAGTATTAAATATTAATTATTTATATTTTAAGAATTTAATTAATATAATTTTTAAAAATAAATAATAAAGTATATTGATATTTTCGTACAGACGTGTTTGGCTAAACAAATTGCGAGAGATGTCAAAGTCAATCAATTAAATCACCCAAAGTGTCAAATCTTGCTAATTTGACAACAAAATCAAGTTTTCTCAAATAGGAAAGGCGGAATACTGATAATTTGGTAGATCAAATTGTATCAAATTGTAATTTTACGATTAGAGTAAATAATGTTAAAATAAATATTCTTAACCAACTAGATTTTGCCTCATTGTATCAAAGTTATTTCTGGCTTTAAATGTACACAATAATTAAAGAAGTCTTGAGAAAAGGAGATTAAAGTTCTCTCTATCATTTTCAAAAAAGTTCGAAGGTGTTCTTGTGTTCTTAGTTTAGTTCCATTATATTCGTGGCATTAAGTTATTTGAAGTTTCAAGTAGCATTAAATATGATAAAAGTTCGAAAGCTCACTGAATTTCAATTGTGTTCTGAAAAGAAGATTTAAGGCATTTAAGGCTTCATCAAGTTTTAGTATTTAATTTAAATTTACAATGTTAAATGTTCACAAATTAATGTTTTTTGAAGGTTAGTGAACTCAAAAGAAAATTAAACCATCAAATTATTGTTGGAAGTTGTTGGCACATTTAAACTACCCAAATTGAAAGGAAGATTATTGGATTGAGTTGGATATTATACCTATAGCAATTTATTTATTGTAATTTTTAATTGTACTTGTATAAATTTTTTATTTACTAAAACTTTAATTACAAAAATTTTGTTCATTATCACGAATTCAAATTCACATTATAAAGTAACGAATAAATGAATGGTCAATCACTTTTGTCATAACTTTCAACATAATTAGTTGTTTAGTAGAACTAGGAACTTGGATTTGTTATGTCACTAAAAATATTTTGTAAGATGATTGAGAGACTATAATATGTTTTTTTGTCTTCGTGAATTATTGTACAAGATAAAATTAGAGGTTCTTAAATAAAACAATAAAAATCTATACGTACAATAGGCCACAGTTTATTTCTAAGAATTTAAAGCTTCATAGTTTTATTTTCTACGAGCACTTCCAGAATTTTATTGTATAATAAGATTAAGAACATAAAAATACTAAATAAATTTTATACACTCACAATTTAAGAAAAAACATTAAAATTTGAACGATAATTTTAGATAGTAATTAACACATCGAATGAAGCTAAAGATACACTCCAAACCTTCTTCCCCTTGAGTTTTGTTTGCTCAATCTATTCTATACGCATAATTGCGTCACGTGTATTTATCCTTTTATTCAATATATATATAAAATAATGAAACATGTATTTGTTTATTTTTTATGTCAGTTATATAACGTGTTTTAATTTTCATTTATAAAAAACATGTGTATAATGTGATACATGGAACAAAAAAAAGGGTTCAATACCATTTATTAAAATCGCAACAATTGTTGAAATCATTTATTGAAAAAAAAAAAGAATAAATTAATTCAATATTAAAATTATAACATTTGTTGTCACATTTACAATACCGTAAGAACAAACAAAAATGAAGTACGGAGGATTTCAACTGCTACATGAAATTCGAGGGATCGAGTACACCTATAAATGGGTCATTCGGCCCAAAAACATGGACAAGTATTGGGCCTCGGGACATGTCAATTTTGCTCTTTGGTAGTTCATTTTTGGGTTTGTAAACGTCTTTGATGCATGGGTCGGATTTGAACCCACCCGATTCTGTCAATTTCTTTTTATATAAATATATACTAGTAAAAGTCAGGACGATATATGCCTGTGCAAATTATCTGTAAAATATAGAATTATCATATTTTAAGTAATAAAAATTAAATTATTTAAATTAAAAGTCTAAAAATGTTCAAATAACAAAAAAAGGGCCAAAAATTTTGCTAGAAAAAAATTGACAGTAAAAATAATAAGTAAGAAGAAAAGGGATAAAGAAAAATATAAAAAAAATAAAAAAAAGTGACGTAAAGATGGTCATGTAATTTGGCATTGTCCAACTAAAAAAAAATCTTAAGAATTTAATAATATAATATAAATAGATTTGTATATATAATATGTACATGTATATGAACAATAAAAAGACATGCTCGATATACATTGATTAAAATTGGAGTAAAAGAATGAGATAGATGAAAATTAAAAAAGAATTATATTATATACGTATATAACATGAAGTTTGGACATTTGAAAAATTATATATAGAATAATCAAAATCAAACATTTAACATAAATATACACTGGAATTACAGATTCATGATAGTCCTAAGTTTGTTTTCTTTTTTTAATCCACATTATATACAATGCAAGATTTTTACCTTGGTAGTTGCTACCACATTAAAAATCTAATAGATTCAGATGGTGACTTTCAAAAATTATATTCCAACAGATTTGCCCATTTTAAAGTCGTGATTTGGGCATATTTGATATTTAACAAGTATAAGAACATGCTCCAAAATCAAACAATATAATGTATTCTTCTTACTTAGTCCTTGTTGTAGGGAATTAAAATATTTACCCAATCAGCTGCCACTACGTGGTATTTTGCTGTAATAAAATTTCAATAATTAATTATTTATATTTGAAAAATTAAAATAAACATAATTCTTAAGATTAAATAATAAATAAATTAATATTTTTATTACAAATGACACCGTTCACTTAAATTGCAACAAGTGTCAAAACGGGCTAGTCATATCATGCCATGTGTCAAATTCTATAAGTTTGGAAGTAGAATATTGTTGATTCGACAATTAATTTGTAATCATTCTATTAAAAGACGTAATGACAAATCAAATATTCTCGACTAATCAAATGATGTCACGTCGTCAATCATACGTGACATAGAGTTTTTTCCACCCCTATAAATAGAGGTGACTTCTATAAATCAAAGGATATATCAACTAACCGAAAAGCAACCAGAAGATTTCAAATAAAAAAGTATTCAAAAAATTCAAATTCTCTCTACTAGTTTCAAGAAATTCGAAGGAGTTCGTCATCAAATTCAAAGCGTTCTTCCTAAAAACTTATCGAATCTTGGCGTTTAATCTACATTTAAAGTGTTAACCCAGTAGATTAATATTATTAAAAGTTCCAATCAATATTAAGGAGGATCAAAGCTCAAAAACTCTTTCAATTTTATCCGAATTCTTTGATCAATATTCAAATCATACAAATTGAAAGAAGAATCAAAGGATTAAGTTAGAGATTGTACTTAAAAAATTTCATTTGATTCAAATTATAATCGATTTGTACAAATTTTTTATTAATAAAAATTTAATTTCAAGATTTTTGTCATACACTTGTATCTTTCCCAAAAGTTAGTTTTTATCGACGGTATCAGAGTTTGTTCACTTTGTTAGATAGAATTATAATTTAAATGATTATTTGAATGATAGTAAAAAAAATGGCACAGATTAATTAGTCCTAAACACAATTGTTTAGTAAGTTTGACTATTTAAATTAACTATATTTGTTTTCTAATTATAAGTTTATTAGCAATTCAATTAATAATATAAGGTTAAATTAATCTTGAATGATTTATAAAAAAGAATCATAATATCTTGAATATTTTATCCCAACCTCTGAGTAAAGAGTAATTATCCTACAATTTCACAAGTCAATACTGAACTATTAATATATCAAGAGTTTTAATCAAACAAAAAGAATAGTTGATCAACCTTAATTAAATAATTTATTCTAGACGAACATGGCCTTATAACTATCATTGGCCGTAAGACTAAAATTTCAAGAAAACCCATTCGATACCATTTTCTTATTTTTCATTTCATCCCAAAACTTCTATTTATTATCCTATTTTAAATTCTTCATCCCAACTTTAATTTGTTATATATCCTAATCTTTTATATATTTTCTTCTCATCATCATTTCCAAACTTTCAACTATTTTGTTTTCCTTTTTCAATTTTATTGTTTCGTATTTTATTATAATTTATTATTCTTTTACGTTATACAATCATTATAATTTAAAAAATTATCCTATGTAAACATAATTAAGATTAAAAATACACTTTAAATTCTTATATACGCATCAAGTGTGCACCAATGCCACATCATACACGCGCGCGGGCACTCACGTATTTATTTATATATCAGTTGGTTGGTTTCAATATCAAGAACATTGACTGCTGAAAACCTTGAACCACATGCACTTGGTACACTCCACACATCTAGGGCAACTTATTTTTCATACGAGGATATAAACAAGATGAACTCCCACCTTCTCTTGTCTGTCGACACACAACAGCACACAAGATTCATTTGTCTTATAACTTATCATCACAGATTAAGGTATGCCTATAATGGGGAAGAAAGGGAAGTAATAGCTGGATGGTGCCAGCCCCCATTCTCTTGGCAGAGGCAGATCCACAGTCTTGGACGAGCCAAATCCCATATCTTTGGCTCCACATTTCTCCTTCAAAGGACACGATTTGTAGAAGCTGAGAGGCTTGGAGACAGTGAGTGGGCCTGATCCCTTGGCCCTTGCAATTGGAACCATGGAATTCTTTCTTGAAATGTAGAGCTGTTGACGACCTCCCATGATCTTGGCCATGCAGTTTGAGGGATCCGACGGCTTTGGCCCATTGCCCAAAGGAAGCTTAGTCTCGAAGGTTCCGTCTTCTCGTGTGTATGTAACAGCCCGCTTCTTCACTTTATCACATTTTAGTAGGACTTGAACATCTGACGAGAGACGAGGGAAGTAAACAGAACTAGCAGCATAAACAAAATTCTAAGCCATACGATGTAGTGTTGCTTTGACATACTAACATTGTCCATGCAACACTAGAAGTAGTTTAGCTGTTTGCTGCTTCACAAATTAGGCGTGACCAAGTCTTCCAATATCACATCTTTAAGATAGGCTAAAAGAACGACATAGAATAAAATAGACCAACTCTGGAGACTTAGCATATAAAACAACCTAGAATTACAGAAGCTAGAATGATGACATATTTTACGACAAACCTGAGAGATTAGAGCCGTGAGGGCAGTCAAGGCACGTGACTGATCCCTTGAGGACTTGGCTTGTGTAGACTCTGGCCTGTGCAAGAGCAAAAGAGAAAAAGAGAGCAACCACCATTTGATTAATCGCCATTGCTGAATCTTTGCACAGGTTCGTATGAGAAAAAGAATATAGCGAAGTGCAAAGCTATAAATATTACAACAGGCATCAGCACAGGAGTAAATGAAGGGCCCACATGCCCGAGATGGTTGTTGGCGGTATTAAAGGGGTGCAGTTCCATGATGAGTACTTTCTCATGAATTTATTGAAAGATGAAAATTTCAACCTTTCCCGTGAATGTCAAGTGCAGGCCGTAAAACTTCATCTGCAGTTAGAATCATCTTTTCTTGATCTGTGACGACCATCGGCTGACCTTCCTATGACTTTCACCTTTGTAAACCATTCACAGTACAGTTCTGTTCTCTACATTCTACTATGACAAAAGATCCAAGCAACCAGATATAACAAAGTGTAAAAACAAGTTAGGTGATTCAGCAGCTGTTAATTTCATGGAGTAATGCTAAAAATTCCGAAACCCTGTTTGCAATAACTATGCAATCCTGCTTCCAGTGTATTGATTATATCGAGGTTGCTACTCCTCTTGGATGCTTCTATACCTGAAACATAACAGTGGCAGGAAAATCTTGCTGCTTGTAAGCATGCATGTTGTTAGAACTACCTTTTTCTCTCTCTCTCAAAAACCACGAGTTGATCTTGAGCGAGTGTGCCGTGAAGATGAAGGCTGAATACTACAACAAAGATACTCTTGTCATTAAAGTTAGACAACCTCAAAACTTTAGGGACTTTCCAGCATGCAGTTACATCTTTTTGCATCACAAGCATTAAAACATTTTTAGCAAAATTTTTCTTTGAACATGTGACGGTCTGTACGATAAAATTATAGGTGTGGTACCAAAATTTCAATTGGTAAAGTTTATGCCTTAAAAAATAATTAAAATTGCACAGTAATATGTTGGACCAGAAAACTACCGTACGTAGTGTTGTTCATGCTTCCAACAACAAAGATGGCTTCCTAGTAAATTTCTGTCAGAGGTATCTCCAGTAACCAGAGGGACATTAAAACCATTTTCCGGAGTAGTTGGTTACCTCTTTAACTATTGGACAACAATATTCAATTCGGTTCTCTTGTAAGCAAAAATGAACTTAACCCTGCAGTGAATGACCACCACTCACTTCCATTATTATGGAATATGGTAACACAATCATCACTAAGAAATGAATTGGCATTTACCACACATGATTGATAATAAGATGGAGCAGTTGTTTTGTTGAGAATTGCACACAATACCAGCATTAAAATCCCAAACGCTATATACTAATCTCTCACTACTCCGGGGCTTGTCCTATTAGAACTCATAGGTCATTATTTACTTTACGTGATTAGATAGGATAATTATTTTGTCAACGTTAATTACATGTTCATTTTGATGGATAAAAGTTGGGATGTATACGACTAAAATGATAATGGCAAGCAGCAAACAGGACAAAATAATCTTAAGTAGCCCTTTACCTTATTATTGAATAGTAATAAACATGAGAGATAATAATAATAAGGATTATGGGTCTTGCCCAAACAATGCACGCATCAATACTCAACAATCTTCAATGTCAAATGGACTAGAGAAAAGTGCTTTTCGAATGGCTTTTAGTACAAGGATAGCTTTTCGTGTGGATATTTCTTTGCATCATTGCCAACTGTCATTAAGCATCAAGGGCTTACACCGGACAAGGGACCTTATGGTTCTTCAAACATTGCAGCAGATAAATTTTCATCTGTAGCAAAACAATACCCTCTTCACTTATTCAACTAGCAATTCAAATCAACTTTCCTTTATCATTTTCCTCTTTTACTGATTTCTGAACATGCAAGCAGGTAACAAATTCTAGCACAACCCAATGTTCTAGTTCAGACAAGCAAGGCTGCAGTCATGTCACTTCAACTTATGCAGGTAATGTAATCAATACCACCTTGCTATTGGCATGCCATTTCAGGAAACAGCAACCATCACTTCACTGTAAAAGAGACGTGTCATTGTTGAGAGCAATCTACAAGTAAAAATGCTTTCTTAAATGCCGCCTTTAAGTTAGGAAACCAATTTAAGGGCAGCAATTCCTGGTTGTGCCTAATTTTTTTGGTGCCTATATTATCCTGATAAATTCTTCCCTAACCTTGTGGCTCTACCAAACATGTCACTATCCATACGGAATTCCCCAAAGTAAAAGCGGAGAGGGCATTTAACTGATCAGAAAGGATATATTTATATGAAGTCTGGGCTCTGCAGAAGTGAAGAAGAACTGAAAACGGATTGTTGCATTGTATTCAATTAAGTGGCACTGAATGTTTCAAAATTTATGACATCCTCAACAATGGTAATGGCGGAATTATTCTTAATACAAAGAAACCATGATTTAGTGTAATGACACTATAAGACAAAATTCTTGTATGACAAGAAAATTTGTGTAAGATTAAATAAATTTGAATTAAACTGAATTTTTGATTTGTGTAAGACAAAATTTGTGTATGACAAGAAAATTTGTGTAAGAAAATTTTCTAATTTCAATCATTTGATTCTTTTTTCAAAATGCTGCTTAAAATTTGAACAATTTTCAAGAAAATAGCTTGTGCTTGATTTTCCTTGAGAATTGTTGGATCGTTAATAATGTTGATTTTCAGACTTAGCACCATGATTTTAAATCAAACGCTAAATTTGAAAACTTTTGATGAAGAACATTTTAAATTTAATGATGAACTTCTTAAATTTGATGAAAAACCCCTTAATTATTTTTGAAAATTCTAAAAAATTTGGTAAGAGCTTTCACTTTCACTGTAATCTTCAATTGTTGTATTGGCGTTTGACCCCTATGTATAACTGCCGGAAAGATGGGGTTTATCCCCCATTTATAACTGTAGGAGAGATAGAATGACCGTATCATTTTACTAACGTGATACAGTCTTATTAGCCGTCCCAACTTGATGTTTATTCAAGAATTTGACTAATAAGCTTAATCCTACAAAGTGTTCAGTTCTCAAACTTCTGCTAGGATTTCAACACTTGACATTGTTTGATTGGTCAATTAAAAATTAATTTTTCATTTATTTATTTGAAAAATTATATTTAATTAAATAAATAAAAATTAATTTAATTAATATTTTAATGTTACTCTTTTCATGATACATTATGTAATTGGGCATGAGATTTTTAACGTGTTTTAACGTGTACAAAGGCGCACAAGCATAGGCAGTGATCAAGCAGAAACAGAGGAATTATTTTATCCCAGCATTAACACCATGTTTGGTTCAAAGATACCTAAGGTAAAAAAGGATATTAAAGAAAAGAAAAAAAATTAAGGAAATCCAAAAGCCCACATCTGGTTCGGTTTAACAACTTTAACAACGAAAGAAAAGTATTAAGAAGTGGGAAATGAAATCAAAAGACATAAAATTTTAAGATTTTTTACTGGTTAATATTTTGGGAATTTTCCTCATCTTTTTATGAGAAATATAATTCCTTCAAATTTTCTTTTCCTTGGCGTTTTTCTTATCAACCAACTAATAAAAATTATTTTCCATAACATTTTATTTTATTTTTCTCTCCAAAATCTTGAACCAGACCCAGTGTAAACAACTATCCATCTGAGAGTCACTTTCCCTAAACTGGTAATCAAACATCTAAGCATCCAACCCACATGGTTGATCAACATATGACATGTTTCTCATTTAACACTTGAGATATTGTCATCCCCAACATGTTGACTACCCAGTGGGCTTGATATGGTCTGTCTTACCTTAACTCGTGGTAATTTCAAGGACAAACATATGGTATCAAAGGACACATAGCCATAAATTTACCCTTCATAAGACCAGATTCTACCCGTAACATCAAAATGTGCCTTCTTGCCAGCTTTAGAAAGCAGATATTTACAGTGCCTAACTTCTTGATCAGATTTAGGTGCCCTAACGAAACTCATATGGAACATCAAAACAGCTGCTCTGGGTACACCAAAAACAAAATAAAATAAGTAACTACTTTAGACCTTCTTGGATGTAACTGCCCACCAAAATGTGCACAAAGGAATTGGTGTTACCAACCGCTTTATCAGGCAAATTAAAGTCATATCAGGCTTCTTAATTGCTAATTATCTCATAAATCATCAGTATGAATTGCTATACAGCATTTACTTATTAGGACACTTGAATTCTTTCCATTTTAAATATACTGGTAAAGAAATTGCAGATGAACATTTTATATTGCATTATGGATACCTCTCACACACAGTAATCAGAATAAATAGCATCTGAGTTACAGGAGATATTAATAAAGAGCAGCATGGAGGCAAATATAAAATATCCACAGGGTTTCTGCTCGTAAGAGCGTGTAGACATTTAGAACCAAAATCCAGGCTTTCTGCTTGACAACCATGTCAATAAGAATTGCAAACTACTCTTAACATCATGCAATCTCCCAAACGTACACCACAAAGTTCAGCCAAAAGCAAGAACGAAATAATGGACTTCAACAAGTCAATAGTCAGAGAGGTCTTTCACGCATCGAAGAAAGTAGCCCACAAAGTAAGCTTCTTCCTTGCCGATGTATTAACAGAATAGAAGTGTCAACAACATGGGTTAATACAGAGTTCAGCCTTTACAAAGTAAAACTGGATTACATCCCTTGGACCAAGATATAGCAGAGCGTAAGGCCCAACAATATGAGAAAGAGTTACCACACATGACACAAAGCAGGCATACACGTCCAGAGAAAACTGATGCGGCCATCTAGGATGCAGCTCGGTGATATCTTCAGCCTAAAACAGTTAATAGGATTCGGGAGATGAGTGCCATCAACATCATTAAGCAATCTCCCAATTTCAAACTTGGAAGTTAATCTAGAATGCAGAAAGCCCTAAAACGCACACCAGCTAGATGTAATTCAATTGCATTGTTGATCCATTCAAGGGATCTCAAGCACCATCAACCTCTCTGATATAGTTATAACAGCATTATGAATGCAGAAAAGTTTAAATTACAGTTAATGATCAAATGAGGCGAATTTGGGTGTCAACTAGCATAAGATATAGTGCCTTATATGTATGTGTCATTCAGCAACAAAACTGCCATTATGAACCCGTATCCATCTCATTTAGAATTTCAGAAAACACAAGAGCACTGAATTTTTGACAAATTTAGGCCTCAACTGTACAAGAAGATTGAACTTATACTCAAGTAATTTAAACTTAAAAGAAAAGTTAAGCTAGATAAGCATACAACTTGACCATGGTTCTTGAATACAACTCACAAACCATCGCTCTTAAGTCGAATCAATAACCAAATGAGGGAGAAGAAAATACTGGTACTTGCTCAAGTGAATAAAACCAAGATGCAGACCAAAATTTGCAATTAACAAAGATTAAGTAAGAAAAATAAATGTTCATACATTTTCACTTAAAGAATATTCCATGAAATATCTAAAATACTATACACAAGTCCTTTGTCACGAGTTAGCTTTACCAGCATCATAACTTGCAAAAGTAAACCTTTCAAGAAAAGTGGAGGGACCCCAAAACAAAGAAACAAGCAATGAAGAGGAAACAAGAGAGCTGCTCAAGTACTGCACATAAGAGCAGTTTTATGACTTATAAAAGTCTCGGATTGTTGACTCTCCAGCATATGTAACCTTGCCAAATATTGGCTACAAAAGAACTGGTATAACAGTTTTGGACACTTCAATAAACGGTTTTATATGCAATTTACATATTTCTCTTTCCTTTCAATCTCGCTTTGAACTCGGGAAAACAAATTGGGGTTCACTCAAAATAGAGACCAACAACCTCATATCAAAATGTTCAACCAACCAGGAAAAAAATTAATTTCAAAACAGAGAATTAATACTACGGAAATTATCAACTTTGTCTTTTCTTTTCATGCACACTCCTAAGTCCTAATCCAAAATGAAACAGAAACTTGGAGAAGTCAATCATTCAGGAAGTCGCTCTTGCTTACATGGGAAAAGTATATAACACCGACTCATAAGCAAAGTATTTTATTTAGTGGCATGTATGAGACCAGATACGAGTAGATGTCAAGGAATCCCACGAACCAAAACTGGTAAAACTTATCTGAGACATGGCTCCCAAATGGATACAATCAATAATCCTTCATACACCAAGGCATATCACAATCTGTGATAAGATCTAGGTTGCTATTAATGAAGGATTGCGCCATGTAATAATTGAAATGAGAGCCTTCATGTCACAGAAACTACATCCATGATATGAGAATATTTTGCAACAGACAGTTAAGTAAGGCCTGATTTAAACTTTTACGAGGACTGTTAGTTTACTAGATATTTCATTTAAATATCTGATACATGATTGCAAGAACAAATTCTTGGCATTTTTCTTCTTTTAACTAAGATCATTAAGAAAAAATTGTATGTTTTTTGCTGTCCCATAAGAGTTACTATTTTTCCATAAAAGACACCAAAACAAAATTATCCACTACTGCTGAATGTCTGCTTGATTATGCAAATCATTTGGATTGTAGAGTTCATCAAACCAGACTCCCCAACTGCAGCCCAAACAGATATTTCAATTCATTTCAAGATTCACTCTGTCAAACTCTGCAAATCCATTCCCTAAATCCATTTGACATTGAATTCAAAGTAGACGGACATAACTTCAGAATATCTTGAGAATAATAGAATATATAACTTATTAATATCTCCAAATATACAAATCTTCAAGATCTGTAAGAAAATATCAGCTATACAGTTCTTATGTCATGTTAAAAGTTCGACCTTTGAGTGTTAAAATCATTATCAAAGACAAAAGAAACAAAAATTTTGATCTCTAGTAAAAATGATGAAAAATTAGTTCTCAGAATCAACAGTTGTAGACATTTTTTGCTTTTGTTTTTCTTGAATCTTGCCAGTTACAAAGAGAGAAAATTTTTTTTTTCCTATTTTCTTCCTATTCCTGAATTAGGCGTGTTTCTAATTTTCTCTTTCCCCATCCATCTACAATTTCCATAGATGTTCGCTAACAACCAATTGGCAAATTCCATACTTCGTTCTATAACAATTCAAACACAAGGACATGAATTCTACACTAATTAAGTTATTTTTAGGCTAACTTAAAAAGCTCAGACGTAAAGATGTAGCAGCCAGATATAACTTTCTGTCTAATGCTGGTTGAAAGAAATAAAACAAGTCCTTAGAATTATCGTATCTTTCAGAGTATGATAGCATAACAACTGTCAACCATCCACAACAAAGAAAGAATTGAAAGCACAAAACGACAAGAGATCCTTTCATCCCATAACACACAAAGGACATATAAGTAGAACAAGATAAGCAATTAAATCACGAACCAGATATCAGCTAAAAGGATGTTATGTACAATGTTGTCCTAAATATATACAACAATCGATATTATACGGTTTCAACGAAGGCCGTACAGATTCCCCAGCATACCGCCAAGTTATAAACAGATGAACCAATCAATCCACAAAACCAGTCTTTCGCCAAATAGCATTGCGCACCTGCCTGAGATCCCTCCCTTTCAACGTCCGGCCAGCCCCCTCCAGCACCGAGCTAGCCAACATCGGCGAATGCCTAGCCGCTACCAGCTCGTGCGGCGGCATAATCATCCCATTCTTGTCCTCCTCCTCCTCCTCCTCCTCTCCTTCAGAGACGACCTCACCCAACTCCCTCGCCCTCCTCTGAAGTGCAGCAGGCATTACCGGAACGTTCACCGGCGCCGATTGATGGTGGAACCTCACCCTCTGCGCTTGAGGCGGCGGCCTCGGAATCATTACCCGAGACGAGGTTGACGTAGCTGGAGAAGTTGACGAGGAGGAAAGGGACGCCGAGGCGGAGGCCTTGTGGTTGAAAACTGGTCGGATATCGGATCCGGATCTGGATCCAGACCCGGTCCGTGTCATTAAACTGCCGTTTAGAGCATCTAAGATGCCATAACGGTTGCGGTTGATGTTCCAAGTTTGGCTCGGATTGAGATTGACATACTGATGCGTCGGCGAGGGGGAAGAACTCCCCGAAGGAGTGCTGAAAATATCGTGCTCGGAGAGCTCGAGCGGGGGCGTGGAGGCGGAATTCGATTGCTGCTGCAGCATCCCCAAGAATCTATCGGCGGACGGAGGCCTACGCTGGTGGCGGAGACGGGTGGCGGCGCCAAATTGTTCCATTGTAGCGGTTGCGCTAACGTCTATGCGAGTGAGGGGCGGCGGGTGCGCTAAGATGCGTATGTCTCTTGACACTCCCGTGAGGGAGGAATCTTGTGTGGCGGTACTTACGGTGTGCCTCTCAAAATATTGTTTCGGAGATGTCTGATGAGATGCGTCAAGTCAGAGGAAGGAATGATTTGGCTGACGTGGACGAGTCTGGACTGTCCTTGCGTATAGTCTTTACCGCAGGGGAAAGAATGGGAAGAGCAAGAAGGTCGGCCATTCGGGAAAGGCAACGCAACGATCCGTTAGACAAATTCCAGTGTTTATTTTATGTTTGTTTTTGATTCAATAATTATTTTTTATTTTTTTTTTTACATTTTTATATAATTTTTAAAATAAAAATATTTAAAAATATATACTAAAATTTAAAAATAAACAAAATCTATTTATTTTCTCTTCAAAACTTTTTAATTACCTAGATTTTTAATTACCTTAAAGTATTAAATATTGCAATACGAATGTCTTTCAGGAGTTCAGGAGGAGGGATCATGACCATTGATGGGGTGAAGGTAGGCCTTATAGGAAGGGCCAAGATTTCTTGGGATTTGGGAGTTAAAAGGAGTTTGATTTTTGTCAAGTCCACTTCAATTTTATTTAGATGTTATCGAACTTGTGGAAGTGGTAAAACTAGATTAAAATAAAAGTTGACTTGTCAGCAAGTTATCTTTTGAGTACTAAGGTTGATTATTAGTACTTTTAGATCATATTTACTTTTCAATAATAGAATAAGAATTTATTTGAATTATTTTATCACATTTATTATATTATATTATATTCATATTTTAATTATTTTGTATTAAACTTGTCTTTCATTGATTTATTGCGCCTCGTCAATGTCCAAGTCCAATCAAGCTCATTAAAATTAACAATATCTTGAGTGAATAATTCTATTAGTTATTGACATTCATGGGTATTTAATCTTATTGACATCTATATTAATATGCACGGGAGATGAGATTTTGCACCTTGTATCAGGTGCTCAAATGGTAAAAAATATAAATAATCTTAGTATTTAATTAATTTTTTATATAAAAAACTGTGACATTTATCACAATTTAAATGAAACCACGCGGTATGTTAAATCTCCTCAACCACTATGTGTTGGGTTGATTTTGCAATTACAAAACTTTTTAAGTTGTGACCTCTAAACTGCGTAACACTTCTGTATAAATTGAGATTTGAAGACAACATAAATAAAGGAGGCTAAAAAAATCTCTTGTCCACTTGAAAAAGGGGGACGGCCAAACAACATTTATACTTGCCGTTGGAGAGGACATGATACCTTATTTAGTACAAAACATGATACCATTTCGGATTATCTTATGAAAATAAAATTCTTTTTCTTTAATTAATAATGAGAGTGCATGGAATGAGCAAAATTAGGCTTTTACATGGACTTTTATCCAAGTTCAAGACCCAACTATCTTAATTATTAATCAAATTAATAATTCAAGTGTATCTTAACTTTAATTTTAATTAATCTCATTAATTAAATTAAAAATTCATTGGTTACGTTTTGTTTGTTATGTTACACCTTACACAATCTATCGATTTCATACAACCAAACATCTTATAGCACGAAATCTTCTTTTAAATTCAAATTCAAAATTTTCTTTTCTTACATGTATAACGAATGAATTAATTTTTAATCATTACATATATTCACAATCAAATTAATACATATATACATAGTTATTCTCACATTTATATATACTTATACCTTAAAAAATAATCATTTTTTTTATATGTTATCTCGTCATTCAATCATTGTTATATATTTTATACATATTTAAATATATAAATTCAAATAAATCATATTATTTATTATATCAAACCATTTCTTCCAAACGTAACACTCATTTTAACACAACCCATCAAACATCATCTCACAAGAAAATCGCCTTCCCAAACATAGCCATTATGTTTACAATTGATAATTGTAATATCAACAAACACAATGAAAACTAAATGAAACTTGTGTGACCAAATCTCGTTATCGCTTATAAATTTAGATCATTAGACTTTTTAAGTCTCGATTGAATTGTCCATAACAAATTACCATCTTACTCCTACATTGTTCTTTTGTTTGTAACTTTTTAGATTTATCTTTAGTTAGTAATGGACACAACTCGAAGGTATGGTTAACGCCATGGTCCATGTCAAATTCCAAATAAAGTGAAGTAATTCAATTTCGAAAACTATTTTGATGGTGAATGTTGGTATAAACATTTTGTCTTATTATCTCAATTGAACAAGAATTATAAATTTAATTAAACTCACTAACTAGATTATATGACCAATTTAATATGCCTCATATGAACAATATTCATAAAAACAAAAAATCCTTTTCCCATCATGCACTACCCTGGACAATCCACCTATGATTTCTTTTTATAGAATATTGATTACATATGATATATGATTTGCTTACTTATGAAGAAGCAAATTCCTTATAAACACACGCATACCAAATAAAGTGAAGTAATTCAATTTCGAAAACTATTTTGATGGTGAATGTTGGTATAAACCTTTTGTCTTATTATCTCAATTGAGTAAGAATTATAAATTTAGTTAAACTCACTAACTAGATTATATGACCAATTCAATATGCCTCATATGAACAATATTCATAAAAACAAAAAATCCTTTTCCCATCATGCACTACCCTGGACAATCCACCTATGATTTCTTTTCATAGAATATTGATTACATATGATATATGATTTGCTTACTTATGAAGAAGCAAATTCCTTATAAACACACGCATACCTTCATACACATATGACCTATGACACTTGAGCTTATAATTCTACCGAGGTAGATATGGTTCTTAATACTCTACAGATGCATTGATCATAATGCATGCAAGATAACCATATTATCTCAAGTTTAAGTTTCACTCACTTAACATGTTTATGACGCAAAACCTTGACAGCAAAGTGTAAACTCATGTGTCTGTATCGCTCCTCAAGTTAGTGTTAAATTACATCATTTTTCAGTGGCATATCCACATATATGTATTTTCAATTTCTCATCCTGAATGATATAACCCTCGTCATACAAACACATAGTATGCGAATCTCGCCAACATTTTTAATGCCCATTTAGAGATTTCACAACTCGTGAATTGGTTTTAACCATTATATACTAAAAAGCATTGTAAAAATTATTAACACAATCGTATAGGCACATGCAACATTTTATGCCAATTCAAAATTTATATGCATGAACAAACTACCACATATTGATAACACAAATAATCAATTTTAATAATAATGCAAAATAGCATTCACAATCAATATCTTTACAAGTATGAATATTTGGCATTAGAGAACATATTACTAACATTGTGTACAAGACAATTCGTTAAAATAGGATAAAATTGTTAAAATATTGAAAGAATTAAATCATAGGTGAAGAAAGAAACAATGAAGCACATAACAAGAATTATGTGATTCAACAATTTAGGCCCATATTCATGGACAAATGCCCAAAAGGGAACGTAACATATTATTTACTATTGATTCTATCTTACAATTGTGTTATAATAACAAATCAACATAATAATATCATATCAAATATCCTTAATCTTATAAATATGATATAATTTTATCTAATCAAATCATATATAATTTGTTTTCCAACATACTTTCTCAGATTGAATATGGAATGTTCAACTCAAACGATCAAACCAAATTCTTCATCGTATTTTCAATTAGCAAAAGATCAACAAAAGTGAATGAAATGGATACCAAAACAAGCCAAAAGCCTTGCAAAATTTACGAAAAAGTCTTAAACCTATCAAAATTCCACTAAGTTGGGCACAAAATAATCCTTAAAGTTGCACTCTAGAGCAACAAAATAGTCAAAACTCTACTTAATTGGATAAAGACTAAACTCTGCACTTTACTTAAGCGGGAAAATAAGAGCACCAACCTACAAGTAATTGACATTTGAGGGGTGGTCCATCTAAGGGTGACAAACAAAACCTAGTTAGCGATAACAATTAACTCAACCTCCAAAGTGCAAAAACCTCAAACCAAGTGCTCTCTTAGACTAAAGGAACAAAGTTCGAAATTGCTAGAGGAAATCTGGCTCTGATGCCATGTTAAAATATTGAAAAACTTAAACCGTAGATGAAAAGAGATAATGAAATATATGATAAGAATTATGTGGTTCCACTATATATGCTTACATCTACGGACAAATGCTCAAAGAGCACAAAATATTCTCTTTTGTTTTGATTCTCTCTTACAAATATGTTAAAATAACTACTTATCTACAGGTGAAACATTAAAAAATAATAATAATAAATAAACATAATAAGATCATGTCAATATTCTTAATCTTACACATATCATATGATTCCATCTAATCAAATATAATCCAATCAAATCATTCCAACAAAAATAAAATAGATAACAAATTGCATGTCATCCAACCTAAAGTGCCAACTGCCTAGTTAAAATTCAAACCAAATCTGTGCCAAGTTGAAATTCAAGCCAATTTGAGTATAATATTCATGAATTAAAGCACAAGTTTTGCCACCAAGTGGGATAAGAATCAAATAAATAGTTATTGATCAAAAGATTCCTTCAAAAGAAGGCCAATTAGTTAGTGCAGAGTTTAATCTCAGCAAAACACATCTAAAAACAAAGTATTTTATTTTCCTTCCCCCCACCCCTTCTAGGATTTAGCCCTGTAGTCCAGATTTGAGTTTCTGAATGGTGGCCATATCAGTCTTGAAAGACAGGGCCAAAACACTGTCATCTCTGGTGGAATTAAAGAGAGTGTTTGGCAATGAAACAGTTCCAGCATTTGCACTCCCAAAGGCAGAAATAGCCAGAGCTGGATTCTTGGCATCACATTGTACTGAAAGTGCACCAGCCCATCAGGGAACACAAATATGTCACCCAGAGTGTCTAAGTGTAGAGCTTGTTGGTTGGATCCACAAATCCCACTTCCAGTGTGCCCTGAGCCACAAACAAAAGCTTGGCCGACCGGGATGGGTGTTGACTGGGTTCACCTAGCCTCCTGGATATATCAGGACAGCATAGGAAACACTCTGTCCATTGAGGGGTGGAAACTGTTTCATAGTTGCCTTCACAGCCTTGAAAGCGCAAGGGGTCGGAACTGCGACAAGGGACCACATACCGGTGAATGTGAAGAAGTTTGCATGAAGTGGTTGTGAGTTTGGTGGCAGGACAAAGTCAGTGAGGATGTCAGGATCACCAGCCAGGGACGTTTGAATTATGGCAAGTGAAGTTAACACAAGGAAGAGTGATTTCTTGGCAAAAGCCATTGGATTACGCCTTGTTTTTGCTTGAACTTGGTGGTTTTAAAGAATAAAAACCTTAGGACTTATAGATAGCAATACGGGTCCATGCCCTCTGCAGGATAGTTGAGTGTAGGACAACCTCAGTTTGAGACTAACAAAGTGATGATCTTGTTCACTTCAGCTGATGATGTTTTTGTTCAGAAAACAGGCATATGCTCATGCTTCGTTTTGTTTCTTTTTGATTTGTAGGTTTCTTTCACCTCCGACATAACAAACTGTCTGGCTTGGTCCTATCATGTTTACTACTGGCAAGCTGAGAGACATTTGGACAGCCTCATGACGCACAAATTCCAGAATTTTCAGTTCAGGTTATGATATCAGTAATCCTGACTGATATTTTGTGGGCATTCATTCATATGAAAGAATCTAATGGTTTTAGAAACTTTGTTGAACAAGAGCACAAAATAGGAAACAAACCATGTGCAGAAGTAAAGAGCAAGAATATTGATCATCCCTAGGCAGCAAATTGTCTTTTTTAATCATCGCTGCTGTTTAAATAGTCAGTATCTGTCACAAGACTTGCAGCAACATACATAAATGTCTCCCCCAACATATGAATGTAGCAGGAACTATTTAAGCCAAAACATTCAAATAGATTATTGGTGTAAGTTAACTACTATATGGCACCGAAGTCAAAAGAGTACAAATCTCACACGACTTGAGACAAATTCCAGTGAAACAGCACGATCAAATTACAACAGGGAAATTGGGGAATGCATATGGAAAGAACATCAAATGGACATGCAATTGTACTTTGTCGGAGAATATTCCGACATATTTAGTGATATTTGAAAAAATATTTAGTTTACTAGTTTATATGACGAATTTATGTTATGTTATTTTTTATTTTTAATATGATTGTTATGTCCCTACTATAAATTAGGACTTCTCTCTAATAATAAAATATAACAATTTATTCTCCTAAATTTTAATAGGTATCAAAGCGGATTCTTTTCTTCTTGTTACGAAATTGGGATTCTTTTACTTTATTACAACCTCAGTATTTCTCAGTATTATTCTAACAGGCAATGAATTATTCTCCCAAATTCTAACACATTTTTTCTGCCTTTCTTTTTTCCCTTTCATAGTAAAGGGGGAGTTCGCACCAAGAAGCAAAGTGGGACAAAGTCATCTTTACCTGGAAGGCTTGCCCATTTTGTGCCATGGCATGTACGTCTGATCTGCCCTTCTGTACCAGTGAGGACATGGACAGTGCCCAACTTGATCATGGCGTAGACTTTGACAGTGGATCAAGAGCCATTCTTGATCAAGTTGGAGAATACCTGTATCCAAAATTATCCTAGGAAATGCGGGCAGTCATTGGACTCAAAAGGGCTGGTAAAGCTTCACAGAGTTGCCCGAAAGTTACATAAATCATTGAGAGTATAGACACATAAATTTCTGTGTCAAATCAAATTGCATCACAAGTAAAATATAACATTAAAATATCAATTACATATTTTAAAGTTGTATTTTAAAAATTTGAATAAATATAATTTTTTAATTAAATAAATGAATAATTGATGGTGTAATTGACTCATAAAATGGCACTACCTTTTGAAATCACCTTGGAGGATGATAATTTCGTCAAATCCAAGTTTATCAAGTTAAATTTCATGACAAGCTCCAAATTAGAGGAACTAATAAAATTGTGTCATATGCACTAAAATTGTCTCTCCTACCACTACAAATAAAAATGGACTCCATAGTCTCACACACAATTGACGGCTAAAACTGTAAATAAATTTTGAAATTCTTTCCACAAAATCTCTCTAAAGTTTAAAAATTATCTAAAATATTCATTTCCAAATTCAAGACATCCTTTAAAAAAATTCATCAAATTTTGACAGTTGATTCGCAATTGTGGAGCTAAGCCGTTAAATTAACATTACTTAAAATCCAACAAATTTCGACAAAGGTCAAACTTCTTCTTAAAATTGTTCAAATTTTAAATTTTGTAACAAAAGGAAGAATAGAAGGTTGAACTTACAAATTTATACTCACAAAGTTCATTTAATTATTTCAACTGATTTTCTTGTTTAATAAATTTAATTACAAGAAACTGATGTTTAGTATTTTGTCATAATTAGGCTTGCTTCTATCATTTGTATCTTGAAACCGCATCATGGACAGAAGTATTACGTGCCTCATGGTTATACCTTTCTTCTTCAGTCAGTCATGATATTTAGGAGTTCGAGATTTGTGATTCTTTGGCCTGTAAAGATACCATTTGCTGTAAAAGTGTGCCCAAGATCACTATTTTTTTTCTTCTCTTTGCATTTTGATGTGTGCCATCTGTCTCCAAGACCTGTGGAACAAACAACGACAACTCACGGATAGAAACCTAGCAAAAAGATGTTTTTTTTCAATAAAATATTTGCTGCTGTCCCATATCAAGACAGAGCAGATGAGGCCCACCTGTCAAAAACCAGGGGTGGGTTCTGCGTCCACTTGGAAGTACAGTGACCTCAGATTCAGCCTCATTGTCATCTTCAGAGGGGTTTATCTTGATATTTAGTTGTCCCAGGATATTTATGGATGAACTGATTCTTTCCTTTAGATTTTTCATGATTAGAGAAGCAGTCTTTACAGAAACTTCCCCTTGTCATTACACTTTATGCCTTTAATGTCCCTGTGGAGGCCAATAATACTTCCAAGACTCTGGACAAACTGCAACAGCTGTTTCTTGTCATTTTTGTGAACTTAGCTGAAATTCTTCCATCTCCTTATCAAAATTGGCCATTATTGGGGAAACATATAAAATCAACACAAAGATATAACATACCGTAGTTTGGGTCACGCAACAATTTACACTGTTTTTAAAAATAACAGTGTAAAATATTTTCTTAAAATTAAACAAACTTTCAATTTTTCTATTAAAAAAATCATTCAAAAATCAAAAAATTGTTTAATCTACCCAACCGTGAAGGAAGGAAGAAAAAAGCATAAGAATATTATCTTTGTTTTCTCTATTTATAAATTTTAAAGGAGACTTTTTTGAAGAGGCATGCCTATTGGAGAAAGCAACTTTTGATGTGATGTAATTGTTAGACAAGATGACTATTCAAAAAAACACATTTCAATATTAAAACTAAATCCATAAAAATATTCAAAAATTTCATAACCTTTTAACATGTAAAATAAAACCTTTTGGAATATTCAATATGTTTCCCACAAGCATATGCTGATTGCTTCTGATCAAGTCTGCCCTTCTCACCTTTAGGGTAAAATTAGAAAACTCTGGTATTGTTGTATCATTACATCTGGAATAAATTTAGAGTGGTGATGAAGTTAAAAACCATGCATGTCCACCAGTTGTCATCTTGCTGTGCTGTGCTGTTCTTTTTAGATGTGCCGGAAAGAATGTTACCAGCTATTGCTAGGAAGTCATGTTAATTTGACAAATATGTGCTGTTATGTCAACTTGCATCTTCTTGCTGCTCAAGAGTTTGAGCTGAGTTTCTCCATTTAAGTAAAAAGCATCATTTACAGTGCTGTCTTCAAGCTTTTCCATCTGGTTTTTCTTTTATATAATATATAATTACACAAAGGAAAATTACAAACACGTTCAACTGAACTAATCAAGCGTATAAACTCAAATAATGTTTTATCCTTATAAACTTGAGCAAGGGCATTAGGAAACCCTATCTTTCTGTCTTTCTGTGAATCCATTATTTATATGAAGCCAAGTTACCCAAATAAAGACTTGAGAACGTGCTTGTTAGAATAATTGAAAGAACACTACTCAAAAACTATCTCAATTTATAATAGGGAATTAGTTAAAAGTACAAAAATAATTATAGTCCTACGTAAAATTGAAAACAAATATTTTAAATCTATATTAGACAATAAAATTTAAAATATCAAATTAAATATTTTCAAATATTCTCTATCGTTCTGCTTTAAATTGAACTTAAAGTTATGTTACAAATGAGACCAGATAAGATTAGTAAACAGGTGTGATTAGATTTTTTCTTTCATGTATGTTTCATTCAAGGTGTTCTTAAAAGCTTCTCTCCTTAGAATCAAATGACCAAACCAGATTAAAAACATGGAAAAGGGTAAGTACAGCTGACAGTGGAGATCATGCATCAGGTAACCCTTGAAAGCTGCTCAATTTCAATTCAACTGAAGTGGATAACTAAGGTAAGACAAGGAAAAACATTATAGTCATTCTGTAGTCCAGTTAACTACAGAATTTTACCAAAGCATGTAAATAACCACAGCCACATGAACAACCCCTTGTTTGAAGACTTTGAGACAGACGCAAAAAAAAAAAAAAAAAATGTCTGCGACACTACAAAACAGGAAATTCTCATAGCTGTTACCTATGTGGTCTCTACATTCTCTTTCCTATCTTTTCCTTCCTGTCCATTCCTATAGTGGTCCCCTTCATCCTCACCGCCATCGTTACTATTGCTTGTACCTTCACTCTCTTCCTCATCTTCTTCAAGAATTTCATCCTCAGACTGAATGAATCGCAGCCTTAAACGCCCATTTTCCCGGGATGCATGCAAGACATCCTGTGTTGGGATCCTTATTTCCTTAAGAATGAACCTCCCATCTTGCCTGTAAGACTTGAAGCACACCCAAGGCTTCCCACTTGTGCCTATGCTAGAGATGGGAGGTGGAAATGCCCCTTTGCATGTTGTTGATCTCTTGGACTCAGTCCAGTGATTCTCTGTGTGTGAATGTCTTGTTGAGCCCTTTCTCTCCTCTTGATGCTGCCATTTGTTACTACAAATCTTGTTACTCAACAAATCCTCGACATCATCAAAGCTCTCAAACCCCAGCCTCTCTGTGCAAAGAGCCAAACTCTCAGTATTCATGGAAGAGAAACTCTCACTATGCTTGTACTGCTTTTGCTGGCCTGAGGGGTAATAACTTGATGCAAAGTTCACGTTTTTCTCCTGGTGGATGTTTGAGCTTAGATTATTGTCAATCCCAGGCTCAGGTGAATTTACATCTCCCCGAGAGGTCGAATTCGAGGACAAAGATGAAGATGGAAGGAAGGGAGAGGAGGAAGAAGATGAATCAGGGGGAGCACGACTATTGTTCTCTTTGAAATGTAATTGGCTGAATCTATCTGGCAAGGAAGAAGATTCATCAATGGACTTCATGGAGTTTAAGTGATTCCATGTTGAGAGGGATTCAAGAAGAGCTGGAGCCTCAGGCAGTGGCTTCTCAAAGATGTGCCTTAGGCCACCACAGGCTGCCATGTTTTGACTTTGCAGTGGTTTTTATTTTCTTGGTTGATGAGAAATGAGCAGAAAGACATTGAGAGAATATGATGTCAGATTAAAGCTGTGTGTGAGAGCGTGAAACAGCACGAGATGGGCATGAAATTGGTTGCTGATAAAGTCCAGAAAATGCGTACTATTTATTAGGGATGCTGCTTTCCTGGAGTGCCTCTTGATCAGCAGTGGAATGAGGATGGGTGGTTGCAGAAGCTTTGGGGGTCACAATTTATAAAATTCTGGATATCCCCTCGTTATCTTTAACCCTCTCAGTGAAAATTGGAATGACCACAGTCTTGATGGTTATCATGTCATCAGTTTTTATCCCAAAAAAATTGTTCAACACAGCCCTGCAACCTTCCTAGTCGCTCTCCTGTATTGGTGGGCTATTTGTGACTTATCCGTAACAGAAATTTATTTCAAAGAAATAAAAAATAACACCCTGCCTTTCTTTCTTTTTCCCCACCATTAGTGTAGTGATTTTTTAGCAGTTAGAGGTAATAAGTTGTGACCTTTCTTGGAAATCCTGATCACATTATGGCAAGTTGCCTATTGCTTGGTCTATTTCCATGTCTGGTATGTTTTCAACTCTGAAAGGATACGCCACCTAACCACTAAAAAGAAAATTCTGGAAGAATACTGATGGTGACGTGCGAAGAGTCTTAAAAAGATCAGTTTCTGAGGGCGTGAGCCTGAAACTGATCAGTCTGTTTTCTGTTCTGAACAAGATTTGCATACAAGGACTTTTGGCCTAAGAATATGCAGATCTCAGCCCCCAAATCATGTGAAAATGCTCAAAATGAGAGTATTCCTGGTAGATCCGTCCTTATTTTCCAATATCTTCTCAGGAATGATCGATCATGTATCTCAATTTAAAGGGCCTTAAAGCAATCAGGGATGTAGACTGCCAGAAAGCATACTATGGCCTGGATTGTGGTCCTGCTGCAGGGAAAGATACACATACCACAATTTTCCTCATTTGGGTACTACCATTGCTTGCAAGGCTTCACAGATAGTGGCCCTGTTCTTCACATATTACGTACATGGAAAAAAAATCACCCACTTCATAGATGGCGACACGGAATGCATACATACAAATAAAACAACACTCTCAGAATTCAGTTACCAGATCTTTCTAGCAATGGATACATGGAAGTGCAACAGGTAAAGCAGTAACCACAGTAGCAGGTGTTTTTCTAACAATTGGTACATCGAAGTGCAACAGATTGAGCAGTAACCACAGTAGCAGGTGTTTTTCTAACAATTGGTACATCGAAGTGCAACAGATTGAGCAGCAACAACCGGCAACCGTAGAAGGTAAAAATGCATACAGACAGTAGAGAGGAGTTCACTTGACGGTAACAGCAGCAAAGGGTTAGATCTAGAATCAGTCAGGGGCACAGACCACAGAACGACGTTCAACACCACGCTTCAAACCGTTCTGGCATTGAATTTATACGGCACAAATTGCTAATTCCCTGGCTCACGTTGTCAATTTTCATAGCCAAACCTGCTGGTGGCTGATCATCAGTTCTTGATTCAGGTTTTGTCGGATTGGACTCATTTGACTGACTACTACTGCTCCTCTTGCTGTCTACTACGGACTGATTCCAAAGAATGTTTATTGGTTTAGGCAAGGCAACCCCATAGACTTCAAAGGGAGTTCCACAGGACCCACTTTCATCAGATTCTTCAGTAAAAGATGAACTACTAAGATAATCTTCGTCACTCATGGTACCTACTTGGTTAGTCTCGGAACCACTGTCTGTACCAGGATCCTCCACCACAAAGGCCTGCATTGTCTCTTCCTTTGATTCATCTGGATTTTCCTGATGCAGCTCTGAAATGCTCTGATGTCCGTCATCATCAAACGGGTCCACGTGAGGTGCCAAAGTTGATTCTAAAACAGAATCTTGTCTTTCTCTTAAAATCTTCTCCGTTAAAGTCTTAAGAAAGTTCATCACTTGTACTGTATACATCAAGGCAATCAATGGGTCGTCCATCTGTACACAAAATTCAAACAATATTAGGAAGATAAATAGCCCAATGTGGCACTTTTACAATGCATAAAGCGGGACTGTGTTTCTGTGTACAGATGGCAAAAGACATTTGAATAACTCAAAAGGTCATGTATGATTTTGATTCCAATAACATCCAGGATGTCGCATTATAAGGATCCAATTGCATCTTGGGTGAATACACGGACATATTAGAAAAAATGAAACGTCACCTGTGTCATGTTAGGGGCAAACACCATCGCAATATTGCGTGCATTCATCTTGTTTAGATGTTCCTGTTGAACGACATCAGCCATTAGGTTGATTGCCCAATCCAACAGAGCAACTTCGCTTGGGGGTAGAAGTCTTACAAGCGCATCACAATCCTCTTCTGACTCGCATTGCATCACCTGCTCAGGAGAAAGAGAATCCAATACCCCTCTGGGAAGTTCTCTGAACCAAGCCTGCATCGATCACAGGAAGGATGTTAACACCAGAAGTGTGAAGGAGAGAACCATTTACATCTTATTAAATGACAGTTCTATCGTTCCAACAGTTCACACATAAGTTTCTTTTTCCAACTCCCAATGAATCAAGTCATTAAAATATGCAGTTACTCCGGTGATTTTCATGCATATTCAAAAGGATACTAGAAATAGCATTTGAAGATAGGATAAAATACAAGAAAATATATAATGAAACGCTACTTGAAATTGAGAAATGAGTGGCATTATCCATCCAGTATCACTGCAGGGATTAATTGGCAACAAATTAAAGCTTTCGTGGCTTCAAATCCAACAGGAAAAACCATGTTGCTTACTCATCCAGAATTCATTGCAACCGCTGCCTTACAGATATAGTGCTATACAAGTTAAAATGCAAAGAGTAGAGTGGCATATTAATGCAGACATGTACCTCAACACCAGAATCTATTCGCCTTTTCCATTCCATGTTGAATTAGATGACAACACAATAATCATAAGTCATAAACTGATTAATTCACCAAAGTATAATTAATACATGTGGACTGCATCACCCAAACAGCTTCAACGTATATCTCTACCCAAAGGAAAATAATAATAACAATATTAAGCATCATTTAAACTAAAAGAGTTTTCTTTCTTCAACAGATAAGCCAATAAAATAGGATTTTATCAGCTACTTTATATGTGCTGTGAAGAGATGGAAGTAATATTAGAAAAGAGAAACTCCTCATCTAGAAAAAGAGCAAGAAAACTTCATTAGTTTTATCATTCAGATGAAATATCAAGAAAATCAGAGAAGATACAGAGAAATTTGCCAAAATTTTCCTTTCAAAAGTTTATCAAATTGTCTTTTGCATGCCTCGTTCACCCTGGTCCCAAAGCTACCTATCACACAAGATTCCGCAAAAAATTTTCTCCCCTTGGCAAATTTAGAAGAAAAATATATGAATATCATAGCTGCTGCAAAGAGACTATTTGGAGGAAATGTACAATTACCACCTGTAGGAGCACAGCAAAATACCAGACATGGGGTTGCAATGATTTATTGATTCATCATGGGAAAATCATAAATGAAGTTAACAAACATCAGACAAAAGCAATTTACAAGTATATGTAGCAATTTCATATTATGTAACTGTAAGCAGAAACAACCCGCATGACATCAACAAACAGAGATATTTATAAAACAACTTAACTGACAAACTAGTTAGTATTGGACCATACAAAGAGGTAGAATGAAAACTGTCGTGTTGCTAGATCACAACAGTATAGTTCAACCTTGAACCAATTTATGACTCACTTTTAATCAATTTCAGACAATTTAAGCTGAAGCAACAATAAACAAGGAATCAAAAGACTACAATATTTCGCCATATATAAGGGTTCTATTCCAATCAATTGCCCCTCTGGCTCAGTATTGTAGAAAGGAATATTTTCAGATAACAACAATTTTAAGAATTTACAAGAAGTAATAATCAGTTTTACTAAAGATCAGAAGTGTGTTTGTTTTCATTTTTAAGTGCAATTTTTTGAAAATCATGTAAATGTCAAAAAGGAAAAATATTAAAAAAGTGTAATGATTGTGCTATGTGTTTCAATGAGGTAAAATGTAAACAAAGTGAGGTTATTCTAATATGCAGCTAACAATAAAAAATACTAAATCTGTCTAAAAGCAACTTGCTCTACGTATAGTTACCTTGATGAGCCCTGCCAAACAATGCACATCAATACCCTGAGGAACCACTCCTCTGCTTAACTGGTCCCTAACATACTCATCCTGGCTGTTCCCTGCAGTTATTCTGAAAATCCCTTCTGCCTGAAACATAAATCCAATTGTGACTGGCATACGGGTATGGTAGTCAAAAATTATAAAGAAGAGAGCCATCAAACTATTTTTTGCCACTATTAAAGTTGTCTGTGCATAAAGTGTCTGTGGCTTTGTTTTCATGCCTTATTAAGTTAAAACCAAGAGGAACACAATGACACACCCGCAGGCCACCTTGAGAATACAGATGCCTCTGTAAAAGCAGGAGGATAGTTGGAATGCTATTGCCCCGATGATCATAAGACAGCTGCATTGATTCGGTGGAAACTCCAAAAACAGTGGCACTGTACATGAATTTTCAAACAAAAAATTCAATGAGAAAGAAGTTGCACTCAAACAATTTTCAATTAAGTGAGTATATAACAAGGAAACATGAAATATTAGAAAAGGAGGCAAAAGAAAAATTCAGATATGGACATCCTCAGAAACCAAATACTGTCATGCTCAGGTTTATAATCTACAAAACCTGTCACTTATAGAGTATGCAGAAGTGAGCTTGGTGCCACACTTCTACAGGCAAAACCAGCTGAAAGCTATTGAGCTGAAATTAGGAGGACTAAATTCATACTAAACCACTTAGAGACTGCAGTTTAAAATAGGTAAACAACTGTTTATGAATTCACAATCATCTACCCAACAAACATTCTTGGGCAGCTGGGTTGACGTTGTATCAGCTCACAGAAATACAGGTCATTATACATAGAAGCAGTCATCTAAATAAGACGGAACAGTGAAGTGAATTGTGCGCGCAAATGCTTCAAATGCAGCACCTGACAACCCTTGGATATTGTTTTGCACATATCTCATTCGAGAACAAATCTGATCTGTTAACAAAATCATTAATGATTCAAGTTCGGTGGCAACTTATTTTGCCCTAGTTCTAGAACATGATTTTCTGAAAATGTAAACATAAAATGGGCATATTAAATTTATTAAAATGTAAACATTAAATCTTCAGTGATTGGAAAAATCTACCATAAGCAGAATTCATAGCTTGCAAAGCATGTACTGAGAGTAAAGCAGAGATTGTCGAACATGTGATGTAATAACTAGTGCCTGTAATAACTAAATGTTGCTAATCTTAAACTAGTTTGATGTAACACACAAGAAAGGGAATGTGTTTGGAAAAAAAAATCGATAGATTGGCGCATAGGAAGGCACAAATGGTATTGGGGAATTGATGCACCGTGACATCATATGAAGAAGGTAACTTCGAGAGTAATTTGGATTTGCCTCCTAAAAGAGAAACTCTTCATTTTGAAAAATTCAGTATTTCCTGTGGTTATTAACATCCTGGTTTAAATATGGGTTCCATGTGTATGCAAAACAATCATAATATGAATGCAAACCACATAGGATAACCGCAGGAAAAATTCTAATATCATAACACGAAAGATTCAAAGGCATGTAACAGACGGAAAGAGTAAACAATGAGGAAAATACTATTTATGAAACAAGATCTAATTCTATATTGAATTCATCTATAAACTAAAGCTTCAGTTCTAAAACAGTAAAATGGATAATGACACTTCGAAGACAATAATTTAATTATCAAATCTAGCTGAACTCAAATTTTATTTAATGCAATTATAAGTGATCATTGCTTAAGATCAATAGATCCTCTTATGACACATTCGAAGGGGTCATCGGTACCTAATAAAATGGCTAACGTATCATTAGGAGCTCAACTCTCAGATGATAAGTAATTAACACCGTAATTTTAACAACGCTGAAGCAGATTAGACGTTATTGTCAATAGTAGAGTCAAATGTACCAGATTCTAAAAAAACAAGAACAGTGACAGACAGCGTACCAATTTGTTTAGGAAATCAATCAAACTTCAGAAAACCACAATGCCACAATTAGACTAACAAAGAATTCCATGAAAATCCTATCCCAAAAATTCTTATAAGGACGTCCGATCTTCTCCTTTTCACTAATAATACCAGAGCACAAGTGTAAAGAACACTTCAACTACATATGGTCTGATTTCATAATCCAATAACTATTGAACAAAGTAACCCCAAATTACAGGATTCGAGAAAAGAAGAATATACCTGGCACTGGGAGCCCTCCGGGGAACCTCGGGCTCAAACTCATCAGGCAAGCCCAAGAACCCATCAAACCTATCGAATGTGACGTGATTAACATGCTGCACATCCGTCGGCCAACCAATCTCCGTGACCCCACCCCCACAGTTCCTACCCCCACCGTCACCGGCCCGGTCGTCGGGAAAACTGTCTCTAACCGTCTTACAAGTCAGCCAAAAACTCTTCCTAACGACAGTCACGAAAACTGCCAATACAGATAGCTGATCCCTCCTGTCGTTCTCCCTTTTCTCCCTCGCTTCATTCTCATCCTCGTCGCCATCGTCTCTCAGCGCAGAAATCCCCTCACCCGACTGAGTGTGTTGAAAAAACGCAGCATTGTGGGGGGGAGTAGACGACGAGGAAGGGGAGCGGAGCACCTCTGTCATCGCTACAAAAGATGAACAAATCAATCGAAACGAAGATCTTTCCGGTTATTTTTATCTTCCGAGATTCGCTTATTATTCAAGAAAACAAGTGGGGTTCTCGCTCGTTTTTTGCAGAATAAACAAATGCCGAAAGAGAATTAAAGAAAGGCGGGATCTTGGACGGAAATGGAGGTGGGTTTGGAGGGAAATATCAAGAACAATATTTTTTTCGCCGAAGTGGAGTAAGTGGAGTCGGATTGAAGGATTGGCAAAGGAAACACGACGTGGGTGTCGTAAAGTAATATAATTTATTCGGGCTTTCTTGTTTAATTGTCGTTCTACTGGTTTTTGCAGATACTGCTGTTCATTGTCAATTGGAGCGTTGAATTGAAGCGAAAAGGGAAAGGGCGAAAAGGGACGACGGAGACGGAGAGCAAGAGGATCGTGAGGGTCACTGTAAACGATGGCGTGACGCTTTTCTTGGTCTCAATGAGGCAGCCGATGATGCCCCTTTGTGGGTTTAACTGCTTGAAATTTTTGAACTCTTTTTTCTTTCTTTTTTTTTTGATTTTATAAAAAAAAAAAAAAACTCCAAATATGGCACACTCAAATTATTTCACAAATAAAACAATATGAATAAAGATGTTTATATTAATTGGCCTAATTTTGAAAGGAAAAAGAAACAAAATGGATCATAAAAAAAATATGAAAAATAATCTAATATTTTAAGAGATGGTGGAATACTAAGTATAGCTTGACAATTCTATTTAGAGAATAAAAAGCATTAACCATATATGTTTTAGTATTACTATAATATAATAGATTATAACTTGAAAGAATGAATTAAAGGAAGAAGGTCATTTTTGTAACTACATTTTGGAAACTCAAGAGGCCACACATCCTTAATTCATTAATTAATATTAAGGATATTTTCGGAAATGCACTCTAGGGAATACACTAGTATTAATTATTTTTCTCTCTTCATTCTTGATAGAAAATCTAATTTAGGAAATCCTCCATGCGTTTTTTTATTCTTTTGGAAAATATGTGTAGTCCTAAGATGATTGTGCTATAACTAATGAGTTGTCAATTTTAAAAAGAAGAAAGCATTGATAATGTAAAAGTTTATAAATATTTAAAAAACAATAAGTATGTATATCTGATTTTATTATTTTTTACTTTGTATCAATAATATTGTATATACTTTTATTATGTGATATAAGAATTTCTTTTATGTAATCCTAAGATGATTGTATTATAATCCTAACTTACCTATTTAAACGAAGAAGCATCAACCATATATTCATTTTCGTTTTTCGAATTTTTTGAGTAGTTAAAATTGGTTGGCTATGTTTGTAACACAATTTTTATTTTTCCAACTTTTTAAATTTTACATAACCTAACATATTACTTAACAAATTTTTATACTAGCATGCACTCCGTTCCTTATATATATACCATATAAAGTAAATATTGTTTCTATATATTATCGGTCACATTCAAATAGTATCACATTTATACTATTATTTTTATATTTTATTTATATTTATTTAAATAAATTAAAAATTTTAAAATATCAAAATTTTACTAACAAACATACTATTCATTCTAATACAACTTATACCATACTCATCATTCAACAAACTCTTATCCAAATATAGCCAATAATATAAAAAGCTAGTAAATATTTTAAAAGTAATAAATGTATGTATTTTTAATTTTATTATTTTTTGTATTCTATGTATATAAAGTTGTATATATAATTGGATTTGTAATGCGAGAGTAGTATATAAATTCAAGAGAGTTTACACAAAATTTAAGTAATAATTAAATTTTAAATACTATAAACATACACGTGATGAGATATAATGGAAGCATCGTAACTAGCATTATAGAACATTGAAACTCTTAATGTAGAATGAAGAAAAGAAAATTAAATGTAAAATACTAGTCAAATACTGCACATCTAATACTAGATTTTTCTTGATTTATTAAATTTATTCGGATAGACTTTTTGGTCTTTCTATATTTTTCTTATTTTAAACGACTCTTAATGTCCTTATTTCATATTTGTGTATACCAATTATTAAGTATCAAACAAATAAGAAAATTTTCACAATTTGTAATTAAATACACTTAACTATTTTCTTATTGTCTTTTCATTATTCCCCCCTCGCTTTTCATTTATTCCGTTCACTTATTGATTCTAATTTATCAATTTATTCTATTTTAAATTTTATTTATTTATTCTATTATTTTAAGGTTAAAGACATAATTTTAACTTGTGATTAAACAACCAAAATATGTGTAATTTATGTTGTCTATGTTTGGTTCTTTATTTTCCACTGTTTACCACCACTAAAAAAATTTATATAAATCAAACATTTTATCTTACAAATTTTATTCAAATTCAAATTCATTTTTATATTACTTTTTATAACTAATAAATTATTTATCAATTATTATACTTATTTATAATAAAATTAAAATATAATTTTACTCACGTTCACACATACATATATATAAATATTTTATAAACTTATATACTATTACTTATTTCAATTATCATTACATAATAAAGATGCATAATTTAAAATTTTTTCTCTCTTTTACTATTTAATATTAAAATAATTTTTTTGTCTCCTCAATTTATGAAAATTATAGTATCAACCATAATTAGGAACCCGACACAGCCTTTTCAATACCCTAAACTTTATATATAACTGAATACTCCAATTGAGTCCGTTTGAAGGTGCACCCTGTCACGTGCACCGGTGCTCCAAGTGCTGAAAAGTGTCAATCTTTTAAATGTTAAATTATTTTTAAAATTTCACAAAACAAGCTTTTAAAATAGTAAAATTTGGTTAGGATTTTTAAACTTAAGTTTAACAGTTAAGTAAAATTAATTGAGAATTTTCATATTTAAGTTTAATTAATCTGAAATTTTTAATTAGATTCATAATTGATTAATTATATTTAATTAACTCAAAAATCTTAATTAATTTTACAAAAGTATTAGTTAGAGTTTTGAGTTAGTTAATTGTACTTAATTAGGTGATAGTTAATAGGGTTTAGGTCAATTAATTGTAGTTAATTGAATTAGAATTAAACTAGAATTCCTAAATTAATCAATTTTGGGCATGTTCACTTCTAAGATTAGACTTGATATATTAATTTATTGAGACTAATCAAACATTCACTTTAGCCGGTAAAACCCTGTGATAAAACATGTATTTGGTATTGTTTAACAAAATATTGGATAGATAGTTTAACCCAACAAATGCCATAAAATAATCCAAACATATTAGTACATCTGATGTAGTTACCGTTAAGTTATCTTATATTTTAATTTATATTAATAAATATAATATTAAATTATCATATAATTAATTTATCATTCAAAATAATCTAGATATAGAGGACATTAATCTTACCTTTCTTTGCAGATGACCAAGTCCTCTAACTACTTAATAAAGCTTCTGTATTAAATAACTTTAGCTATTAAAGAAACTAATTAGATTTTTTAGTTAATTAACTCTAATCAATTTAAAGATTTAATTTGTATTAATTATATTTAAACTCAAAAGTCATGATTAATTTTTACTTGAAAACTCAAAAATTACCCCTTAAAAATTGAACATAATATAAAATTTAAGATCTTGAACTTGTCAAGCCCTGACTCGGAGAGCGAGGTTAAAAAGGTAAAAGCAAGCATCACAATTGGTAACTGGAAGCCTCGGATTCACCTTTGGGCTTTGACTTCCACTAACGGTAGAAAATGAATTTAATAAGCGCGGTATAAGGACGAGAGAGCAACGATTCTCAACGCCTAAAATCTCCATTCCTCATAGCTCTCCCTCACCGTGCGTGCTAGTGACGGCCGCGGCCTTTTCCGAGAAGGAAAACCGTATTCCGATCGGTACGTAAATTCGTCGACTTACTATTGTTGTTTTTCTCGATTTCCTTTTTCATGTGTCAAGCTCTTGTCCACCCTCATTTTGCAGTTGCTAAGGAATTACACTCTGTAATGTTTGAGAAATGTTTAACGAATTATTGATTCGTTTTGATGTTGAGTGGAAATCAGTTTGCCTTTGTTGACACTGGAACTCTCCGATCCGTCTATGCGGAGCAGCGAACTAGCGCAAACGCGCGCTATTGCACTTTTTGATTTCGTTGAGGATAATTTATCGTATTAGTTTTTGTTCTTCTTTTTCCCTGTCTCTCTCGATTTTAGTCCATGCACAGCGTCATCTATCCGTGGCGCCGCCGTCCCCTACACTGGTGCCCTTTTTGGTCTTTGTATGTTCCTTAGTGTTCAGGAGTCTAGTATTCTCTTTGGTGCTTCACTCCTCCGGCATTATTCCTTTTCATTATATTTCTGTTATTCGCGTATCTCATTCTTTTCTTTTTGTTTCCTTATCTCTTCCATTATTTTCCCCAAGAAATCAATTTTAATTTGATTAGCATATCTGTAAATTTGCTTGTATTCCACTGATAAGGAACCAAGTTCTTAATTTCGGCAAAATCTTCTGGGATTATGGTAAATCCAGGAACTTTTATGTAATTAAGTGTTGAAATTTTGGATCTTTTTCATTAAAATTTGCTGAAAATTGGCGGAATATTTAATTATCTTTTCTACATTTGAATGTCTTGTATGTTTTTGACGTTTGAAACTGTTAATGTGTATTGAAAAATGCTTTTGTTCATCACATTGATAAGGCAAACCTCTCCTTGTGCCTAAGTCTTGAAGCACTTTTGCACATTGATGTGCCTCTGGCACTCAACTTCTATTAACGCGTCATTTGCTTTTTAACCCTTTTTCGTATTGTGTTTGTTCGTGTGCTCCATTTCTTAGTAAAAATGGGGGCGTGGAATGCTGCAATCCATATTATAGTTTCTATTCCTAGTTATTTACTTGAGGTCCATGTCTTTGATATTTAAAGTTTAGGTCTGGTGCTCCAAATTTTGGAAAATTATCATTATGGCTGGTAAAGATGCTCAAACTTCTGCTTCCAGTGAGTACTGTCACAGTCTTTCCCTTCTCAAAATCTAGCTTACTCTCATTCTCATTGTTTATAATCCATTCACATGTATATTTTTGACATGGTCATTCTTTTGATATCCTGTGACTCATCTATCAGAGGGAAAGATGAAGGAAGTCAAAAAGGAGACTGGCCTAGGTCTTTCTTATAAGAAAGATGAAAACTTTGGAGAGTGGTACTCTGAGGTATGAGTAAACCTCAATTCTGATTTAGTGAATTTATATTCCATATATTTGACTTTTATGTTTCTGGTTCGATTCTTGCCTCTTTTTGTGGTATAGTTTTAAATTCTGGGTTTTGTTTTAGCAAAATACCGAAGTTAAAAGCCCAGGACCCCTTTTTTTTGGGTATTTTGTCTTCAAAATGAATATTAGATTGAGTCAAGACATTTTGTTGCAGAAATTTTTTGATGATTGTAGATACTAGTATGACATCTTTTATTACCACAACTGTAGACATTTAATCTGAAGTCATTAATTCCAAGATCTGTGCTATTTTGCTTCGCTTTGTTAACAGGTTGTTGTTAATGGGGAAATGATTGAATACTATGACATATCTGGTTGTTACATTCTGCGACCGTGGGCAATGTCAATTTGGGAGATTATGCAAGTAAGTATTTCACTAATCTTCATGTAGAAATGTAATGACAGCTGTCTTGCTTTATTAAATGATTAGATTTTATAATGAAACAGCTCTTCGTATAAATCTTTGAATATGATGACAATTATATTTCTTTGAGGACACCACAGTTGCTAATTTTCTTAATGGAACTTGCATTTGGCATCAGACTTGAAAATGTCCTTTTCTTTAGATGAATGCTACATTTAGCTCAATAAATTCCAATATTTTTAGTTTTTCCAAATTCCTTTGCTTTATATTGGTGCAATTGGAGTTTTAATGTTACCATTTCTCTATTATTCAATAATGATGTACGTTGCACTTCCAGTTTTGTGGGCATATTAGTGCCATAACTTTGGGAAAAAAATTGTGTTATGGACAGTACTTCCTTGGATATATTTTCCTATCCCTACTTGACACTCATTTAAGTTTATATCAATGGATTTGGGCCTACTGCTAACTTTATTGGCAATGTTATTTTGCAGACATTTTTTGATGCTGAAATCAAGAAAATGAAAATTAAGAACTGCTATTTTCCTCTCTTTGTATCCTCTGGTGTCTTACAGAAGGAGAAGGACCATATAGAGGGATTTGCTCCGGAGGTTAGATTGCTTTGCTTTTGGCTCATGTTCACAAAGTGAACTTAGTTGTTCTAAAAGTGTCTGCTTTACTGAATGTGTAAGTGTATGCAATAATATCTAATTAAAAGAAGTTTTTGTTGTATCAAACTTTTTTCATCTGTCAAATTTCTTCAGTAAATTTACCTATAGACTGTTATTACCTTTTGAAATGTCAAACTTGGTTTTTGTGTATCATGTTTGCATTGTCAATACGATTTTGAACTTGAATTGTAATGTCTACCTTTTATCCTTCTCATATTTTCAACATGCTAGTACTTAATTTGGTGAATGAGTTCCTTGACTTATATATAACAGTTACATGCTTGTATCTGCAGTTGCCTTTTTGTGCTTGATTTCATGTGGCAATCACTTTCCGTTAGGAGTTGGAGAATCATGATTTGTTAGCAGACAACTTAAACACTTTTCTTTTTGTTGCATGTTGATCCTTTATGTTCTTGTGTAGCTGTCTCCTGTGGGCTTGATATGCTTATCCTCCTTTGTTTTTAGAACTGTTTTAGAATTCGTTTTGCAGGTTGCATGGGTTACAAAATCGGGAGAATCTGAGCTGGAGATGCCTATTGCAATTCGTCCAACTAGTGAAACTGTCATGTATCCTTATTTTTCCAAGTGGATTAGGGGGCACCGAGATTTGCCTCTGAGACTTAATCAGTGGTGTAATGTTGTGAGATGGGAATTCAGCAATCCCACTCCATTTATCAGGTGCTTATAGAGTGAGATGATGTTTTAAGTTATCTGCACTTTTGGTATGGCTGTGTAGCAGCGTCAGCACTATCTGGAAAGTGGTATAAGTTGCCCTAGTAGGTCATTTCAAATACAACATTGCAGTTCTTTAATGTTTAATTTTGGAAATCTATATCTGTTATCCCTTATATCTTAGGCTGGTCATGATAGAGATATTTATATTTAAGAAATAATTCTGAGTAGTTCACATCTTGTAATGGGGGGACACAAAAAGCAGTTGGTTGCTATTTGTTATTGATAACTTGTGATTTTGTAGGAGTCGTGAATTCCTTTGGCAAGAAGGACATACCGCTTTTGCAACCAAAGAGGAGGCAGACACTGAGGTACTTATTGCCACCTTATGGATACCCAATTCTACATGATCACTACCTGAAACTATCACTTTTTTGGCATGAGCTTTGTTATAGCACTCACAAGTTATATAAATTCTGAAATTTTGTTTTGTCCTTATGATTAATATTTCCATCTATAAGTTTTAACGTGTTTTCTTAACAAAGGGAGAAGTTATTCATTGTAATAACGGAGTTGTCTTTTTGTCATATACTTTTCAGGTACTTGAAATTCTGGAACTTTATAGACGCATATATGAAGAATTCTTGGCTGTTCCAGTTATTAAGGGTAAAAAAAGTGAGAACGAGAAGTTTGCTGGTGGACTTTATACAACTACTGTTGAGGTTACAATGCTATAACATTATTTATTGTTATACTTCCAGGATAGTTTGTGCTAAATATCTCCAAGAGAAACTTCTTCACTATATTTCTAATTTATTTGCATTGCTACATGGCAGGCTTTTGTCCCAAACACTGGACGTGGTGTACAAGGTGCAACTTCACACTGTTTGGGTCAAAATTTTGCTAAAATGTTTGAGATTAATTTTGAGAATGAGAAAGGTGATAGGGCCATGGTCTGGCAGAATTCCTGGGCTTATACTACCAGAACGGTGAGTGATCTTCGTGTTGTTTACTCTTTTCTGGGCTTTTAGGTATTATTGCAAAGTAACTTTATGTTCTTATATGGAAGTCAAACATCTCCTCTTCATCTTTCTCTGATATGGTTTATGGTAGATTTTTCAAGCCTGTAAATTTTTAACCTTTTCATTTTTGAGAATATAAATTGCCTGGGATATTAATAATGAATAGCTAGTCTCAATTTGTAGTATGAGATTAGGTATAAAATATCAAATACAAATCTAATGCTACCATAATTTTATCCTATTAAATAGAAAACAAAATATACGATGGAGGAAACAATGATATCTAGCCTGTAAACTAGGTAATATAATATGTGAATATCAAATTAAATATTCTAACGTCCCCTAGTCGAAAGTGTTCAACTTGTACTGTTAAGACTTCAATAGGTCAATAGAAAAATCATGCTTTTTCTGGTGATACCACCAACATGATTATTTGCTTTATCTTATTCATTCCTTTTCTCAAGTACTCTGTTCTATTAAGATTTGGGATACTTTTCAGATTTTCGTTTCCGATTTGCTATTGTGTATTACACTTGTTCCTTTATGTCAAATTTCTGGCAGATTGGGGTAATGGTGATGGTTCATGGGGATGATAAAGGCTTTGTGCTGCCTCCTAAAGTAGCATCTGTCCAAGTAATTGTAATACCTGTGCCCTATAAGAATGCAAATACTCAGGGAATTTTTGATGCATGTTCAGCCACTGTAAAATCCTTGAATGAAGCAGGAATTCGTGCTGATTCTGATTTTAGAGATAATTATTCACCCGGATGGAAGTATTCACATTGGGAAATGAAAGGTGTTCCTCTTAGGATTGAAATAGGACCCAAAGACTTAGCCCATAATCAGGTACGAGAGTGATTCTGCTATGTGCTTGTTTATATGCATGTCACTTTCACTTGGCTGCTCGCCTGCTAATTATGTGCACAAATGTAAGCAGATGAAATGAAGAAATGTATTCTTGCAATTTGTCATCTTTCCTTTGTTTGTTCTTACTCAGTTGGATTTGTTTATAATGTCAGGTTCGCGCCGTGCGGCGTGATAATGCAGCTAAAATTGATATTCCCGTGGTGGATTTGGTTGACCAAGTCAAAGACATGCTCGACAACATCCAACAAAGTCTCTTTGATGTTGCCAAGCAAAAACGAGATGTATGCATTCAAGTTGTACATACATGGGAAGAGTTTGCCCAAGCACTAGGGCAAAAGAAGATGATTCTGGCCCCATGGTGTGATGAAGAGGTATGGCACCTATTTTCTTCTTCATATACTTACCTGTGTTGGCTGTGGTGAGATGTAAATGAGGTGTATGCATACTGGAGGAGCCTTTCCTTTGTCTCCACCGGTCAGGGAGAGTAGGGCTGGTAGACGGGACGGTGGAGAAACACAACTAGGTGGATAAAATTCCTATTTAACATATTTTGGTGAAATACTTCATATTCATAACCATATATTATGGATGCTAAATTTTTCCCAGGCCTAGTTTCAGATCCCTCCAGCACATGCTCTCTTTCATTTATGCTGCCATCCATTATTTATTTATCCATTTCCTATATAATTTCCACGTCCTGTTGTCTATCTAAGCCAATTTTGTTGTCTTCAAAAATCTATTGATATTTATCCATTTGTAAAATTGAAAAATAAGATACACTTGCCCCTGATTGAGCTCAACCGGTGGGGAGAGATGTAATGTAAATTTCGTTTTGCGGCCAGGCTGGTTAATATATAGCCACCCGTTCTCTGACACAATTTTCTAAATCTCTCTGTTATGCCTGTTTTTCTAATAATTTTCTTTTAGAAACAAAATTGGCCCAATTCTCCGGCATCATATTTGTCAATCGTGTTTCGTGCTGCAGGAGGTGGAGAAGGATGTAAAGACCCGCACCAAGGGAGATATGGGTGCGGCCAAATCATTATGCACTCCATTGGATCAGCCCGAACTCCCAGAAGGTAAATTTCTACCGTCGTTTCGTTTTATGCTGTTGGTAGATGATCTTGGGGATTAATTAACGAGCTGTGAAACCTGATACTATCTGAATTTATTGGCTATTGTGTAAGCTAATTATTCTGTCATGCAGGGACCCTGTGTTTTGCATCTGGAAGGCCTGCCAAGAAGTGGACCTACTGGGGCAGGAGTTATTGATCACTGCTTTCTATCTATACTTCAGTTTTACCTCCACATCGTGTTGCCCTCGATGCTGATTAAAATATATAACTTACAACTTTTGTTTTCCAGCCTTTCACAAAAAAAAAAAAAAAATCCACCACCACAACAAAACGAGTGTGAGAAGAAACATGCCCTTGATCATTTGATTGACTATATGAAGGGTTTTGAGTGTATTTTGATGGGATTTTGACTGGTCTACTGCATGTTAAGCATTTGCATCAGTGAGAAAGCGGTTGGGTAGAACTCCATGTTGAAGTTTCACCCTAAATAGCACTAAGGCGATGTTTTGAAACCGGACTGGCGGATTTAGACCAGTTTAGTCAGATCCAAATGGTTTTCCAGTGCGTTGCACTATAAAACCAGTTTGGTGCTGCATTTGCTATATTTGTACTAACAACTGATAAGATTGTGATATTTTTTAATATTTAATAAAGATTTTACATTTTTTCAATGTGTCACAGTCTAAGCACTTGTTATAAATAAGTGCTTGCTATAAATGTATTAGGTGCATATTTGAATAGATTTTTTTCAAAGTACTAATCAAAATTGATTACTGCTGGATGAAAAATAATTTTATGTATTTTTAAAAAATCAAAAAGACAAATTTAAACTATTTTTAATAAAAATGAGCAAAATATTCTTTTAATGTTTTACATAAAACTTATCATTTGACATGTTAGTAAATTGTAGTGACATTATTTAATAAAATTGATTTAATACTACTATGTATGTATACATATATAATATTATATATAATTTAAATAATTAATTTTTTAAAAAATAATTGAATCGATCAAATTAGTGACTGAATTAGTTTTTTTAATTTATCACCAATTTTATTATAAAAACATTGGTTAGTGACTAAATTAGTATTTTAATTTAATCACCAATTTTATTTTAAAAACATTGGTTACAAGACGGTGGAGGCCATCTCTCTTGCCCCGCATTCAGATTCAGGGGTTGTGTGGTGTGTGTGTGTGTTCAAAACACAGATACACGTTACAGTTTGATTTTCATCATAATAGATCAATAATTATTTAAATATTTTAAAAATAAGTATTTTTTGATTTTTCACATGTATTATTAGTGAGGAAAACGCGTTTGATGCATTGTGCATGGTTAAATAAATTAAAATTTATATTATTTATAAAATAATCAGGGAGCAAATACTTGAAAGAAGTGAAGAAATAAAATAATAAAATAAATTATATTACAGAGAAAAAATTTAAAAGAAAAATTATCATAAATTAAAATTGATATGTGTGCATATATTAATTAAGTAATTATATTTCTTAAACATAAATATGTACTTCATAAAATTAATAAAATGCTAAAGAAATAAAAAATTCAAAAATGAAAAATATAAAGCCAATATTATATTTTATAAAAAATTTGCTTACCCCACTAAGAATATAGCAAAAGACATGGTTTTGACTACACAATGTTAAATTGTTTTAATGTCTTTATTTAAATATTTTTATTTTTCTTCTCCATTATCTTTCAGTATAGTTTTCGTATATTTCAATTAACTTATTTAATTTTCTCATATAATTTTAGTTTAAATTAATTTTATTCTTATTATACTTTGTTATGGTAAATAAAAAATCATAATTATTAAAAATTCAAACGCATTAGGTGTGCCATCATTATTAAGTATGTATTAAGGATTTAAACACATACGTGACTAGTAAAGTATTTCTAAGTCTTCATATATTTCCTTCTCAATTTTTATTCATTTGATTTGCTGTTTTTAATTTTAAATCAATTTAATTTATTTTTTAAATTCTTTTCCTGAATCATTTTATGAATTTTTATCTATAAAAATACTATTATTTTATTTATGTGCACAAATATTGAGCATCTCTCAAATTTAATTTATTATATTCTTTCATTCAACGTCTCTCTCTAAAGTTTAATTTTTTTTCTCTTTTAAAATTTATTCTTCGTCTTTTATTATTTAAATAATATAAAATATTATGTATTCATTTTTATAAAATATGCATCTGCTTTGTCCACTAACTACATAAAAGGTTACAAAAGTAGTCATGGACTGGACCTCAAAACATGCCCAAAGAACAGATGATTAGTGGGCCCAGAATAGAATCTGGGCCAGCTTAGCCACTGATTTAGCCAACTCGGAGGCTGCTTTCTTGGTTGCGTCTCTTTCCTCGGCGCCCTGCAGGATTATTCGTCATCGTTAATGGCGGAAGGAGAGGAGGCCATGCCCCTTTGCTCTTCTTCCAAAATCGCAGCCTTCGTCGAGCCAGAACTATAGCTCCTCGCTCTCCTCTGATTTTCTGGTATTTTTTATTTATCTTGTTTATTTCGTATTTTACGCATTTTTTTGAGAGAGAGATATATATGTGTGTGTGTATGTGTGTGTATATATATATATATATTTTTATTTTTTTTTTCTAATCCTCATCGTTTCAAGTAAATACTTAAGCTCAACCCTTATTTAATTTTACGGACAAAGGCTGTGAAAAGATTGATCAGGAATTTGTGTGTTGAGAGGCAGAAAGTTGGTTTCTTTTCCATTTTTCTTGGATGAATTGAGGCGATTTGGGTGAATGTTACGATAAATGACTTTTTGATTTTTCTTATTTAAGTACTTTTGAAGAAGTTAGTTTGGTTTAAAACTGAAATTTCGGGGCTTTCTTTTTGGATGAGAGATTGGTGGTTTTATGAAAGTCCTCGTTAAAGCTTTATTAGAGTTAGGTTTTTGCAGAACCTGACTGGGAATGAAATGTTATTTCAGCTAGCATACTTCATTGCAGTTTTATGAAATTTTTGATTGCTTCTTTTTATCAAGAGATAAGAGTTGACGCCAGTGAGCTTTCTCTTGCTTATGCAAAATGCATTTTCATATTTGATTAGGTGCTAAAATAATAATATGATCATATCTCGGTCAGCAATAAGAAAATTTATTATTTGCAGGTGTGCTATGAACCATGAGCTAGTTATAGACACACAAATGCCATTTCATAATTTTTGAATTAATCTGGAGAAGGTCTTTTATGTAGCGCTATAACTGTTTCTAGTTGTATCATTAAAGAAAAGCTATGTGGTTTTTGTAGTGGTTAAGGAGACAAGACAGGCTGAAACTGTTTCAGATGGAAGCTGCTCAGCTTGAAATTGATGTAGCCGCGGAAAATACCAACCCTGCAACCCCTCCTGCCCAGTCGGACCATTTTGGAAGTACAAGATATGACCCCGTCTCTGCATCATCTGCTAAGAACAGAAATATCGTTGCCAACAATCTGGATTCACAAGACAAGAATACACCTCCAAGTAATACCTCAAGTTCTTATTGGAAGTTCATAAATCTTTTGCAGAAGATTACTCTCTGTCATCAAACTAGTTGTGATGTAATTGTCTGTGCCGCATGTTTTATCTCTCAATCTTTTAGATCTGCCTGGATTCTGTCCTATGTATTTATTTCTGCCACTATAGTGGCAAACTAATTAACGGGCTTAAAACTATGTGCTGACAAAATTGTATGGAGCATGTCGTTTAGTAGGAGATGTTGACTCTTTTCCTCTCCCCCCTCATCCTCTTGTAAGCGTGAGAGAAATCTTAGGAAGTTGTATGAATTTTATATGAACAGATCTTCCAAAAAATGAGATTTTGAGGCTATGAGGTTTTGCTTGTTTCTATGGCTCAGTAATGAAGTTTTGAAGCTTTATGGCACATGTGCCGAGGATGTCATTATGGATGTAGTGTTGATGGGTTCTGGTTTGAAGGGAGAATTACTAGAATAGCAATCGTTTATGTGTGTCCCATGGCTTTTCTTTCCTTTTTTTGAGAATATGATGTAATGATGGTAGAATCCTGTCCTCAATAAGGACTGTGTGTTGCGTGAGCGCAACAATTTCCATGTGTATAGTTAAATCCTTAAGATGCTTCTTTTAATGTTCTAACATGATGTGCTTGATAATCTAGTGATGTATAGTCTTTAAAACTTTTGCTATAGTAATATTTAGAGTTTGAGCAATCTCTCTGCATTCGTTTTCTTCCACATATTTCTACTTGGTTTTTTCTCAAACTCTAATAAAAATGGTATTAGACTCTGCAGTGTAAGTTCATTGGCAGTCTCAAAGAGAAAATTAGACACGATTCGCCCTAACTGTTGGTAATGTATATACCTATTGATCCAAAGTCTCAAATCTTGATGCATTCCAGGTGTTTCAAACTGTTATGTCTTCAAGAGTCGCTTGCAAGAGTATTGTCAAAAAGCAGGCCTCACAACCCCCGTTTATGAAACTATTAAAGAAGGCCCTTCTCATGAGCCTTCCTTTAAATCAACTGTTATTGTGAACAACATCAGATATGATTCTCTACCTGGATTTTTCAATCGCAAGGCAGCAGAGCAGTCGGCTGCTGAAGTTGCTCTCATAGAACTCTCCAAATTTGTTGATATGAAATTTGGCATCTCTCAACCAGTGGTAATTGTCTTTAAAAGAGTTGTCTATTTTTCTTTTTGAGAAGGGTGGAGGGGGGTGGGGTGGTTTTAAATCCTGGAAGGGGGAGAAGTTATAAGGGAAAGGGACTTTAGGTGGGATTGTTGCAGATTGCATGCTTGGTATATTCTTTTCTCTTCATTGAGTAGATTATTGAATTTCAAACATTAAGCTTCTGTTGAGGGCCAAATTTCTAAATTGTCTCATTAAGATTTTTTCAGCCTAAATCAATTACCTCTTGACTTAATAGCTCCTTGGCCCTTGCTGTAACCAACTGTGCAACAACTGAAAAAGTTAAAGAATATTTCTGGTGAGAAATATGGAGCTTTCAGTGAGAAATAGTATTACCAATTTTCCCTTCTTATATGGGGTGTTCAACTAATGTCAAATTCTCCTTTGATTTTGGTTTTTATTTTTATACAAGTGTAAATTCATTTTCTCAATTGCCATTCAGTGTAAGTGTTTTAACTGGATTGTGTTGAACAAATGGAGGGGCCAAGTGATTCAATAGAAATATTGAGGTAGTCTTCTATTGCATGCAAACTCAATGGGGCAAGGTGAAACATACCTTTAAACTTCTACAGCACTGACTTTTCATTATTGTGTTCTGTTTCCCAACATTCTCTTTTCCTTTATGAGCATATAAATTGGTCCGTGTTACTGGTGGAAGTTTTGTTATGGCATCCTTAATTACAGCAACTGTAGTTTAGTCATATCATAATAATAGAATACACGCAGGGTGTCGACGCCTTTAGCAGTAATTAATAGTCAAAATTCTCAAAACGACCGAACAACAAAATATTGGTCTACGTGTTCACTTAGATTTGCACTTTGATATGTTATAAACATAATTATTATGTTGATCTGTGCTACCTTAATTGTTGATTGTGTGTTTCAGCATGAAACTGGCTTGTGTAAAAATCTGCTTCAAGAATACGCTCAAAAGATGAACTATGCCATTCCCTTGTACGAGTGCCACAAGGATGAGAAACAAGGAAGAATGCCTATGTATTCTTGCGTTGTTGAAATTGGCGGTATCAAATATATTGGAGCTTCGGCAAGCACAAAGAAGGAAGCTGAGATTAAAGCTGCCAGGACGGCCTTGTTAGCCATCGAGTCTTCTGGCTCTGTCTCTGAAGATTCCACTGCCTTTCCTGTCTACACTGTCATACCACAAAAGAAGAAGGTATCTGACCTTGGCATCAGCACTCAGGAGACTGCTGCTGCCCTCAAACCGAAGAAAGGCCGTTTTAAGAAGCAGCAGCAGAAGAAGAGGCAGGCTATGAAAAGGGACACCTCTGCTCATGGCACAATTTGTTTGGAGGTCAATGCAGATGGTCAGACCATAGCAGGATTAGGTATAACTGATGCTGCAAGCTCCTTGCAGCATAACCTGGCTGGTGGTGCTTTCAAGACCAATATGGATGGACAGACTGGACAGGAAGCAGTTACAACTGATGCCGCTGGCTGCCAAGATATGACAGCGGGTGCTTCAGATGTCTATGGAGGTGCCAAAGGAGGAGAACTGAGCGGAACCGAATGATGTCACCTCCCAACGGACATGATGTTGTAAGGATGGGGGATCTACTACAGTACTTGAGCCAATAACATGACATAGTAAGATTCTAACTGGATGCACTGTTGCCTCTACAGTGGGTATGGGCAGTTCAATCATTTTAGTTTCAGGACATCAGAAGTAGGAAATGGAGTGATTTATGAGGATGCCTTAATGATCCTTGTATTTGAGCTTGGCACGCCATTGGTTGGGATTTGATTTAATATCAGAGGCTATTTTTTGGTTGATGGTGATCGCTGTCGTGAGAAATTGTAGCATACAGGACTTATATTGTCACTTGAATGATTGAATCAAAAATGAACCTTTCAGCAATTTTAGGCAATTTCAATGACACCTTCATCTTTTGCTTAGCCATGTTTTATTCCATGCGACCTATGTTCCATGGTGTGATAAGTCTCCAGAAGTATTTTGGCTATGTTAGAAGGAGGGATTATGGTTGATGATGATATTTGGTGAAAGTAATATTGTAATGACAAGTATATTTGGTAAAAAGATTTTGATAGGATGAGAATTTTAATTTATTTGAATATATATATAAAATATATAATAATAATTAAATGATGTGATAATTATATAAAGATAATGATTAGTTTTTAAGGGTAGAATTTAGTATAAATATAAATATTTATGTGATACATATCCATATACACATACACACATGTATATATATATGTATGTATGTATACATATTTATTTAATTCTTAATAGATGTAATAATTGTAAAATTATTAGTTAGTTTTATATGTAAAATGGAATATTTAGAAGTTTTAAATTTGAATAAAAGTTTTATTGAGTTGCCTACAAACTTAAATTTGACAAGATGTTTAATGGTGGAAGGTTGGGTTTCAAACATGACTTCACTTGAACACTCGCAAATCAACATAAGTGACCGAACTTGAGATTATGCCAAAGGAGTCCTTGTTTCTCATCCAATATATCCTAGTGATGTTGTCAAAGGAAGCCAAGCAAAGAATAAGTCTGCCATTCGTAATTGGCTACAGTAATATTTGATTCGTAATTGGCTGTAGAGTAATATTTGACAGTGCTCAGTAACAAGATATGAGTTTAATGCAAAATTAATGGTTGGTTTGAGCTTTCATAAACTTGGGTTAAAATTGAGTCTAATGCAAAATTAATAATTGGCTTAAGCTTTCGTAAATTTAGGTCAAAACTAGAGTAGAACTCAATTGACCCAGTGCATAAACAGGTGACGTTGTGAATGACTACTGATTTTGAAGTACTCGGTGTTTTAATTCAAATCATCACTCCTATGATTTCACCTGATTGTCTCTTTTACACTTCAATCATCGATACGTTTTGAATTTAATAATAATTTACGAGCTTGCCGGCTCAATAGACATTGATAAAAATTAAGATATCATATATTGGTCGTATACTTGGATATAAACAAACTCATGTAAATTCCTATAGTTGAGCAAATTGCTTTGTTGATGCACACCAAAAAAGAGGGCCACGCCCCAATATTTGACCGTTGTAGGTGATAAATAACCTTACTTTTACGTGTGAGCCGTTGATATGCCCACTGAAAGTAGCCTACCCGATTGCCTGCAACAGAGGATAAGAATGGTTTAATGCATGACTTCGACATGTTCGATGGACTGACGTGTTTGGGTTTCTCAGTTTGATTTGTAATGAGAAGTGGTTTAGTTATTTATCCACATCGGTTCTTCTGTTGCGTCAAAACTCTTACATGCGTCGGTCCGCAACATCCACCTCCGAATTTACCAAACTACCCTCGCCCTGACCCTGTCTTTCCCTCTTTTGTCGGTTTTATATTAGAACGTCGAGTCCGAAGCACGATCGAGTTTCGAGCGTAATGGCTTCTTACGTCGGCGGCAGCGCCAAGGCGTACAACCCGTCAGCCCCACCGGCACCCGACCCGGACCCGCCACGGGTTGCCCACCCGTACCGACCGCATCAGCCTCCGACCAACCCGTCCTCACCCTATGCTCCGATCACCCACGCCCAGAGCAGCGGCGGCAGCAGCTCGTTCGGGTCAGCTCCGAACCGGCCGCCTCAGGGGTACGGGTACGGGTATGGGTACTACCCGTATCATGATCAGGTGCAGGAGCAGAACGTGTACGGTGCGTTTCCTCCGGGCACGCACCCGGACGTGATCCGGAGCTTCCAGATGGTGGACAGGAACCGGAACGGGTATATTGAAGAGCGGGAGCTCCAAGAAGCTCTGACATGGAATTTCCAGAAGCTCAGCCTCGGTACTTTGCGGTTGCTCATCTTTCTCTTCAGGAATCCCAACGAATCTTCTTCCAGAGTCGGTGAGTTCCTTGTTCTGTGATTTCTAAGTTTATCGTCCTCAATTCCTCGCTTCTATTTTTCTGTTCCTTCCTCTGGGTGTATAAGATGCACTTTTACTTGTACTCATGTTACGTGGTTCTGCCTTTTCCTTTTGGGGACTTGTGTGTCTTTTGGGCGTCGGCCGGCCGGCCGGCGCGGCGGACGTGGGAAGCCCTCCTTTTGTCGTCACCGTTCGTTCATTAGGAAGCGAAAATAATAGCGACAAGAAAACGGATTTCCTCTCTAGTTTGGTCCATTCTGTCCGTGATACACGTGGGATCTTGTGACATGTATAGAAAAAATGAAGGAATGAAGAGTAGTGATAAATTAAAAAGCAAATAAATAAATAAATACATAATATAGAAACATTTGAAATGTTTATGATGGATAAATTGATTTTAATTTTTTTTATGGTTATGTTTGCTTTGTTTATCTATTAGTTTTTATATGAAAATAAATAAATAAAATTATTAGAATTTTTAATGTTTTACTGAATAATATTTTCTTATTTTATGTGCAAAAATATTAAATAACGTTTGAAATGTTTGAAATAAATACGTTTAAGCATCTCCTTTGTTTGTTTTAATATTGAAATTAATTAATAAAAATTGATTTTACTTTTTTGTATGTATATTTAATTTTTTTCATCTGTTTTTTTAAAATTATAATACTCTATTAAATAATATTTTTTATGTTATAGTTACAATGATAAATAGTATTTTGAAAATCTTTCAAATGTTCAAGTTGTCACATGTCGAGATTCCTCACACAGTGTATGTCATATCGAATCGACCCTCGTGTTAATGTATGTCATATCGAATCGACCCTCGTGTTGTCTCTTTATCACTTCGTTTTTATAATTACCACACATCTTTTTTTATAATATGGCAATTGGCAACCATTGTCATATTTTAATTCTTTTAGTATATTTATTTTTTGCTGTTATTTTTTATTTTTTAGTTTTTACTAAATATATTGAGAGAAAAAATTAATTTTTTCAGTTATTTTGTTAAAATATATGAATCTTTTTTCTATCATAAATATTAATGCAAAACTTTAGTGATAATTTTTTGTTTTCAATGTTATGCATTTATTTAAAGGTTATGTTTGTTTTTATTTTTTGGTGTGTGTTTTTAAATGGAATTTTCTTGAAAAGTGTGTAAAAGTAAGAGAAAGAGAAATAAAAATAAATTTTAAAAAGTTTAATGATTGTAATGTGTGTTTTTGGGGTGAAAAATGAAAACAAACATAGCTAAAATATCTAAAATATATGCGAAATGCATTCGAAAAGGATCTTTGGTTATTTCAATTTCTATCATTTTTGTAAAATTTTTGCTTGAATGTTTCAATTGATATTAAATTATATTAAATTTGTAAAATTAAACACAAAAAAATAATGATGCTCTTTTCTTATTACTAAATATTTACTACTAATATTTTTTCAAAATGGATAAGAGAAATGGTAGCCAAAACCAAAAGGAGCACACACACACATTGGAAATTCAATAAATAAAGCTACAAAAAATTTTGGCTGTAATTTTTTTTTTCATTTTTTCATCCAAAAAGCACATATTATAGTTATTACATTTTTAAAATTTTCTCTTTATATCTCTCTTATTTTTACACAATTTTTAAAAAAAATGCACTTAAAAACACACATCAAAAAATAAAAATAAGCATAGGCTTTGCATCTTATCCTCTTTTCTTTTTTCTTAAACTAAAAGGAAATTGATAATTTAAAAATTGATTGAAAAATCAAAAATAAAAAAGAATGTATAAAAAAACTCAGGTACAAGAAAAAGAGTGTCATTATTTTTTTCTTTTTTTTGGGTTTTTCAAATTAATATAATTAATGTTAATTAGAAAATTCAAGTAAAGTACTGATAGATATGGAAATTGAAATAACAAAATGTTCTTTTTGAATGTATTTATACATTCGATATTTTAAATAAATGTATGCCATTGAAAACAAAAAATTATCACAAATTTTTTGAATTAAATATTCATGATTGGAAAGGAATTCATATATTTTAACAAGATGACTGAAATTTTTGTTTTTTTTTTCAACATAATAAAAACTAAATTTTCAACTAAAAAATAAAAAATAAAAAATAACATATATAAGAATAACATATATAAGAATAACATATATAAGAATAATCAAAATGTGATAAGTGTCACTGAACCCCTAAACACTAGTGCTGATCCCTGCGCCTTTGCCAACCAACTCTAGGATTGGATCCATGACAGCTTGACCTGGCACACAATTGGGTCAGGCTCCATAAAATAAGATATTTTTCTCCTTCCGGGGCAAAAGGAAGCTCCTTTGAAATTTTCCCTCACGAGGAGCAAAAAGGGTATTGTTGTCGGCTAATTGCATGGTTTTGCCTAAACGAGGTGTGTATGGGATGCAACTTGAGTGCATTTTTATTTCAGTTATTGCCAGTCTTGTGCAGCGTAAGGTCTCAGTCTTTTCTTTTCCCCTTTAGCCCCTGCATTTTATGTTAGTAGTAGTTTCTGGGTGCTGTTCTCTCTCGGGAGAGAAATTCCAGATGGTGTTTATGAACCTAATTTGTAATTGCCTAGTTTGTCTCTCTATTCAGCATGCTGGTTTTTCTATAATTCATTGGTTCTTGGTAAAACGTGTAGGACCCAAGGAGTTTGCTGAAGTGTGGAGTTGTCTTGGGCACTGGCGGGTAAGCAAAGGAACTCAAGGCTATGTTTGTTTTGTTTTTGAGTGTGTGTTTTTAAGTGTATTTTTCATGAAATTTGTATAAAAGTAAGAGAGATAAGAAAGAAAATATAAAAAGTGTAATGATTTTAACCTGTGTTTTTGGTAGCCAAAAATGAAAATGAACATAGCCCAAGCCTTCTAATTATGTTCTCTCATTATTTTGATAATTTTTGTAAACTGTAAAAGAAAATCAGTATTTGAGGAGTTTACTAAAATCTGTTGTATTGTATGGTTGTGGTATCCTCTATGTACCATCCAATGATGTAATGATCACGTCGCATACGTTTTCAAGGTTGACATGCACAACATCATTTAAAAAACTCATATATGCATTTCCAAGTAAAAAGCAAGTTTTATATCTCTACTTGTTACCTGTATTTGATCCAATATCCTAGAAAATCATCTTATTCACTGCGCATATTCTAATATGATTCCTTATAGAGAGATTCTGGAAATAACCCCATTCTTTGAAGTGTAAATTGTGGTGGCTCTAACGCACCAGTTCCCATATCAGTGCTCAAACTCGTTGTCCACTGATGAAGTGGGGGATATGGACTAAATATGCTCTGTGCTGTTGTTGTCTGTCTTTTTTTTTTTTTTTTGGGGGGGGGGGGGGGGTGTTTGTGCACGTGTGTGATTTAGTAGGTTTGTCCACATCTTAAAAATTTGATCTTATCATTCTGTAAAGGTTGTAATTTTTGAAAAAATTGTGCCTTAATTACCAGATGAGGCATTAGCACAAAGAGGAAGAGGGAGGTAAAAATAAAGAAGGGTATGAGACTGGTAGAGATTGGATGGACCTACCTAATACATGGTTAAGAAGAAATAGAGCAGAAAGAATATAGTTGGAACTTGGAAAGTGTCTTAGTGAACAGATGAGAAATATGAGAAGAACCAAATGTGGTTTCTGCCACATGATCAGTGTTTTTACCTATGGTCGTTTTACTCTCTGTTTATGATCTGTTTGATGGTCTACAACTGTTAACAGTTGAATCTTTCAAGTCAAAGATGTTCAGAAAAATGGGACTGTGTTTTACTGCTAATTCCTTCTTGGTGGTGGGATGTGTGTTTCAATTGTTTTGGCATTTCCGACAATGTAGGCCATTTTTGAAAGATTTGATAGAGACCGGAGTCGGAAAATTGACGCTGGGGAATTGAGGGATGCCTTATACAGTCTTGGATATGCACTGCCACCTTCTGTTCTGCAAGTTCTGATTTCCAGATACGATGATGGCAGTGGACGTAGGGTAGAGCTGAGTTTTGACAGTTTTGTGGAGTAAGCTCCTGCTTTTGTTGATTTTTTCTGTCTTTTTTTTTTGGCTTGTTTTTTTTTTTTTTCCATATGCATCTTTAATGGCCTTCTTTATTGATCCAGGTGTGGGATGGTTGTAAAGGTAAGCAACACTTACTGTTCTTTTGAACATTTCTTATTTCATTTATGTATGGATGTTAACATTTAAGACATAGTGATACAAGTATGTCAAGTGGATGGGACTTGAAAAACACAACCCTCCATAAGAAGAAGACAAAATCTCGTAGAAAAGATAAGTAAGAAGTAAGAAAAAAACATTACAAAGCAAAATAGAAGAACCAATTGAGGCAAGCATGTGCTGAATTATTTCACATGAGAATAAGGGGGCAGAAATGAGTTGTATATAAGTACCGTGACCCGTAAACTAATCGCCTTATGTTTTAAGTTGAAATATGGTGTTAGCTCATGAGAATGTGTATGTGTTCAATGGACAAATTTATGGACAATTCTATCTAATTTAGTTGTGCTCAGCCATTAAATCAAACAAGTTGTTCACCAATGATGCTCTCAAGTTAAGTCATCGGGACTAACTACTTCTTCGATCAAGAACATGAACTCTCCTTCTCTGTAGTCTTTTACATCGTTAGTTTGTATTTGAATGCATTCTCAGGGTTTGACAGAAAAATTCAAGGAGAAGGATCCACATTACACAGGACAAGCGACGCTGTCGTATGACGCGTTCATGTCCATCACAATCCCTTTCATTGTCTCGGATTAGGATCTCATGGCTTGCATCATGCAGAAGAAGAGAAGAAAAAGAACATCATGGTTTGTGTTGTGTCTGATAGTTTGTGGCCGTGTCTTCCCTCTCACGCATCACTTCTATGACAGTAAAGGAACAACCATGTATATAAATATTGTGTTTTGGAACAACATATATAGATTATAGGGTTGTGTTTCCTGTAAACCATGTTTTGTAGTTATTTTCTGTTACTATATATAGAAAGCATGAGACGTTGCCGTTTTATAAAATATAAAAACTAAAATACTCTTAACACGTATTTAAATGTCATTCTTCATCTTAATTTTCACTTTCCTTCCTCATCAACTGGGAATGCATTCGTTCATGCCCATGCAAGGCTGAATGGACTTTTGTCTTGATGAAGCTATACTATATAGAACGTAGGAAGAGTGGAAAAAAACTACCTTTGTCTTCAAAGTTAAATTACTAAAATGTCTGTTTTTTTTTTCTTATTATTTTGTTATCTACTCATTCCTTTTTCTATTCTTCTTTATATAGATTGTCTAATGTAGGTTTCATTTTTGATAACTTACTTTTATTATTAAAAATTTTAAAATAAAATTTATTATCATTAATAAAAACTATATACACATGTATAGCGAATTGTTTTCAAAATAAAAATTTATAGAATAAAATATACACGTAGCATATTTTGACATGTTTACATAATCAAATAGAATTTTATGTATGATAAAATATTATATTTTGAATTACATCGCGCACGCGTTGAGTGTGCAGGGGCTGTAGTAAGATTTAATGCATTGTTGCAAGTGGAAATTAGGATGATGGGGACACCCAACTCTCAGTATTACCTACTTGAACTTGACTAAAAAAATTTATTTAAAGACTAAAAAAATTTATTTAAAAAAAAAAAAGTCTCGAGGCTTATCTAGTTGTAATTGTATTAAAATAAATAAATAATTGAGGCACTTTAATACAATAGCTTACATATTTTTGACTTACTTAGTCATGTTATTCAAGCAATTTAAACTTAATGCTTTTTGAATTCGAGTCAAGTTATCAAGTAGTTTGATTAATCAACACTCTACTGAATAATAGCGAAGGTATCCCAGAAATTAATTGATCAATCAGCCAATTATGGTCATCTTTTATAATCAACTCTGCATGCAGTAGACATATAAAGGATGCCTTTAAGAAATATTTGAACAGGATATGTCAAACACAAATATGACCAATAAAAACTTCTTCCTGTTAGAGAATATTAGAATATATTTTACAATAATTGATTTAATATCTTAAATATTTAGTTACCTAATTTAGGTTTGAAAATATTTCATCTCTTACTTTATTGTATTATTTTTATGTTAACTTCTTTTTTAATTTTCATATGTTTGTATTTATCACATACTACAAATTGAAACTTTTCTCCCATTATAATACGAACAATATCTTTCAATCTCCCGACACTTCTAATATGCAAGCCACATTGCTTTTACAGTCGAAGTTACAACATTTTGCATTTTATGGAAATTCAAATGTGTTTTTCAAACATCAGATGCTCAATATATATCATCTCAAACAAACTGGTTCCATCAATATTTCTTTCCACGAAAATCCATTTACAAGAATTTAGACTTCAGACAGAGTCACGAATTGTTGAGTAATGTGACAATATGGAGGAAAGCCTACCTTCCAATCCAAAATCACGAGTTGTGTAGATGAAAAGAAGGTACGAGATGTAAAAGACTCCTTACCTCCAATTACTGGGTAGAACTTTGGGAAATCTCAACAGTTTTCTCCAACCTTCACTTCCCTAATTTCTTCAAACATGCAACAAACTCTTAGCTATAGAGCTTTTATCAACAAGGCTACCAGGAGGAACACATTCAAGAAACACTTGACCTGAAATTTAAGAAAAGACAGGCATATCAGATGATTTACTCAAACATGTCTGCTTAGCCATCATAAATGTAAGCTGAAGAGTCTGTTGAGAGGAAAAATGAGCAGTCGACAAGCCAAGCAACTAGGCAAATTTAGACATCCCCTTACATTTGTATTGGAGAACGAATACTCCACATGTGGAAGATAACCGTGCAGCCCAATATTATACACCGGAGTCCCGTCGGGATAGTACAACCGTAATTCCTCTCAGGCACAGGATCAGGCTTCAGATTCTCATTAAAAAGTGCAAAAACATAGATATCAATCGGCACCGATGGTGTTGCCGGAGTCCCTTGACTTTGCTCTATTCGCCTTAGCAAATTACTTTTGTATAATTTAGCGTTTTCTGGTGTAGCCCCTACCTCATTCGGATCCCCTTTTGGATGGCCAACCAGTCTCGGAAACTTTAACTTGAATATCTGTGAGGCCAAGTGCCCTGATTGCTGAATAGACAGCATCAATTTGTGCATACAACATGTTATCACAATGCAAATTTGTAACATCATCTGTCATACCAGAACCGGGCTGGAAGAGTGTATAGTTCAACGGCACCTTTTGTGGATTATCCTTACAACCGGAGAAAGGAAAAGTATTCGTAAGGAACCGCGAGTCAGTCTGAGAAAGGAAACTGAGTACGCTTCGGATATACTGAACAAGATCCTGTCGAAATGCACCTGCAGAGGGTGGGAAAGAGTTGCCTAGAATCCCAAAAGACTGACCTGTGGTCACATGGATCTCCTTGCCTAAGCCAAGACTTGCAAGAGCCCCACTCATGCTTTGCATTGCAGGGAGGAGGTTTGACATCAGCTGAGTCTTGTTGCTGGTGAGGACCTCATTTCCAACAGTGATGCACTTGATTTTGGTCTTGGATATGTGAGGCCGCATGTGCTGCTGAACCCAAGCTTGAGCTCGAGCTGGATCGGTCATCTTTTGAAGATGCTCATTCCCTAGTTCTATGATGAATTCAACATCCGTGTTCGCAAACCGTGACAACACATTTGGATCGCCATCGTAGAGTTTCACTCTACTTATGTTGAGCGATCCGAGTAGATAGGCGACGCACGATGGTGATGGGAGATTGTTGGTGATTTGGCTGTAATTAATTACCACTCGGAGGCGGCGGATGCGAACAGATGAATCTAAATACATCATGATAAGAGAGTGAAATGAGTAGATATTAGAAAGAACAAAACAGAACAGAAATCTACGGAATTGAAATTCAAATACAGAAGATATCAATCATGAAGGTAAGCAATTGTAGTCCTGTTCGTTTCATGCAGAAGTATCCACTGTCAATACATCTAATTTACACACAAACTTCCTACATCAATGGATTTCATAAATTACAAAGGCCTTCTCTAAAATTTGGATTTTGCAGTGTATATTTCCCTTTGGTTACATCTCAACTAATATTGTGAGTGGCTTTGTATAAATCTCTCTCTCCAAAAATTATATATACCTCCGCTCCTCTCTTCAAGAAGACCGTTGTAATCTGTCCAAAAGAAAAACATACTTTCAATAGATTAATAGACAAACAAAAGGCCATCAACTCCAAATCTCCTAAAATAAACATTCCCTGCCACTCATATACTGCAAACAAAGAAATCCCATTCTAAAACAGTATAATCACTTCACATACATAAACTACAGCTAATCACTTCCTTAATAACTACAAAGCCCAAGAACTCAGTTCTTTTCTTTATGTTTTCGGATCTTCAAAGTCAAATAGTATCATCGGCAAGAGAAATAAAAGAACCACCCATCACAGGCAAAACATACAAACTCAATCTTCCAGAAAAGGCCAACTGAAAATGCCATAAGTATAAGAAGAAAAGAACCTGAGAACCCATAAAAGGGTGGCCATAGCTATTTGCAGATTCTGTTAAATCTCTGCCACGACGGTGCTTTATTTGGGTTTGGGTGTCTCCACATAAATATGTGTGACCATGGTGAGACTAATGAATGAAAAAATGTTCTTTCTTGTATCATATACATGCAGTTGATTAAGGTACAGTATGAAAACTAGGTATCTGCAATCTCTTTTTCCTGTTTTTTGTTAAAATATGAAACCAAGCACCCATTGCGCTCCCCGATGCCAAGCACCAATTTTTCTTAATATAGATTGTCTAATGTAGTTTTCATTTTATTTTGTTATCCACTCGTTCCTTTTTCATTCCTTTCATTTTTCCTCTCACTATGATTTGGGAGATAGACTAGATTCCCCAAAAATTTGCTGACCTAAGGTAAGGTACCACCCAATTAATGAAGCTGGGCATATGGAATCAGGGATCTTTTTCTAAGCCCTAATTATTAAGAGCTCTCTGATTCAAATATTTGTTGCTAATAAAAAGGGCAATAATTTCAACTTCCAAATAATAAAAAAAAAGTGAAAAATAATGATTAAGATCATGGCACTTTCCTTTTCTTCTCTTACTAGCAATTTGCACACGCTCAATGTATGTATATATAAAATTTAAAATATAATTTATTATTTATATAGACAAAGTTATGCTTTATTACATATATATATTGAATTATGTGCATAAGTCTTTTATTTTATGATTTATCATCTAAAGATAATTTATTTTAAATATAATAAAATTACATGAATGACAATAAAATATAAATTATTATGTTTTAAAATGTATTAAAAATTGATATAAAATGAGAAAAAAATTTGGATAAGAAGAAATAAGTTCAATGAAACTTAATTCAAAATGATGAAAAGAGAAATAGTAAAAAAGATGAACAATTTTTAAAATAAATAAATAAAAAGGAGACGTTTTAACCTTTTACTTGAAGTACTTATAGGTAGTTAATATAAGGGGTTATTTATAATAAATAAAATAAAGTTTTTTAACCCACATATACATGCATTTTTTCATTCAATTTAGTTCTCTTACCAACTTTTGAGTCCAATAAAAAGACGAATAAGGAAATCTTTCTGCTGGCCCACAGGAAGTACCCTTCATTCTTCTATTCTTATTCCTCCTATATATGCTTCCAGAAATGCATATGTCAATGTTATCTGGGCCTGAAAAGGTTTGCTTTCTGTCATTTGGAATTTTATAAAAAGGCATCCCTCGTAGGCCTTTCCAAAAGTTCAAGACAACAAAAACAATTTCCAGCTTATGTTAGGTTTTTTACTTTGATTAATGATTATTTGATTAGGCTGAGTTGCCGTTTTGAGGCTGAATTGGGCCAATGTTTGGGTCCAATCAGGACCCGTAGCTGGAAGACTCTCTCTCTTACACAGGAATTATTGAATTTGAGAATTTAGATATTAGTACGTTCTTTAGCTCACAAGTTCTAATTTTCATGCATATCTCCCGACTAATTCAATTATTTATTTTTTCTGCTTATTTGCTATTCAATCTTTAGATAGATCCTTGATTTCCCAACGTCGTATGTGATTTATTGGACAATGATAATATTTCTTCTTTTCCATGTAGAAATTATTATTCTTTGTTAAGATGCCTAGTGCTTAAAATTATGACAAAAATATAATAACCTTACGTCAGACAAACAAAGAAAGTTAAACTAAATATTATTTGTCATTATCTTTATCACTTTGTGTATTTTCGCTAGGTTTATTATCTCCAAGACCACCAGCAACACATCATAATAATACTCTCTCATGCATTTGTTCACCCTTTCAAGAACTCTTACATAGTACCATATGGGCTTGGCTTCCTAATTATTTCAGAATCAAGAAACAATGGTCAATAAGTATGTGAACAGTAATAGGTAAGGATTACAAAAACAGGACCAGTGTTCCATGTTTACCCACAACATTGTACCAAACGGGCAAATCATGCTGCTGCCCTAACATGCCAAGGATCATGAAGCCAAAAGAGATGCTCAGTACAGATCCTCCTCCTTGTGTGTGTGAATCATGCAATCCGAAGTCGGGTAGGAAACGCACAGCAGCACGTAGCCCTCCTTCATCTGGTCATCATCGAGATAGGAGCCGTCCGATTGATCAACGGTACCGGACACCATTTTACCGGTACAGGTGGAGCATGCTCCAGCCCTGCAGGAGTATGGAAGGTCAAGCCCTGCCTCCTCAGCGGTATCGAGGATGTAAGCGTCGTCAGGAGCATCGAACTCACTCTCGTTCCCATCTGGATCGATCAACTTCACCTTGTACACGGCCATTGCTGATGCCCTGAAATCAGGCTTGGCCTTTAGGCCGAAGGTCTTGGCGAAGCTCTTTAAAGAGCCCAAAGAGGATGGCATTTTGATGAAGGCACTTTGAGTTTTGGTCTGTGGAGCAGTTCTAATCATGCAGATGGTGGGAAGCCTTGCAGTTGCCATTTTCTTATCCTGAAAAGGGCAGTTTTCAGCATGTTGATTAACATATGATAGCTAGCTAACAGATTAGTTTGTAGTCTCTTGTAACAGATTAGTGATGAAAAGTTAGTACAATAGCGTCTTATTGCAAGTGTGTCACAACAGCAGCAAAAAACAAGGGCAGTCAGGAAAGTGGCCAGTTATTAACAGGGTTGGCTGCAAAGTTTGTGGACATTGGGTAACAAAGAAAAGGAAAATAGTGTAATATGTGCCTTCATTGTGTGATGACATATGTTACATGTGCTCATGGAAAATCGACACAGCCATGCACATCTGTTTTCATTTTTCTACTCATACATAGTGGACATGTATTTATGTAGTTGCTACGCGTTTAAAAAAATAATAAACGCTGCCACTTTATGTTGACGGAGACAGAGGGACAAGGAGAAAACAAAGGATAGAAGATTTCATGGGCACGATTACAAGACAATGTCGTCATGCATTTTCCCGATGACAAGCAAATACACGTTTGGAGCATTATGAGCAGAGCAAGCAAATTGCTCTGTGCCCTTCACTCGAGGCTCCACGATACAAGTTGAGTTACTTGAACTCAAACAGGATTTTGCTGCATCAAATGGTTGTGAATTCCACACGCATTGACTTTATGTTAGTAGGAAGAACTTTTACTTCCATCGTTTAGGATTAATGTCAAAGCATATAATAGAGCACAAGAGTTGAACTAGGAAAGACAGGTAAGAGAGGGAGACAAGGCACTAAGACTATGTTTGATTCTTGTAATTTAGAGAGGAAGAGAAAAGATGATGTTAAAGAAAATGATTTTATTTGTTTGGTTAAGAAGAAAAATCTTGTGGAAAATAAAATTAGAGGGAAATTATAATTTAACGAAAGAAAAATCATTTTCTTCACAAAAAGGTGAAAAAAATGGAAGGAAAGTTATTATAACTCGTATTCTTCCTCCAAAAAATTCACCAATTCTAATTTTGTATTTATATCTGCATTATTTTTTCTCAAATTATAAAAAATTTCAATTTTAAGTTTTTGTCTAATTTTATTTCTTTTTTTCTTAATTTCTTATTTCTTTATTAAAATCCTTTTCAACCAAATACTATACAAAATTTTGAATTTCTTTTACTATCTTTTTCTTTCCACTCTAAATCCTTAAAACCAAGCACACTGTAAATAGTGCCAATTAGGCATAGGGAGCACTTCCATAAGATGCATCACTCCTGATTTTGTCACACACCAAAGCCGAATGACCGATCCATCAAGGCATCAAAGATTGACAAACAAATCGATCATCATATCGCACTTTAGGGGAAAAGGGTAACCTCAACTAGGAATTGGCATAAATTATGACAACTTCATCTGCCAAAAAAAGGAAAATTGTAGACGAAGCTCAATGAAAATTTTGCCAGATTCAACATATTGCGCAGAATCAAAACATCTCTTCAATGGTAGCATATATTAGAAACATATTATTCAGGTACAAGTTCATAAGGCACTGTTACTAAACAAAAGCTCAACCTAACTAATCAAGCCTCAATAGGTTTCATGGTTTAAAGAAAACAAAAAATCACAACTGTGTATCATAATTTTTTTTCCTGCAAGGGAAACGACAAAAACTTTCTTGTACTATACCTAAGGAATTCATATAGCAGAAAATCAGAGGAAATAACCTAAACTTGTAGATAACATCGTAAACTTGTAAACTTGCATGGTGTTATAAACTATGGAAAATAAACTCAACAAAACACACAAAGAAGAGGCGTGGCTCAAAGCAGAAAAGGAAATCAAAAGGAAGGCAGAGGGGAAAATCATGCTTAAAAACCAAGCCTGCAACACCAATCAGATAGACAAAATCCACACACACAAAGAGAAGGCAAACGCCAAGAATCAAACACGATCATTTTTCTACAGCCCAAATATACAAGAATAACAACACAAAAACAACAGAGTGGAGATACTTAGGAAAGAATTTAAAAAGAAGAAGAAGAACAAGAAGAAGGAAGCTGAACACGAACACGAACCTCAACGAGAGAGAGAGAGCAGGATGCCTGAGAAGAGTTGCAGCAGTAGCGCCCCTTTGAGTCGGCCACTGCTTCTGCAGTCTGTATAAATAATGAAATGTCGCCTCACGGGTAAAATAGAATACAGTGAATCGTTTGAAAACCTCCCACGGCCCACCAATCACCTTTCCGCAGCCTCTTTTGAATTCTCTTTGTTTTCTGACTTTGGTCTCTTTTTATGAAGGGCGAAAACGATTTAGTCTCTGTTGTTAGCTTCAGTCAAATTTAATATACGCAGCCTACTCATTTGTTTTTAAATATATATATATATATATATATATATATATTTGAATTGGGGTAGGTGGATTACGGCTTTGTTTCACTGTGTTTGGAATCCAACGTTGCCTTCCAACCCATCCTCTCAGGTCTCAATAACTACAGTACAACTCAACAAAATTTTTGTTAAGATTTAAATTTAACTTAATTATTTATTTTTTAATAGTTAAATTTATTTGATTTATATATATATATGTATGTTTTAATACATTTGAATCAATTAAATAATAATTGAGAAAAATAATATCAAATTCTATAAATAGTAGAAGCAATTAAATTATGCATGTTTTTATGTTACAATTAAATTTGTAATAATTAGAAGGACAAAACGGGACATTCATGTATGGTTTTATATTTAATAATTTCCTTGAAAAGAGAAAGAAACACAATAAATTAATAGTAAACTTCAATGTAGTAGCTTTTCAGACTTCATTTGTGGCCCATCCACTCTTTCTCTGCTGCCGCTTCCACTCCTCCACAGAAATAATGTTTTGTAAGAAAATTTTCCTGTATTGCCGGTGATAACACACAACCCAGACCAGAAGCTTGACCTGTTCCTAGTTAAACCAATTTGACCGGCTGATCTGGTCTGAGTCAAGAACATTGCAGGGGAGCATTCTTTTGCTAATATTATTACGAATACTCCATATCCAATCATTCATTGTATTACCATAGCTTGGGTTGATTATTTGTCAGTGCTAAAAGCCAACAAAAAATTCCATGGATACCCGGTCGTGAGATCCAATCTACCACAGTAAATTTCCTTAGCGTAAAATTTGTGATATAGACACCCTAGATGAAACCATAATTTGGTTGTTTCCATAATTTTCACTACACTCAGCATGCAAATTTATCACAATTTCTTCCTTCGAAATGTATACTTACTAAATATGCTATTCAATTAAGTAACTTTCTAAGACTTTTATCTTTACACAATTTATAAATTTCTGCAGTTATTTTTTCCCCCCACCATAATTTACATCAGAACAAAGAGGCTCCAGTTGAGGGTTGAAGGTCGATAATTACGGCACAACAGCCCAAACCACTTCTTTTAATGTTGAACAATAATATGACCCGAGTGTGGCTCTCGACATTGAAAAAACAACTGTCGTTCTTTCTTCTTCCTTCCCTGATAACAAAGATCAGCCAAACATACATAATCTGCCAATACATAACACGGAAACAGTAACGAGAAGGAATTGAACTGCAGTATTTTTCAATGGCATTGAGATGACTTAAGGGGAAGGGACAAGTTGCCAAAACAACCACAAAGCCTACCCAAGAAGCATCACAGGTTGGCATCTACTCCTAATGCAGAATTCCTAATGCAAATTCCGTCCAAGACATTCAGAAGCACCCCAAGGATTATAGATATAGTTTTAATAATTAACATGCAGTTACTCTATGATTCATTTAACTACTTACAAAAGCGCACAAAGTATGAACTGAGAAACAGTAATAACCTGCTTACGCAGAAACAATGGATGTTGCCTGATTAAAACAACCAAGATGAGTCTCAAAAACGACCATCCAAAAAGATAAATAAAATGTATCCATATGTTGTCTCATCACAGTACCACAGAATAAAAAAGTAATAGGTCCCCATTTCTGGGAGATATTTGATTGCTTCTGTTCTCTAACAACCCTTTTCATGCTAAGGAAACAAAAATAATATAACTCTCTTTAGAATATGCGTTGTGGCTTCCCCATCGTGCTCTTCAAGTACAAGCACCTCACCTGATAAGAACAAGAAACACAATAAATAACAAGATTAGCATCAAAAAAACATAGTAGATAACCACGCCAGAAACCAAAGTGAAACATTCAGCTTCTGCGGTGTGTAATCAAACAACTAAGGACCACAGGCATGCATACGGTGGCAAGTGAAATTTTGAAAATGAAGTAGTTCCCCAAACAAAAATCAAATTCCAGGCAAGAAACCTCAAAACCAAACCATATATAATCGTTCAAGCACCATCAAATACAACAAGTCTAGACATCACTACAATTATCATTCTGAGATGGCAAGGAGAGGAACTACAACTAAAAAATGGCCTTACATTCTGCCAATTCTTCTTCAAAAGAGAGACTAGGAAGTTGACGCTCATTTGCACATTTTGAAAGATTTGCTTCTCCTCCATGTCAAGGTTCCCAACAGCCACACCCATGCAAAGCACCTTTTTCAATTGAAACTTCACAGTAGCCTTGGTTTCATTCACCTTTGTTTCCAGTGCTTCCTGGTGATTCACAAGAGTGGGAAACTTGCCTGCATCATAGTTGTGAAAAAAAGCAGCAAAGACAATCATATGACTGATTCATCTCAACAGCATACCACCTTACAAATTAAGTGTGTATAGATACACAAATGCACCTCGAGAAGGATTTTCAATGGTAACCCAAACACAGTGACCAACATACATGAGCACTATCATATATATAAAAAACAGAATCAAACTGCATGTATGTTAAAATTAAAGAAAATAACTTCTTTATCTCAGCATCCTCTCCTCACAATCCTGAGAATTTCAAATTCACAACTTGACAAAAATATATCTGCTTGTTCATAGAAAATCTATACTTGCCTGCCTTATTAAGACCAGGTCCCAGAAGACGGGGAATCTGCTTGATAACAGACTCTGAGGCCAAGAAAGCATGATATTTCTTTGCAAGCTTCTTCACCAATTTCTTGTTTTTATTCAGCTTCTTCAGAGCCTCAACGTCCATGGACTCAAGACCTATCTTTTCGGCCTGTAGAAATTATAGTAATCCACATGAAAAATTGCACAAGGCCACAAGCGTACAAACACAAAAATGTTGATAGAAATCTCGTGTTGGGAGTTTTCAAAATCTCAAACCTTGCAACAGAATACCACAGGGACAACATAGTCAACAATCACTCAAAATAAACAGTAGTCAAGAAACCAAGAAAATTACCACAGAATTTCATATGACAAATTATCAACATCAATCCAATAAAGGATAAAAGATAATATCAAAAGCTCATATAATTGAATTGGTCCAATGGGGCATTATCAACCAAGATTGATAATATTTCATCGTTAAAATAACAGCTTCTTATAGAATAGGAATAGATTTTAAAATAAATATAGAAAATAACACGTGTCATAATATTATTTCCAGAAATAATATCTAGCAACTTGGTTCACAACCACCAAATAACATTGCCATATTATAAATGTACTATAGTTCTTTTTATTGGATATGAGTATAAAAATTCCAACAAAAAAAATATTTGGCTCCACATTGTCACTATTTGGAATGAGAAACTATGCTATATCGAAGCTGCAGCGTTGTCATTGAAAATATATATTAATCCATTTTGCAGTAGCTCACTGCAAACAGGGATTAGGGATATGTACCTCTTCAACATGCAGGGCATCACCAAGCATGCAGACTTTCATTTTCGGCCTAGGAATGTGAGGTAATTTCACTGAGCCACTGAACCGCTTGTCCTTCTGGGGGTCATAATTCTTGAGCCCAATCTGGAGCTCAATAGTCTCAGTGAAGTTACGCTTCTTCTCCTTAGCTTCTGCAACAATCACAGAGATGGCTTCCCTCAGGGCGTCACTCTGAAGCTTACTGCAGAAATGTTACAAGCAGATTGCGTCAGCACTCTGTTTCTTCCGTTCAGCAACTCATAATCAAGACTACAAATAATCTGAAGACTTCAACATTTATCCGTTTCTTAAAACCGCTCCCGAAACTAGTAAAACCGACCATTCATCTCTTTGGAATTGCAAAACTCAAGAAAGAAAACATTAATATAGCCCTCAAACATAAATCATATCTCACAATTCACACACCAACGTTTTTCGCGAATTCCAAAAATTCTATTACATTCACATAATCGAATTATTACGAACTGAACTCCGACAAATAAGAGCAAACAAATCATACTGACCAAAATTTCCGTGATTAGATAGTGAAAACGCAAAACAAATTTCAAACTTAGCAACTGCACAATCACAGACGAAAAAATGGAACAAAATGGCAACCAGGCTTTTTAAAACTCAAACAAATTATTCCTCCTACCTCATTGTTCAAGATCTGCCGCCTCCCCAATTTCGATTCTGCTTAAATCCGGTAAAAAAATTCCTTATGAGTAAGCATCCAAATGCGGGACTGAGACAAACATACATAAACATATGCATACATGTACGCAAGTAAAAACATAAAGAGAGAAGAACAGAGGAAGACGAAATGCGGGGGCTCACCTTATGCCAAAAGAAAATCCCTCGATTAGAGTCCGAGAGCCGGTCGATGAACTAAGTGGAAAAGAAGGCGGTCACACTCTGAACCTAAATAATGGGTAGGCAAGAAACCCTAGAACCATGAGAAAACTAATGTGTATTGGGCTCGCAATCCTATTGGGCCTCTAAGGCCCAATTGAACCTCGAAATATTTTTGGAACCGCACTGTGAACTTCTCTGTGTGGCCTCTCTTTGTGCGTCAGATCGGGCCCTCAATTTAAAGGCTTGCGTGATTGGACCCGACCAAGGTCGAATGTGTGTGTGTGTGTTTTTAATGAAAATCAAATAAATCAAACTTTTGGTTCATCTGGTGATTTGTGCAGTCGAATTTGATATATATTTTGTTTGTTTTTGTTTTTGGATCAGCATTTTTTTTGGTGTGTGTTGTTTTGATAATTATGTAAAAATAAAAAAAAGATTTAGAGAATTTAAAAAGTTTAATGATTATAGTGTATATTTTTATAACAACAACAACAACAACAACAACAACAACAACAACAACAACAACAACAACAACAACAACGTAGCCTATCCTTGATGGGTTTAAAATTCTCAAATTCAATTTTGATCCAAATTTGAAAAACGTGGTCGGGATGGAGCATCTAGTTAGACCATGAGCTAAACTGGGCCAAGAAAGGACTCAGGAGATAATGCAATTAGAGTGAATGCATCAAGTAATTTACATCGTAATATGTATCGCACTATTTAAAAATAACAAATTATTTTTTGAAACCTGACATTATTATGAAAACGGGATCACAATCTCCCCCAAACCGATGAAAGATATTACTAAGCATATTTGATTTAAATTCAGTAACGTCCAACCTAATAGAACTCGTATTATGTAATATTTAGCTTTTGAGACACAATGTTTCGATTGGATATAAATTTTGTTAGAAATGAAGTTCAATATGAAAATTTAAAACTAGTGTAAAATTAAAAAGAATAAAAAATGTTATTTTGCTTAGTAATATAATTAGATAGTTGTACTTTAATAGAATGAAAATAGTTCAGAATTAACATAGAAGGATACCAAAGGGTTACTCTTAAATGGCGAAAACAAAATTGAGTTGAACTTTACTCGTGTTTGACTTGGTCCGGTCAACTTCATTTTTAATTAAATTTAAATAGTAATCATAAATTATTTGATAAAAAATAAAATTATATTATTACCCACCCATTGCTCGACAAATTTAATCCAACACGTGTTGTCTAACCCGAGCGCAATGATACTCTTCAAACTCGACTCGAATCTGACTTGTTCACTTTTAAGAGAATTTAACGGTAGAACGGCAGATTACGCCCACAGTTCATTAGACAAACGCAGCAAATGAAACTTGATCCGAGTTCATGAATAAAGAAACAGTCTTTCTTGATTTCAAGGCCAGAATTTTGACGTCAGACCCGGTAAGGCAGCATCAAATTGTTTACAAAAACATTTCATCCAGTGTCAAAAATGATGTCAAAGAATGAGAACACCTGAAGGGGCAAAACTTATCAGAGCCCCTTTAGAGAAGTGCGATTTGACGTGCTTTAGAGAGAGCACAGGCTGAGAATGAACAAGGACGAACAAAGGTAACAATTATTCACCATCAAAATGCATCTTTGAATCTGTAGAGAAGAATGAAGCCGGATGCGATTGTTTATAACGTGCCACTGCATTATTCAGATTGTCTCTGTCCCTAATCTGGAATATCCTCGAATTGCTTCTGCAATTTAGCAAACACCAACTCATTACAAAATATACAGGCTTATTGCTCATAAATGCAAAAGCTAACAAAAGTGCATGAGCACCCAGCACTTGACAAGAACATAGCATGGCATGATGGAATGCCAACGAGGATAAAATTTAGACAAGCCAATTTAAATAATGAGAGTGAATAGAAGGGCACAAGCTTAAATTTTTGACAGAAATAGAACAGACTTAGACATGCAGGGCCAAAAAGACAATTGTTCAGAGTTACTAATGTCATTAACTGCTCATTAACTACTACTCCTCCCAAGGTGACTAGGACGAACTTAGGACAGTGATTTACGCTTATCTTGAGAGATTGGCTTACTTCAAAGGAAAGTGACCATTCCAAAGAGGAGTAACAGCATTTTCTATATTATTGACTATATCTTCCTGGATGGGCTCTCGATAGAAACTCCATATTTCTCGTGGAAAATGAAACAATGGATGACTGGGATATTGCCGTCACATGAGTGAGCAACAGCGTTTGCACGGTAAATAAATTTTCATCTTTCCAAATTATTGGCCACAGGAAAGTACGACGATAAAAGCATAGACAAATTTAGAAATGAAGACAAATCTCCATATTTCAAAATTACTAGCCTATTGTGAACTAGCACTAGCCATAAAATCCGCATCCCCAATATTGAGCTCTAAAAGTAACGTCATTGGATGAAAGGACAACATAATTTGCAAAACACAACTTCATTCCTCACAAACCTGCAAAGAGCAAAACAACTAGTAGTCTGAAAAATGTGCCGCCCAAAGTCCAAAATAGGAATTCATGGAATGTTTGCAAACTCAGCTTGGGTCCATAGAACGGAAGGCACAACGCTGAATCATCCCAAAAAAATACTGAATTGAAGAATCCTCTCAATTACACGATCGAGCAATCTCAAATTTTACATCTGATCCAGACATCTAGGGTTAGGTTTATTACAAATGACACTGTATATAAGCAAACTTCGATCGATTATGTTACTTTGTCCCACAATTAAGCCGCCTTTCGAGTTCACTTATTGATTTATTTATTCCTCTTTATTTACAAGAATTCTCTTAAAACTAAAAATCTGTCTACCACTGATTATGTTGTTGGATAAAATTTTTGAATAATAAAAAAATCGGTGCAAGATCGAATAAATTTAGATTTAATTGAATTTCTATGTGTTTTATTATTTAATTTTAATCTCCTGATTCTTCCTTTAAGAACGTTTTACTTGAAACTTGAATAATCTTCAAATGAAGGATTTATATTTGATATTCCTTAAAAGTTGTTAGATCAGTATTGACTGTTAATCTTTGGGTTTAGCATTACGATTTTGGATCAAACACTGGATTTAGAGACTTTGATGAAAAACATTTCGAATTTAGTGATTAACTCCTTCAATTTGATGAAGAACGTGATAAATTTCTTAAATTTGATGAAGAACGCATTGAACTTGACGACGACTTTCTTGAATTCGGATGAAAAACGTTTTAAATGTTTTTGGGAATCCCAAAAAGAATTTGATGAGAGCTCTTGTTATTTCAATCTTCAGCTATTTCAATCTCTAACTTCTCTCCCCTTTTTCCATATAGTTTGACCTCTATTTATAGTTGGGAAAGAGATAAAATGGCTACATCATCTTGTTGATGTAATATAGTTCTATTAGTAATCACAACTTGAACCATATCCAACAATTTAATACATAAATTTAATTTGGTAGAGTTTTCATTTTTTAAGATTCTAACGAGATCTCGCCACTTATAGCTATTTGATTGGTAGATTAAAATATTATTTATTTATTTTAGAAATTATATTTATTTAAGTTTCTAAATAAATAAATTGATTTAATTAATATTTTAATGTTATATTTTTCATGTAGCATTATTTAATTGAGCACAAAATTTCAATGTGTTTACAAATAACTCCTCAAGACTTGTTTATGAAAATTCTATTTTGAACGAATAAGTCTCGATTTTTTCTTTCTCTCTCACTCACTCTCGTTTTTTTTTATTGGCCTCTTTAAATTCATTGGTCCTAATCCATTTTAAGGACGAGGCCCCAAGCATTTTTGTTCAGTAGGCTAAATTTGTGTTTTCCTTCCTTTGATTGGACTTAGATTTGTAGCCCGACCTTTCTTTAAACATGTCTGGGAAGCTTCCCCTTTTTTTCATCACACTTTTACATGACGGATCTCTAAGCACTTTGAGGAAATCCTTTCACCTCTTGCAAGAATTTGATTAAGTGACCACCACTTAAACACCATTATTGAATATCCTAATTCCACCATCCAATTCCGCGCCAGTCTTGGATTCTTATGGACATCTTGTAAGAATTAATTCCAATACGTAATAAACTGCCGCTGCTGGTGTAGGTAATCATCAAGACTACCCTCGGTCATGCAGCTTCTATCTCTCAACTTGTTAAGGATGAACTCTCTCTCCTAATGGATAACTTCCAGTAGTTTCAACTTGACAAGGCTCTCCCATCGGGCAACTCGCAGGATAGATTGGATGAGCGTCAGGCAAAGAAATCCTCACCTGATAGAATTCTTGTTTCGAACGGCCCTCTCTCTATAAATCGGAATGCTCTGTCTAGCTTTCCACGCCCTAAACATAGCAGCAAAGATTTCCTAAGCATCATCGGCACAGGAACGATACTTCTGCTGCACCCCGTTTCTCTCTCCTTTTTTTGTCTTTCCTTTCTGCTCCCTATATTGCCTCTAGATTTCAATCACTGTTTTGCAACTGGAAATTCTGTCGCGTCCGCTGGAGTGAAGCTTCAATCGTCGTTGCTCAAGCCTTCAGCTACGGTCGTCTCTGTTTGTTGTTGACGCCAAGCTGCCGTCGCTTCGAACGCAGTTTCCGACGCCCTTCGCAACCCGATAGCGTGATGATCTACCAGTGTCGAGTCAATGGCCGCAACCGCCCTCCAGTAGTGGTGACGTACTGCACCGATGCAGTGGCCAGAGACTGCTGTAGCGCCCTTCGGTGGTGAGGCGATGGGCTTGGTATTATCCGGCTTGCAGGCGGTTTTCTAGTGATGGATTGGTCTTCGCCTAGGTGACCAGCAGTAGCGTCGGGCTTGCCGGATTCAGAGAGGACAGTGCTCGCGCCTTGGTGGGTTTTGGCAACCGGTCCTCCCCTTTCGAGTGGTGAGGTGGCAGCAGCGATTGAGGTGCTGGAGGTGCGGTAGCGCTGGCGGTAGCAACGGCAACCTTCGGTGGTGGCTTTCGACTGCTGGCGGCGGTGTGCCATTGGTTTCCGATAGGGCCTGGACCATCCCAGGTAGTGCCGCGGTGATGAGGAAGAAGCCGCAGCAAGAACGGGTCGTGTTTGGGCGAAATCTTTTACTGATGGCCGTAGGGCTGTGTTTGGGTGCAGATTTCGAACTTGGAGAGGGAATAGGCAAGTTTGGCGACACGCTGCTGGACAGAAAGGCAATGCGTCTGGGCCGTGTTTGGAGCAGTGTTTTTTTTTTTTTCCTCTCTTTTTTTTGGTTTTTTGTTTTCTTTTTTGCAGGGCCATGTTTAGATTTCGCCATTTTTGATTGGATTTTGTGAAGATGGCTCAGCGCCGGACAACCCCTTTTATGAACCCACCTTTTGACCAATGAATGCCCAATTTAATTTATTTTATGTATACTGTTTAAATTTGATTTTTTTTTTCAAATTTTTGAGTATCAATCTTAATTATGTACTTACGTATTATTTAAGTTTGAACTTTTATACTTTTGAGTATAAAGTGTAATTTTATCTATCGTTTACACTTGAATTTTTAGGTCTTTAAGTATCAAGTTTAATTTTGTCCGTGCATACCGTTTAGGCTTGAATTTTTAAGTATTTGAGTATTATGCTTAATTTTTGGCCTGCAAGTATCATTTAAACTTGAATTTTTTGATGTTTGAGTACCAAGCTTCATTTTGCCCGCGAATAACATTTATGTTTGAATTTTTTAACTTGATTCCATTAACGTAGTTCAAACACTTGAAATTTTGTGAAAAGAGGGTTGTTACAATTTATACTCACGCGGGTTATGAGTAACATGCAATTTCAACTCGTGTATTGAGGAGCATTTCTTTTTACTTGGTTTGACAATTTGCACTTATGTCAAAAAGTTCATGAATATTTATAGACAATTTTAACTTATGTTAATAAGCCTTTAAACATTTGTAGAAAATTTTAACTTGTATTAAGGAATATTTTTGAACATTTATAAATAATTTCAACTCATGTTAATGAACTTTTGAACATTTGTAAATAGTTTTAACTCGTATCAAGGAGTATTTTTGAAAATGTGTAAACAATTTTCGATCTTATCAAGGAGCCTTCGAATATTTGCAAACAGTTTTAACTCTTGTAATGTTTAATGTATACCAATCTAAACATCTTCATGGCATTTATATTAATAAAATCAAAAGTTAAAGAACACCATGAAACTGCGTAAAACTATTTATCTTGAACATTTTAAAATTTTTTATATTACTTATTCATTTATTTATATGCTTTTTAGTTTTTAACCAGTTTTATTTCATTTAATTTTTTTATTTTACAATTTTAAGTATAATTCAAATTGATACATGTGTTACAAACTATCACGCTTGGTGAAACATTTGGTGTAGGTGTATTTCACCAAGCGTGAAATCAACAAGACTCTCTTGCAAATTAACAATGTATCTAAAGTAAGGTAATTTTGGGGGATCGCATGACACGTTTCACAATTTGTGGCATGCATTTCGATTTTAAAAATTATATCTTAAAACTAAGAAAATTTTCTGAAATGAATGAAAAAGATGGTAAAAAATAAAAAAGTAACAACGTAAATAAATAACATATAAATCTTTGAAAGGTTTAAGATAAAAAAAAAATTGGAGCATCATAGTAAGTTTTAATTTTGTAACATTACCAATAAAAATTGATTTGAAATCTTTTTTGTACACATCTTTGCTTTAATTTTGTAATATTTGATCTACATTGCCTATTTACTAAAATCGTTTTTTCTTTTTTGTTTTTTTAAGGATTATGACTACGTGACGGTTGATTTTGAGTATTCACATTTTGTCTAGCAAGGGGGAACAAAGCATGATCGACAATTACAATGCTGATAAGGTTGTTGAAGAACCATAAGATGAAGTGAAAAAATTGTTAACTGAGTAAAAGAAAAGTACCAATATAAAAAGAATGCTGACCAAAAATCTAAGACATGAATAGTAAGCTGGTTGACGCCACAAGCGACAGAGAAGGCCAAAGAAAAGAAAGATAGAGCGATGGATCCACTTACGACACGATAAAGAATGTGAAACAAAAAGCTCACAAATTGGAAAAAAAAAAAAAGAAAAAAGAAAAACAAGGAAAAATCGAGTCCCATGGCTGATAAACCGAACTGACCAAGAACAAACTAGAGGGACCAAGGCTGCAGCAGGGAAGAGGGGGCGATTGACATTAAGGGCCTTTTGATTGCAAAGTTGGGGTTTGGATCATGGTTCGGGATAGGTGAGATTAGGGTTGGGATACTACGCTTATATGGGGTTACAAGAACAGAAGATATTTTGGCATGGGATGGTATTGATATTACACAATGCAATATTTGTATAAATTATCTAATAATTTCATGTTGCATGTTTATAGTAAAAGTTTATGGTCAGATTTTTAATTGTTTACCAAAATTCTGGCATGTCATTATAATTATTTTTTCGTGTAAATGCTCATTCAACGTTTTTATGGTATGATTAAAATTTATTTTTATTATAAGATTTAATCAAAGTTAATTATTTCCATTAATGTAAATATTTTAAATCCTTGTTCGGCTTAATTACAAAACAACATGCAGAGATGGAAATTAATTGAGTTATGGTATTTGGTTCGTCGTAGACAGTAGTGACTAACTATCTTCTTCGTGAATAAAGAAACTGTGTACATTTTTTCTTAATGATATGTCATATTCACATTAATTTTTTATTTATACCCTATAACTTAATTATTATCTTTATAAATTATCACATTATCTAATTATTATTATATATTTTATACATATATTTAAATAAATTATATTATTCATCTCCTAAAAATATTCTTTTTAAATATACTATTTATCTCAATACGACTTTTACCAAACGTCGGATTCAACAAAAACCTCTCTCCCAAACATAGCCTATAAGTTTCTTGATCTCTTATTTTATTCGAATATTCTAACATTTTTCAAAAACAACATTTAATACCATATATGCTCAAAAAAATATCCTGGAAAATGTAGCAAACAGTAAAGTGTATTAAACAACCTTAACCAAACACCCTGAATCTCCGATGGATGGCTGCGTTCCGTGCAATTATACAGCTGTCGGAAACCGATTCGCTACTTAGATTCAACTATAATGTGCCGAAAACCATGCCTACGAAACTGTGGATCTTTCACTGCAACGTGGGCCATTTATGAAAGGAAGATGGTTTTGGGCCTTTTATTGGGCCAAGTCCTTAACAATTTTCGTCAGCTCTATCAAAGAAAGTAGCCCAATTACTAGAAGAAGCTAATAACACAGTATATAACTAGTAATCACGCACAGTTGACGCGTGGCCGAAAATATAAATATATACGAGTAAGTCCAAAATATACAGAAAATTAAGTTTACCATCCGCAAGAGATAAAGCCCAAGGGTCTAGAAGTTTCTTTAGCCACTGAATGATGAGTGGTGAAACGGTTAATCCGTGTGTGTAAATTTTAAATTATAAAATTTTTATATTATAAGCAACAGAAAGACAGTTATTGAGAATCAAATGTATAAAAACATTTAAAATAAGAAAAAAAGAAGTATCAAAAATATTTTTTTGGAAAAAAAAGAGAAATTGGAGAGATAACACATATAAAACTAAGAAGTTAAAAAGATGTAGAGAAAGAAAATGATAGAAATAATAACCGAATATAAAATACGAGTTATTATATAATTAAAATTGTGCAAAAAAATTAAAAAGTCTCATTCCAACAATAATATACTATAAAAAAGGGTAATGGCTATTGGTAATTATATTTTGGAATGTTTAGTCTCTTTAATTGAGGGTAATGGTGTAAATTTACAAACTAAAGATTATACTGTACATTTATAACGTGTAACCAAATTATATCCAAACTCTAAATAATATAGGACTAGTGGCACACAGTATTTGTATGCATATTTATTTATATATTATAAATTATTGTATTTTAAACAATAGAAATCAAAATTATTCAAATTAAAAATATAACTTATATTTAAAATAATAAAATGAAGAATGACGAAAAGAATTTGAAAAAAATAGAAAATTTGAGGAAAAAAAAACATAATAATGATAATAAGTTAAAAGAAGAAAAGGCAAAAAGGGTAGAAAAATAAAATATTAGAATTAGAGTAATTTTATAATTTGATATTGAGAGACGAAAATACCTTATTAACCTAATAACATGGTATAAATAGATAATCACAATGATGGAAGTTAATTTGTAATGGTTGCCCATAAGCGACGTTGTATTAAAGAAACAAGTTTTGTAGTCAAACAAGCTATTATAAGCCACTTTAGGATGTGTTTACGAAATTAATGATTCTACAAGCAAAAAAATCTGCATAGAATAGAATAATTAAAATTTTGGTTTTTTCTTTTTAAATTATTAATGCAGTTATATAAAATACATTGATAATGACTTGCCACTTGAGCTTCTTTGCTGCAACAAATCATATTTAGCTTTGGAGAATTTATCATCAATTTAGCTTTTCACCATAAGATAAGACTTATTTGTGCCTATCCCTTTTAAAGGGCTTCTTTTCTCATCATCTTGTGCTTTTCTTTTCAAGTGCCACCAAAAGACAATAAGACAATGATAATTGAGTTTTTTTGTGGTCTTTTTGTTTTCATTTTCCCACTACTTTTAAATATATATTTTTCTATTATTTCATATTGCTATTCTTTTTCCCCCCTCTCATAATTAATATTTTAATTTCTAATTTTATAATATGCACTAATTAAACACTGTGTGACTTGTGTAGTAACTTCTTTTTTCCTCTTAACTAAATGCTTGACATCAACGACAAATTTTATCCTTAATTAAAACACACACACACACACCCCCCCCCCCCCCCCAATGCAATCTTAATACCAACTCCAAAACCAACAAAAAAACAACCTATGCAACAAAAAAACAAACAAATCCAAAGGAAATTTGTTATACAAATTTGTGATGGCATTCTTAAACTAGAAGTGGGACCCATTACTTAAGAAGCTCAATTAAGTGCATTGTCATCTTTTGTTGATTGCACAATTGGACATAGTAATAGTAGAACCTTTAGCTTTAAGTCTAAATTACAAGCAATAGCTTAATCTAATATCTTAATAAATTTATTAATCCCAAAAGATATATAGCTTAAAATGTAATATACACGATTAGACTTTCCAAAAGCGAATAATTAAACTGCACCAATCTAAAGGAATGCCACATTTCTGCAGTCCCTTTTATGTATTATCAATGCTTTTTCCATATAAAGAAAAGCCCTTGATTTTCATTGAGTATAAAAAGATGCCAAGTGGATCAAGACCTAACCCCTAGAACATATGTTAGGCCACCATTTTTTATTCCTAAATCAATCATCTATGCAAGGAAGGAGAATAATGGGTAGGGGGAATATCACAGGCCAAATGGTGGTAGATGAAAACAAACATGTATGCCCCATAAAATCTTGACACATCAATAAAATAACGAATCCCTTCATGAAATAGATCATGGGTCCATTAAGCAATGTCTGCCCCCTCAAATTCATGGACTAATATGAGTATTTTTAGTGAAATTTTGGATGGATAATTATGAATTTATATGTACTATTATTTTCGTCAAGATCCAAATAATTGTAATGAATGGGGTATAAAATGGAAACATGCATGCATTATGCTCATGAAATTCGCTATCACAACTTTTAGTCTCTGTCCCTTTGTACCATTTATGTATAATTGCCATGTTTATTGTTCTATGTTTCGTGATAGCTTAATAAACACATTATTGTGGATAAATTATATAATGATAACATGCATATTTTTCATCAATTTAGCATACAGTGAGAAGTCAAATAAATTCAATTATACCAAGAATTGAGTTTCCCCCCCCCCCCCCCCCCCCCAAAATAATGCATAGTCCCCATATAATAATAGACATTCCTGAGCAAATGACAACCATTACAACCCTCTGCTAGATGGCAAGCATGCAGTTTGCCAGTTGGCCATAACTGGTTTTGTTTGTCCATGAAGAAAGATGGATATGGAGATCATATTATCTAGCAAAAACTTGCCTAATGCTTATCAAAGTGGACCTTAATGTAAGGAATGTAATGAAGTTCGCTCTAGCTTAGCATGGACCTTCAAAACCATCAACCCTAATTGGGTAAAAATATTTCTATTAAGGGAAAACAATCTTAATGTGGCATGGCCTTGGGTTAATGACGTGGAATGGATGCTGATCCATCAACAGAAGGGGATAATACCAAACAAATCCATTTCAAAGCTTGGATTAATAATATTCATTAGTAGGTGTTCTTGTTGGTTATCATTAAGTTTATTATTGTTTTAGGAGAAAGGCAGTATATAAGCAACATCTTGATTACAATAATATTATAAATCTTTGTCTTGGCGTGAGTTGTCGAAGGCACAAATACGACGCTAAAGTAAACTCTATCACCTTGCACCAAAAAATTAAATATCGAGAAAGCAACGTTGAAGGTTGCAATTTGATGGACGCTACATTTTAAATATTTTTTTTAAATAAAGTCAGAAAAAATGAGATAAAAATATTGTTGAAACGTGAGATATCTAAATTTTGTTTTATACGAGATAGTATTTGAAAGTTAAAACGTAATCGTTATTGTGATGTGTTAGATTATTAATTATTGAAAAATATGTTGATGTGGGTGTATATATATACATAGCAATTGCATGGAGAAGCAAGAGAATGGCTAATGGCCAATTTGTGATGGACAAGGAGAGAGAAAAATTGAGGTGAAACAAAAGGAAAGAGAGAAAAGTGAAAAAGGTGAAAACATTATTTTTTTGGAAAGACATTCTTAAAGATATGGGTACATGAACTAAATCTCCAAAAAAAATTCTCTAAGAACGAGAAAATTAGATTGAGGTGGAATTGCGAAATCTGGCTTCCTCTCTCACAGTTCTTTTTAATTTTTATATTTTTTTTGGCAACCCCTTACTCAAGTTGAATTAATGCTGGTTTTCATCGGCAAAATAAACATTATTAAAAGCTGATCTTCTTTGAATGCAACTCTACAAAACAACAAATTTCTCAAGAAATATTGGTTATGTTTGTAACACAACTTTTACCTTTCGAAACTTCAAGCTACCAAATATATTATTTAATATTTTCGTTTAAATTCAAATTTAAAATTTTTTTATTTTGTATATATAACTAATTATTTATCAATCATTATACCTATTAACAATCAAATCAATATTTATATATATATATATATATCATATATATACTTATATTTATTTTTATTTATATTTTATAATATAATCGTTATTCTTATAAACTATCACATCATTTAATTATTATTATATATTTTATACATATATTCAAATAAATTATACTATTCACTTCATTAAAATACTTTTTTCAAACTTACCACTCGTCTCAACACAACTCTTACTAAATATTTCATCAACTAAACGTTCATCTCAACACAATTTTTATTAAACATTGCATCAACTAAAAACTCCTCTCCCAAACAAAGCTATTATATTTAGATTATATATATTTGTATAAATTAGGGTCACACATTCACCATCTCGGGTGGACATCAAATTCAAAACTTTCACGCAATTCAGATCAATATGTTAATTACTCCTGCACGAGTTATAAAAAAAAAAAAAAAGAATTCCGCCGCCCTTCAAACCAACAAATTTTGAATGCGTTTCTAACAATTTCTTCTTTTACACTTAGACAAGAGAGTTTGTACACATTCATAATTTCTGTGAATGCGTCCCAGTGAATTACTGAATTAGTGATGGGTTCAAATTCAAACTCTCCACTATTGATCTGATGGGAGTTAAGAGTGTATTAAAAAAAATTCGTAATTTATTTAGTTTTCAAGTGTGTTTTTAAATTTAGTTTTATTCCAAAATGTGTAAAAATACTAAAAATAAAAAAATGTAAAAATATAATAATTTTAGTGCATGCTTTTGTATAAAACACGCGCAAACAATACATAGCCTACATTATGTAACACCAACCCGAATTATTTACACACCCATTAACCTAAAAACAAGAATTATTTACACACCAATTGTTGCCTTGCTCAGTACTTCACAAACCTGACTAAAAGTACCATTAAAATTACTTATTTAAAGCACTTGCAATTAAGAAGAGCTCCCCCACAGGGAAGGCCAATAAAAATGCACAGGCGGTTAGAGAGAGAGAGAGAGTGGAGTAGGAGTCAATGATTTCAGTGCTTCCTTGCTAAAGACCCCATCATTTTTTTATTTATTAAATGAACAGCACACGAATTAATGTTGTTTTCATTGCATAATTTATCTTTCTTTTGTTTTTTTTTTTTTAATTTTAGTTTTTGCAGGCCCCACAAAAAGCCTGACAGGTTCTGAAAGGACAAGATTTCCTGTACCATGAGTTGAGTTTCAATTTCTGATACTAATAATTACAACCGCTGCTGCCAGTGGACATACAAGAGAGGGATAAAGCAATAACTCATACAGAATAATCACAGTTTTGTTCGTTCAGAAGGAGGGACAATAAAGCCAGACAGAGACCCCTCAAATTAATATCAAGAACTTGCAAATTGTGAACAGAGAGAGGGGGGGAGGGAGGGAGAGAGACGGCTTCATTTATATGTAAGAAAAAGACAGAACCCTCCTCTCCCTTGACAAGGAAAGGTTTGATCTCTTGCACATCACAAGTGCCCATTTCCCAGTTGAGTTTTTCCCCTCAAGGAAGTGGACTTTTCTGACCTGAAATTTCTTAAGCGTCAAAACAAATGCCCAGCACGAAGTTTTCAAGAAAGCCCATCACTTTCTTTCTCCCATTTGCAGTGTAATTCTCTACTCCCTGCAGTTTCTTCTCTGGTAAAGCATTGGACTGATCTGAAAAAGAGAAGTCTTGCATGGCTAGTCAAGGACTCGGAGAGCCTGCTTTAAGTGACTCTGGGCCTTCCCACCATCACCATATTCCATATGCTTTGCCCCACTTGCTGCACCACACCAGCACAAGCTTCATGTAAGGCTTATAGCCACAAGCTTCAGTTTTTATCATTCTTCATAATCAATATTTATTTATATTATGATTTGATTTGTTTCTGGGCTTCAGACTTGGGTTTTTGTTTTCCTTTCTTTTGTGAAAAGGAATCAGGAAGGATCAGCTTTTGATTTTGGAGCTCTGGAGGAGGCTATAGCGCTTCAAGGAGTTAAGAGCAATAATGATGTGACAAAACAAAGTATGCCATAATATCCATCCTTTTCCTGGTGTTTACCGAGTCCAAGCGGTTCCTATGCACACAAACAGGCACACAGAAAGGGGGTGGGGTAGGGGTTGGGAGGGGGGGGGTGTTGAACATGTCTACAGAGCCTGGTTAAGGGACCTCACCACTTCCAGCACAGAAATCATTCTGGGACAAGGGATTTGAATGGCGTGGGGATTCATATAAGGAAAATTAAAAACATACCTTAGCTTGCATGAGTTTTACTGACTCCATAACTGCCTGAAAAGCGGGAAAATAAATACATTAAAGGGGGGGTTAGGTTAGGTTCCTCCCCTTTTAGTGGTTTTTCTCTCTGGCTGATCCTTGAAGATATTGCTTTGTGATTTTTTGCAGCTTTGTACGCCACAGTTAGGCCTGCAGCAACTCTGGAAATGTTCCCTTCTTGGCCATTGAGATCCCAGCAGCACACCCCAGGAGTAATAATTCTTTCCCTTTTGAACTTTCGCCATCTTTGACCATTTGTTTTTATCTGCCATCCCTTTTCACCAGAACAAATCGAACAAACATCAAACTCTTCTTTAACTCCTAGTAGAGAAATTGCTCTTTGTAACTTCTGCCTCTGAAGTTACGAAGGCTTGGGGTTGTCCCTTTAAGTGCTCTGGGGGCATTCTTGGAAATTGAAGAGCTTTTTTCGAAGAAGAACTGCAATTTTTAAAAAAATTTTTGAGATCAAAGTGATGAAAGACACTTGACTTGTTTTGCTGAGAAGGTACTGTGTCATTAATAGGGAAGCTCAAAATCAGGAGAAGAGAGTACCGATTCAGGTTCAGCTATGAACACAATTTCCACCGCCAGGCTGGAGCCCGACTCTCCCATCAGTAGGAAGACATCTTCAGATCACCGCCGCCGCCCCTATCTGCCGCGAATGGACACCGCCGGTGGAGTTGATAGCCCCATAACAGATGATTCACAGGCTCAACACCCGTCTTCCAAACAAACCCAAGAAAAGGTTTCTTCTGTACATATTTTCTTGATCTACTGTCACGTATAAATTCTCTTCTTTCATAAACCCAACATCTCAGGAAAAGGTAGCATCTTTGTTGCCATACTTAATTCTTACTATGGCTTCATATTTATTTCTCTTCCTCTCGTGTCTTCACTGCAATCCAAATCCCAACAACTGCAGTAAGTTGCGTATCAAAAGGTATGTTTACTTCTGATTACCGAGGGATTCTCTGGCCTTTTATTCTGGCATGTAATCACTGAGGGAGCAGAATCTTTACAGTGTAGTAATTGCTTCTTATTCTTCGTTACTCCGTTATTATAATAATGATGTGGTCTTACCCCTTCAAGAACTGTGCTTTAAATCCTACTTCATAATTACTTGCTTTAATTCCCAATCCTAGGGACTTTAGCTCTAATCTTCAAGCTTGTGGGCTGTTTTTCAATGATCTTTATTGGAAATTGAGAAGCCAATTCTAACAAATCTTTTATTGGTGGCCAAGTGGTCAAGTGGTGGAATGGAATAAACATTTCATTAGCCATGCAAGATGCCATACCTCATTATTATTTTTAAGAAACAGTGTCCCTAGGCCTTAGGCCCTGAAATCATTCATCGCAAGAAATTCTTAAAAATTATTTTCAAAAATATTTTAAATTCATTCATTTATAACTTGTCCAAATTGGATTCAAATTATTAACCAAAAAAAGCCTAAACATTTTAATTTTTGCTGCACTTTGATAGATTCACAAATTTTGCTGGTTCTCTGCTTAATTCAATAGAGTCTAATTTGTATCGAGGTCTAATATTATTTGATTGTTATCCAAATTTAACCATTTCCTTGAAAGATAAGAATATCCTCAAATTACTAGTTCTTCAGACCCAAATTCATAATTACAAAATACTCGTGGGATTTATTCTAACAGCAATCATCTATCAATTACATTTCAAAGTTATTTATTCTAACAGCAATCATCTATCAATTACATTTCAAAGTTATGCATTCAACTTTCACTTAAAAAATTAAAATGATAGAGAGACTCTTCTCTTACAAACAGAACTGAAAATGCCAACATATCCTCAGAACTGAAAATGCCAACATATCCTCTGGTAACTCCAAACTTCATATTGCTTAATGAACAAATTTCAGATCTTTCTGAGGATTCTGTTGCTGACGCATTATTTAACTCTCGACTCTTCAAAAGATCTAAAAAAAGATGGGGTTTACAAGCAAGATTTTCATTATAAAATTGATATACTCAGCAGCCCATTGAGTCTTTATCATTATGTTTTTCTACTTATAAGCCTTAATCAAATTATTTCGCTTATTTTTCTTATTTTTATTAAATTATGCAGAGAAAGGGGCCTGGATCTACTTCAGATAAAGTGCTTGATGCTAAGGTGATCAAAAACCCACATTATTCACCTGCACGCATGAACTGGAATTTAGGGCAATGAGACATGTCCACTTTCTTGAGATATTTTTCATTGGCTGAAAAGTCAACATTTTTTTCCTAAGGAAATTTTAACCTTAGTGGTAATGATTTGTTAACTTGCAACAGACTTTGAGACGTCTAGCTCAAAATAGGGAAGCAGCAAGGAAGAGCAGGCTTCGGAAAAAGGTTAGGAGCCAACTTTTCAGTCCTTTGCTAATTGTAATTAAAGCCAACAACTATCCAAGTTGTTGAAATCCACCTGCCCATATCTACCCCATTAGAACCAAAACCTTAAATATATATATTATGTTTATTGCAGAACTATGTCCAGCAGCTGGAATCAAGCAGAATCAGGCTCACTCAGCTGGAACAAGACCTTCACAGGGCCAGGTCGCAGGTAATTCTAACATTTAATATATGCACAATAAAAGAATTTTTTTTTTTTTTATTAAGCAACAAATAAGGGTCTAAAAATTTGAACACAAGAGGTCTGGTTTCCTATATTAATTTTCTGAGCTCCATTCTTTTTCCTAATTACTACGGTCAACAGGGACTTTTCTTAGGAGGAGGTGGGCCTGCAAGTGGGAATCTAGGCTCTGGTATGTCTATCTCCTGCACGCGTAGTATTTGTTAAACTGCCTTTTCCGAACTGCAAAAACAAGACTGATGAGCTCTGGGCCCGGTTTCCCTATATTTACTGGATCCTTCTCTTTCTTGTTTAGAAAGATTTTCAAAGTCAAACTTTGACTTTTCCTCTTAGGTTTTGGTACGTGTGCATTTCCCATATAATAGGGTGCTTGTTTCTCCTCACTGTTGACGTGGCTAGAAACCAGTAATCTTCCAAAAAGTGGAGCATTGAGGTCATTTTAACACTACGTTTATTCCTTTTATAAAATGGTAAATATAAATTAGGGAGTACCATTTCGATCCACTTGAACGAGGACATTAGGCTTTGTTTTTTTTTTAAATTTTAACTTGTATTTTTAGGTGTTTTTAATTTTTAAAATTGTACACAAGTAAAAGAAAGATAAGAAAAGATTGTAATAATTGAATTTATATTTTTAGATAGTAAATAATTATAAAATAACCATAGTCTAAAATTTCAAACCTTGAATTCTAGACTAGGAAAAATTTTGCAGCCTAGGGATCCTAAATGTTGACCATAAGCTGCATGCATAATCTAAATTAATTATCAAGATATTTGTCGACAGTAGCAAGCATTTCAAATATTTCAAATCTGACCAGGTTACATATTTTTACTGAACAAACTAATTCTGCATTTGACTAGAAGATTTTTGTATGTCCCCAAGTCACTGTCAGGTTTCCGTAACTATTTCAAGAAAAAAGAATCATATTAATTATCAGCTTGACAGGGCTTTGGGTAGGCAAAAGTGTCCCTGATTTATAATAATAATAATAATAATAATAATAATTATTATTATTATTATTATTATTATTAGATTTTATTTTTCACCCATTTGGCTTGTGTGGGCAATGTTTTTTTTTTAATTTTTGTGTGTGTTTTTTTTTTTTTTTTGAAAATTGAGTAGAAGTAAGATAAAAGAAAGTGATGAAATTTTAAAAGTGTAATAGTTGTAACATATATTTTTATGTGTAAAAAATAAAAATAAAAATTTCCGAATTCTCATTTTGTGGCTTAGCGGAAGAGAAACTTTCTTGTAAAGTGAATAAACATAAAAAAGTCATACCAAAGCAAAGAGAAAAAGAGCAAGTGGAAGTGGTTAGTGCTAGGAGTTGTCCTCTTATGCTTTTTTTAGTAGTGTCCTTAATCTGTCCATCAACCAATCAAGGTTTACATGCATGGCCTGCATGGACCATTTTATTTTTCTTGACAATATAGAGACAATTAACAATGGAATAAATAGTCTGTTTTTGACACAGGTGGTGCAACATTCGACGTTGAATACGCAAGATGGTTAGATGACGACCATAGGCACATGTCCGAGCTTCGAAGTGCACTGCAAGCACAATTGTCGGATGGTGATCTGAGGGTAATAGTGGACAGATACATTGCTCATTACGATGAAGTTTTTCGCCTGAAAGGAGCTGCTGCTAAGTCTGATGTCTTCCACTTGATTAATGGAATGTGGACTACACCAGCCGAACGATGTTTTCTGTGGATGGGTGGTTTTAGGCCTTCTGACCTAATCAAGGTTTGCTCATTATCTTGACATGGGTTATGTATGTAACGTCATTTTTTACTGTGTGATCACGATTCAGTATTTCTTGTCTATCTTGAGCAGATGCTAATCATGCAATTAGACCCTCTGATGGAGCAGCAAATCATGGGAATTCGCGGCCTCCAGCTGACGTCCCAGCAGACGGAGGAGGCTCTTTCTCAGGGACTGGAACAGCTGCAGCAATCTTTAATTGATACCATAGCTAATGGTTCGGGGAATGATAGCATGCATCACATGGCTGTTGCATTTGGCAAGCTTGCCAACCTTGAAGGCTTTGTCCAGCAGGTACCCTTAGGTTATGTTCTTTAGGATGGATAAAAACCTGTGATTTATATAATCTAGCGCTACAAATATGATAAAATAATTCTTTAATATAATCTCAATGCGTCTTAATTTATTTTATGGTTAAAAGCGAAAATGGCCTTAATTTTTCCAACTGAAATTTGGTGCTATTTCTTCGCATTTTAGATTACTCCCATCAATTAAAAAAGCAAAATTTTATCTCCATGTAACAATTTTAGTTCTTTTCCCTAAAGTAGTGTGATCATCTTGAGTTGAGGTTACTATTTAGGGAAACTTGCATTATTGCTTGAAGCTTAAATTTAAAGGCTTTGCATTTTGATCTCATTAGTCTTCTTTACAACTGTGTTGGCAAGTTGATTTGAAAGTTGTTTTTGAGCTTTAATTTGTGAGAGTGATAAGAAAGCAAATCCTAGGAAGTGATGCAACAAAGGAAAAGTGGCTAAAGAGCACATATGGAATCTAATGTGTATCTTTGATTGTCTTTTTTCCACTTTACAGTAAATTTCCTTTTATGTTGGTTTTTCAAGCACCATTCTTCAGATTAATAATATTTTTACCATTAATGAAGTAATTTATGTTTGGACAACAAGGTTCGTCATTTTACATAGAAGTACACTTATAGTTACCACCTTTTTTTTTTGCATCAGAAGTTAATTGTTTTTAATATCGAAAGGGAGAAAGAAAGAAAGAGATTCCTCTCATAAGAATCAACTTTTTGCATTGTCTTTATGAAATTTGCTTTCCATCAGCAAAGAAAATCTTGGCTGACAATTACATCTTGTAATCATATGACAAGCAAGTCCTCCTATGGTGGGACCCCCACTGGTTGAAAATGGTGATTTGCCTAACCAGAGTGGTGTATCTATTAGAATAACTTGTGTTCTTGCCGCTAGCTATTTAATCATGTATCTTCTATGGAATCATCGCTAGTTAAAGATTAGATCAAGTGCTCATATCACTTCATTCCTCCATTAGGCAAAATTATTGAGAATATTCAAGTATGCATGAAAAAATCAGTATACAGTGCCTTACTAGCTGCTGATGTGCACAAACCAGTTGAAAAATTGGAGTCATCCAACTGTTCTTCAGAATAAGATTGGAAGTTGTTTAAGACTTCTTGACTTCATGATCTGCTCTGTCCCACGAGTAATTGCCCCTATTAGTTATGGTTTTTGACTTGATCGCTTTTTATGCTTTTAAAATGTAGGCTGATAACTTGAGGCAACAAACACTTCATCAACTATGCCGTATATTGACAGTGAGGCAAGCAGCGCGGTGCTTCTTGGTGATTGGTGAATACTATGATCGATTACGGGCTCTAAGCTCCCTATGGGCGTCAAGGCCAAGGGAGTAAGATCAACCTATGTACCTTAACACATTTGGATTTATTTCTCTTTCTTTTTTTTTTTTTTTTTTCATGTTTTGATATTTTAATCTTGAATTCCAGTAAACTAGACAAGTATCTTTGTTGATAACATCACTTAGTATTGTAATTTCAGGACATTGATTCGGGATGAGCATTCTTGCCAAACAAGAACCGATCTGCAGATGGTACAATCTTCACAGAACCAATTCACAAACTTCTGATTACCATCAGTTCACCAGTTTCTTGATATTGTTGGATGAATCTGTCCCAGCACTGTGAGGATGTGTAGGCTACATTTTCGAGAAGATAAAATGAGTTACTATTCTATAATTTTGCTCTAGCTATTTTCTGATAGTGTTTTTATTTATACTACAATGTGCTCTTGTAAATGTAAATCGATGTTTCTGCAAATTATCTGCCTGACCTGAACACCAACTTTACTTGTTAACCCCTGACTAGAATAACATTGTCATTTCACTACCCCTTGATTACATTATTTTTAAGATTTTTTTTTTATATTATCATTTGGTGTTTTATTCATAAGTGGTAGTTGTTGGGTGGATTGTTTTATTCAACAATGGACAAAGACAAAAAGAGGGGAAGAATTCCAGCAGAGGATATGTTGCTTTGTCTTTATTCTGGCTCCAAATATTTGTAGGCAGCATATCTTAATCTAGAGATATTGTTATTTATTCTTTTAGTAAAAAATGCATTCTTATTAATTACAATGAATGGAACAACAGACAAATTGAAAATTCAGGTTCCCAGAAAATTGATGTAAACATTCATTTTCTGGCACCTTATTATTGCTACTATTATTAATTTATTTAAGTATACAATGAATTATTGGCACTCATCTCCACCTTGACTGTTCACCTTTTAACCTGTTATGGAAATAAAAATAAGAATGGTATTTGCACATATCTCCAGCTTAAATTCGCAAAAGCAATTTAATTTTTTAATAAAGATATTCTTCTTTAATCGAATATCATTTTTATTTTTATTTAATGGGGGCCAATGTTATTAAAAAAATTAATGGGCAAAGGCTAAAAATATGTGTCACTATCGGCGTGCCTTGCAAATTAGGATAGTTTATTGGGTAGATAAAGATGACATTTTTCACACTAATAATTTAATCAAAAAGTCATTTTACAAATTAGATTATTTGCCTTCAATGAAAGCGTCACAAATATTTATTTAGTGACTGTATTATTATAATTAAGAATTTAAGATAAAATTACGAAAGGTGAAAGATCTGGGTGCAGCTGAGCATTGCCATATTGTTGTTTAGTATGGGAAATAGTTGTTTGTTGCTTTGTGCTGTTGGATCTTTTTATAACCCAGAAAAAGGTAATAAAACAGTAATATTTTTTAAATATAAATTTTATATTGTCAATAAAATAATAAAAAATAGAATAAATTAAAACTTAAGAGAGTTAATGAAATAAATGCATGTTGAAAGGGTGGAATGAAAAGAAAATACCTAAAGAATATATTTTAGTAATCACACATTTGTAAAACCGAGGTGTCTTCATATCATTTATCTATAGTGATTCTCGTCAAGAGAATTAAAAATAATATTTATGTATTTAATATAATTTTATTTATAAAATAAGTTTTAATTTTATATTTTATGAGTGTGCTGAAATACTAGTGTGACATTGGGCTGTCACATTTCGACGCAAGAAAGGGTAAACAATTGGTTAACTTGTTTAAAAATCTTACAGTCAACTTGTCCATATTTATTAACAAAAGTACACCGCCATTAACTTGTCGTTTCATCTTTTTTGGGTTTAATTCAGTAATTTTTTTGCCACTGAGAATGATGCACTGTGCTGTATAAAAATGCTTATTACTAAAAAATACATCGCTTCAAAAACTCGACCATGGCTATGTTTGTTTCCTTAATTTTCATTATTTATTTTTATTTAAAAATAGTACAAATTAAACTTCTTCCTATATAAATTTTAGCCAGATTTAAATTCAGTTTTTTTACTCTTTTATTTTTCATAACTAACTAATAACTTTTCAATCATTATATTTATTTACAATCAAATTAACAGATGTCCTTACAATTTTCCCGCCACATAATTTTTTTTGTTACGCTATGATCATATGTATTATGTCATTCAATAATTATCACATTTTAAATATGTATAAAAATAATTTTCACTTCTTCACAAATCTTACAAACCTATCATAATTTTTTTCCCATTACAATCACAAAAATTTTCCATTCCACCCTAATAACAAACCAAACATACCCCATGCAATTTATTTGTTTCGACATTATAACTGTGTAGAGCTCTAACACATCATATCAAATTTTATATAAGAAAATATGCTATTTAATAATATTTTCATCTAAATTCAAATTTAAATTTTTTATTTCTCATATATATAATTAATTAATTATTTTTTAATTATTACACCTATTAATATTCAAATTAATACATATATATAACATATATACTCATATTTATATCTTATATCACATTATTTAATTATTATCATATATTTTATACATATATTTAAATAAATTATATTATTCATTTCATCAAAATATTTCTATATATATATTATTCGTAACAACACAACACAACTCTTGTCCAAAGTTATGTTCAACTAAAATCCTCTCCCAAAGCCAATATAAGTTTACCAAAATTGAACGTCAACAGTTCCAGTGGTACTAAAAAGCAAACTTAAACAATGTCGCAGTTGTAATTAAAACAGTGATTGATTAGTCAATGATTGGTGGTTTAAATGTAGCCGACGACACCGTATCGCGAATCGTGTCTCTATACTCACATAATATGCTCCAATGAAGGTCAGACGTGATTTTCAGCTGTTGTTTATATTATAATTTACACTCTGGAAGCAAAGCATTCCACATTTGATTTCTCAGGTCAACAAGGTTTTGGAATTGAGAATTGGATTACTTTTCATAATTTTTGTTTAGATTAATATTGTGGGAAGCAAAATTTAGAAATTTTATTCAAAATTTTAGGAATACTCAATTCTTAGTAAGTTAGTTGGTTTTAGGTAAAATTTGATTTGATTACTATGTAAACAATATTAATCTCATATATGACATTTATATATATATATATATATATATACATACACTATAATTAAAATGGAGGATTATTTTTTACTTAAAAAATATAAAATTATTAAATTAGCCTTAATTAAAAAACTTCTAATTTCTACTTTTCCACTTTTTAAATATATTTTGTTCTTTTTTCTTTTATTTTTTCCGTACGCTTCATTTGGTCCTTATTAAACAAACATTATTTTATTTTTAACTTTTTTTTTTATTTCCCCTCTCTCTTATGATATATTCTGATATCATTTTTATTTTACTTTACTCCATTTCACTTCTATTTGTCACTCTTATTATTTTTTAAAGTTTTTCATCAACACTATTTATATTGTTGTATTATAAATGAAGGCTTTAGAGTAATGGATTTTTTCTTTTTTCTTTTTTCTTTTTTCTTTTCTGCTTATTCTATTTATGTATAGCAATTATTGCTTCTTATATATTCTCTTTTAAATATTTATTATATATATGTTTAATTTCAAATACTATTTTAATTTCAAATATATTTTCAATATTAAAATTTATAACAAATTGACAATATATTATAATTAATATAACTATAGAATTTATAAATAATTTACACATGCAAGGTTTATTTCAATTATATATTTTTTAAATCTTCAAAAAAATTTCAGATCTCATATTAGAAGTGCCAATGCCAAATATTAACTTTATAATTATATTAATTACAATAATGATGCACACTCTAAGTATTGAACCAAAGAGATTGTATTGGTATGAAACATTCAATTCCAAACCCATGAGAAATGATTCTGAATTTGATTTCAATTCTTCGATGCGATCCAAACGCCATTTGATCATGACAAAAAACAGACTAATAATTCATGAATATAATCATCTAACATTGAGAACATCAAATATTCAGGTTTGGACAATTATTATTAAAGCCTTCCCTAACCATTGATTCCTCCTCCTCAAGCTTTTTCCGTTGCATTAGAACTTTAATAGGCCAAATATCAAGAAAAAAATTTGGGAGGGGTTTTTGTTGTATATGATGTTTGGTAAATTTTATGTTGGATGCGTGGTATGTTTGGAAGGAAGGTTTTGTTAGGATGAATAGTATGATTTATTTAAATATATGAATAAGATCTATAATAATGATTATATCATTTAATAGTATGTAAAGATAATGATTATATTTTAGGGTATAAATAAAAAACAAATGTGAGTATATGTATGATATATATATAGGCATTGATTTAATTGAAAATAATGGTTAAAAAATAATTACTTACTTAGTTAGTTATATAAATGAGAGAAAAAATTTGAATTTAAATTTAGATGAAAATTTTGTTGAATGGGTAGTGTGAAGTTTGAGAGAATGTTTTGTAGTTTGAAGTTGGCTTCCATGCATAATAATAATTTATATATTAGTAAAAATTGCACATTCTATGTGTGCGCGAATTTATTTATAAATTATAAAATAATTGTATTTTAATTAATAAAAATAAAATTATCTAATATTAAAAGTATAGATAATACTTAAAATAATAAAAAAATATCAAGAGAATTTTAAAAAAGAGAAGACTTGAGAGAAAACACAAATAACAAGTTAATAGAAATAAGAAAAAAGAAGAAATAAAAAAAATAAAACTAAGAAAATTATGTGATTTTATTTTGTGTAATAAAAAACTGATGAAAGATTAAAAGAATTTAAAAATGATGAAATTTGATAGAACTTGTAAATATAAATTGTAAGTCAGATGAAAAGAGAAAAGAAAATGATAAAAATAATAAAAAAGTATTTAATGTAATAGTTCAAAAATCTTTATTTTAGTATAGATAGATGATAATTAAGAATCGTGATTCAATAAGCTACCTCACTAAGCCCCACAGCAAGCTCTATATCGCATGCTGGATCTCAGAAGTCGTGTTTCCGATCTTTTGATTGGCCAGTCGAGCGTCCTCTTGATCAGCAAATTTCCGCCCATTGTCAAGACTTTGTGGACTGCCATTGCCATTAAGGGTTAAAGCAATCCATTGGCATTCCCACATGTCATGGATTGCATGAACCAAAGCACCTGTAATTTAAGGGAGAAGCTATCCCATTAAAAGTTGATTTAAGAACTTTTTCTTAATAGATATGGGCTTCTGTCCATACTATGTCATGAGTCACCATCTCTCGGAATTTGTTAGCTTTCTTTGACCACTCGGGAGTCCTCTAGCTTCTCTTACAATGGATACATCTTCGGCCATTTAGCTTGCAATTGAATGGAGCGAGAGATTCAGTACGATTTAATTCCTTGGAGGTAAAAATAAAAGATTTAATTATAATGTTCATATAAGATAATGTAAAGAGTTGTTTGATGTGACAAATTCTCATATGTGCTTGATATGATACAGTGATTGAATAAAATATGATTAATATAATGTATCTGCAAGAATAACATGATACAGTGATTGAACAAAATATTGTTATTAAATTTTTTCTTATAGATATTATTAGAGAATCGAGCAAAAAGAGTAATTTTTATGAGCAAATAATGCCAGGCATGGTTTTTGGGACAATAACATGCCAACCAAGCACGGCCTTAGTCGGTGAGCAAGTGCCTTCTGCAAATCACCAGGGTTCCCAGAAATGGCAAGACACTCCAATTGAAGGAATACAGACCCACATACACCACATGACGGCGGCTGCTCAAGACTGCAGTGGATGTGTGCAGAAATAGCAGATTTGTGCATGACAAAATGCTTCAAGTTTCTCATTTCTCAAGTACTTACAAGAACTCAAGAAGACAGCAACTATATGTATGATCATACAATGTCAAAGGCCAGCATATCTTAACATTGCCAATGCCACAAATGAATTTCCCAGAAAGAACAGGGTTGCCACAGTTAGTTGTTGGTACAGAGCATTCAAGGAGCTATAACCAAGAACCCTCAAGAATCTATTTAACCTGGGGGTAATCTTTCTAGAACTCTCTGAGGGCAAATGGACTACTGTGACAGAACAGAGTGCTGTATTTGGGTAGTTTGATCATTTCAAATATCGCCATTAAAACCGTCAAGAGCAGCAGCAGCACTAGCACCACAGTTTTCTCTCTATTATATCATCAGCAATATTAGACATAGCAAGAAGCAGCAGTCCTTGGCCTTCCTGATACTATATCGCGTACAGCTCAAATTAGAAGTCTGTAGATATTCTATTAGTTCAACAATGTGTATGTAAAATGAGGCTGTCAACAACTGCAATTCCAGTGACAAATGAAAGATTCTTGAAACAAATAGAATGTCACTCTACAATATGAATGCACACCAATGATCAAGCTACGTGCGGTATCATCAATTTTTTTGAAGAGCAAGAATGAAAAAAATAACTAGCTGGTTGATTCAGGCCTGTACTGTGGAGGATCCTCTCCAAGCAAGAGAGACCTTAAGATGGCTTCACACACTGCACTGTCATAGACTAGCAAATGACCCCCTTCAGGGACTTCATGGTACCAAATCCAAGGGAGCTTCTCGGATACATGCCTTTGTAATTTAACTGGCACGACCTTGTCCTCGTGACCCTGCCAGATATGCACTGTACATTCCTTTTCAGGGTATGGATCGGAGAGATCCATCGGATCAAAGTCCCACTTGCCAAAAGCCACTATAAAGTCATGACATAGGGAGTCAAACACACTTCGGTTCCTTATCTTGTTCTGCATTATGAAACAAAGTTACATATCACAATCTGGAATTTTCGTCAACTTTCACACCGATATATGATCAACAGATTTGATTGGAATTGTAATACTCATATCAATTGATGAAGTGAAAATACCTGGCTGAGCAATTGATATCCTGGTGTGCTCTTCAACACCTCTAAATCTTTTCTACTAAAAAAGGCAGGGTTTCTGTCAAGGACAGTAGATGATGGGAACAATTTCTGCGTAAACCACCAGTGCAATAAGCCAGGAGCATAGCGTGCAACAAATACTGCCCACCAGGAAAGGCCCTTGCGATAGTCATCCTTCGTTAGGTCATTCGGAAGAGAAGGCCACTTATAGTTTATAAATGGAACAACAAGCGCAATGCCTGCTAGTCTAAGAACACAATCACATGTAACAAAGAATGGCAAGAATCAACCTTGTGGTAAAGCCTAGTTATAACCACAAAGCAATAACCTCCTATATTTACCTATCTGGTATTCGTTTTAGGCAGCTCCACACCGGGTAACATCCCAGTGATACGCCAAGGACATAAAATTTGGATCCCAGTTGCAGTATATCAGCAAGTTCCTCAATGTCAGATGCTTCGCTTTTTAATGATCTCTTGGGATTTGGATCACTTTCGCCATATCCGGCTCGGTCAAATAATAGGAGGTATATCTTCAACTCATCCAACAGGTCCTAAAGGCTAAATTAACATTAGGGATTCTACATCACTTCCTGAAACACTATAAATTTTAGACTCAGTGCTTCTAAGACAGAGTCAAAAATGAACTTCTACCTTCTGCTTTATGCAGGAAGCTAATTCGGATCACAAAACCAAGTTCCTTTTGCAATAAACTGTTACTAAGCATTTCCTACAACGAGAAGAGCTATGTTCGATTTTATACTTTTTCAAGATTTTAATCCCTCGAAAACATACACAAACTAAACATACAATACTTTGAAACTAAATTTTCTCTCATGTGTGTGTGTGAGTGTAAAATCCATTCATCGACTCAATTAAAAATTAAATTTTACACTATACAATCCGATCAAACACATACCCTTGTTACCTTTACACAATTCGTAAACATTTACACCAAAAACACGCACTACTTTTAACCCCTCAAAATTTGCAACCCAACACAGCCAAAGTTCTTAGAACTTCTACTATTTGTATTTCAAATTTTTTGTAGGATATGCAATTATAGGGAATCAACTCTGAACTTCAAAAAATAGACCTATGGTTGCTAGATCTCTGAAATTAAGTCCCTACTCATAAGAAATTAATCACAATAAACAAATAGAGAGAAACTCATTTACTTGGGATGCCAAAAAGTTCATTTCTTTGGAGCTGCCAAAGCCATGGACAACAATAACTCTGTAATTGGACTTATTCTTGGGGACTCCTCTCTCTGTGTAAGCCAAGATTCTGCCATCACTCAGCGTGACCCTCGGTGGATTACATTCATGGACATCAATGGACAAAGATTCATCATTTTCAGCAGGAGGAGCGGGCCGCGTCGACTGCTTTCCCAGCCCAAGACAGCCCATCATCATAACAACCAATTTCTTGAAAACCATTTCTGCCACAGCACAATCAGAAACAAAAATATTAAACAGAAATAATAATAATAATAATAATAATAATACACGAAAGTAGTTCGAGACAAATCTTTTCAGTCCAAAACAAGATACTCGGGATTTGTTACCGATTCTCTAAAATCTAAGAAGATGAGGCTGTAATAAGCTCTTCTGCTCGGCCTTCGGCTCTCTGACTTCTAAATGACGGCTAAATAGTTTTTTGCCAAAAAAAAGATGGATTTTTAAACATGAGCTGTTGTGTTATCTCTGTTGCAAGAATTTACTATTGCTCAGCATAATTGTGGTTGCATCTGCATTTTGAATTTTGCAGGGATATGGCTTGAAGATTCAGGCACCGTCAGATCAAGCAGCGCGTCAAAGGGATGGTGGACAAGGACTGGCTTGCAAATTCAAGGCTCTTCTTCTTGTGTCTGCATTGGGTTTCACTTACTATATTATTATATTTACCATACTTTATTATCCATTCAAACATTGCGTCTGCATTTTGGATATGTTTGGAACCAACTTCCACGCTAAAAATTAAAATTTTACATTATCAAATAAATTATTTAAAAAATATTTTTATTTAAATTTAAATTTAAAATTTTTTACATTATATATTAATTAATTATTTTTTAACTATTACACTTATTCACAATCAAATTAATATATATATATATTTATATTTATATTCATTAACATAATTATTATTCTTATAATCTATTACATCATCTAATCATTATTATATTTTATATATATATATATTTAAATAAATTATATTATTTATCTTATTAAAATATTTTTTTCTAAACATAATAATCCTGTTAACAAAACTTATACCAAATATCATGTTAAAAAAACCCTCTCCCAAACATAGCCTTTGGTTTTATGTGACATTTCAGTTGACATTAGGATGAGTAAAAAGGCTTTTCCTTCTTCTTTTTGAGTGCTTTTTAAAAAGATAAAATTGAGGAATCTCATTATTGGTTTAAGGAAGAGCATATATACTGTACTGAGAAATATTACTTTAAACAATAAAATTTTATTTTGATATGTTTTGAAAAAATATAATCTGCAAATTTAAATTAGAAAAGTCATAGGTGGGTTGGAGTGGTTGGGTGGTCAATAATTGTCGGGACACTCCATTTCTCTATTTTGTTATCATTATGCTCTTTCGTATCAGTTAGATGTTACATTAGATAACTCTATATCAAGTGTTAAGAGCGTGACAAGTATTACAATTTTATTATTTAATTAATTTATATTATAAAATTATGATATTTACTATAATTTTATATCTTTAGTATATTTTCATCTAATATAATATTCACTGTTGTTGCTATGTTTGTTACGTAGTAGTAAGTCGACCGTGGCTTTATTTGGTTTAGTTTCTGCAAAATAAAAATGCATGATTTAATTATTTTACTTTTAAATCTTCATTGTATCTTTTTTATTTGAACACAATTTCTAAGTAAAATACACATAATACCACGGGAAGGTGTTTGTTCTTTGTATTTCATGGAAAAATTGGTGGGGTTTTTAGGAATTTTAATTAACAAAACAAATTTCAATGAAAAGTGTAATCAGTCCCTGGCCTACCTGGTAAGGACAGCAGCTGTTGCCACAGTTGGCCTTTTCCAACTATTTATTTGGATATATTCAGTTGGATTTTCCATTTATTTTTGGCAACTTGCTCATATCTTCAGCAAGCATTTAATCATGAGAAGGATAATTTTCTAAGTTTGTGGGATAAAGCACATCCTTCATTAATCTTATAATTTAACATTTTTTTAATCCATTAAAGCTCAAATTGATTCCTTCAAGCAATACAATTACTTAAATTTGTATTCCATGTCACTCGCAACATTTTCACACTCTGTTTGGTGTTGCTGGTCAAATTTAACATCTGATTATAGAAAGGTATGTCCCACGGCAGTCTACTTGAAGATTGGAATCATTCTTTTTGGTTTATGCCAACGTCTGAGAATATTCTAGCTGTGTCATTTCCAACGTGACATCTCCCATTACATCTGTGTTGCGTTCTATATATAAAAATATATATAGATTATACAAAATAAGGGAGAAAATATAAAGATTTCTTCGGTTCTTTCCTCTGCTGTTTTGCTTGGTGTCATGGATAAAGATGAACAATAATTACATGGAAGAGAAAAGATATGCCCTCCCCCAAATATACCTTTCCTATGTTTCTTATATTACATATTTAATATTTCTCCTAAAAATGTGGGGCTTATTTTAATCTATGTCACTTTACTTTACAACATTATTTTTTCAAATTTGAGATCTAGTCGAGATAAGAGTCGATTTTAAGTTGTTTTCTAATTTTTTCTAGTCTTACTCTAGGTGTGGTAATAGACTGGATTAATTATTAATTTCAAGGTGAAAAGTGTGAAAGTTATATGAAATATCTTAATTGCATATAGTAAAAAATCCAAAAGTTAGCAAATATATCGAGCTAAATGGTATTAAAAACCATGGCATTGTAGATGTATATTCATAATTGATGCCGCTGTAATAAGTAATTAATCTATCAGACCAGTTATGAAAGCCTACCGATCTGTAATAATTAATAATTTAATAAGCCGATCAAGAAGATCTACCGACTTGTGTAATTAAATGATCTAATAGAACGATCATGAAGATCTACCAATCTATAATAATTAAGTAATCCAATAAGTTAATTATGAAGGCTTACCTACTTATAATAATTAACTAATCTAACAAGTTAGTCATGAATATCTACCAATCTGTAATAATTAAATAATTCAGCAGAGTGAATCATGAAGACCTACTAGCCTATAGCTTGGAATATTGACAATATGTAGTTCTACAACATTTGTATACTTAAAATTTGGGTAGTATGGCCATTCAATTTTTGAGCAATTTTTAGCTTAGAGTGGGGTAACATTTTACCTTCTTTGAGTGAGTGAATTTTGTTTAATTCTTAAATAATAAGAGCAAATTTTGCTCATGGTGGGGTGACATTTTACCTTATTAGGCGAGTGAGCAAATTTTAGCTCATGGTGGAGTGACATTTTACCTTATTGGGTGAGCGAATTTTATTTATCCCTTAAATATTTTGAGCAAATTTTAGTTCAGGGTGAGATGACATTTTATTTAGGGTGGGACGATATTTTACCTTCTTGGGCAAGCGAATTTTCCATCTCTTAAATATTTTAAGCAATTTTTATCTTGAGATAAAGCGACATTTTGCTCTATTTGGTGAGCAAAGTTTGCTCATTCTTTAAATATTTTGAGCAATTTTTAGTTCAAAATGAGGCGATGTTTTGCCCTCTTAGTGAGCGAATTTTGTTCATTCTTTAAATATTTTAAGCAACTTTTAGCTTGGTGTAGGACAACGTTTTGCCCTCTTGGGTGAGTGAGTTTGGCTTATCCCTTAAATATTTTGAACTATTTTTAGCCTGGAGTGGTGCAACATTTTGCTTTCTTGGGTGAGCGAGTTTTGTTAATCCCTTAAATATATCTTACTTTCCTTGGGCAATAGATATATCTAGTGAATTTAAATATTAGTAAAAATTCTAAATATTATTAGAAAAAATAAATAAAGATAGGGTCATTTTTTTAGTATAATATTTTGGATGGTAACTTTCTTTTATGCATCTTGCATTAAGGTTTTCCTATAAAAACAAATCAGGATTCGAGCTATCCAACTAATAAAATAAACTAAGCAAACACATAAGTTTTTATAGATAGATGGATAAGTCATACATGTAATCAGTTTAGGCATATAAGTTGTCCAAATAAGTCAAACAAGCATATATACCACCCCAAAAATCATCCCAGAATAAACTAGATAACTCATAAGCCTTCCAAATTGAAAAATTCAAATGTAAACTCGCAAGACATGAAATAACCTAATTAATCAATTATAGGCACACTAGCCATTTCAGTAATCACCTGGAGCGGATAGGCATGCATGCTTTTCCAATAATTAAGATGTTTGAAACTCAAGGAGTGAGATAGGTGCATAATTTTTAAGAGAGTAAAGCAAGAAGAAATGTTACCCAAGTCATCTATTTTCTCATTTCTTCTTTTCAATTGCAATACACTTGTTCAAAAGTTTTTGACGTAATTTGAAGTTGAAGGACTTGATAAATTTCATAATATGTTCAGTACTAGGAATTTTCCCTATCTTTGTGGCATTTAATAACCCCTTATATCTGGTCTGATACTTATCCTAATTTCATATTTTTGTAGTACACCAAATATCTTGCTTGTTCTTAGAGATCATTTCTCAAGAAATTCTATACCCTTTTTCTTGCCATTTCCAAGTCTTCACACTCTTTTAGCAACATTTCATTTAGAGATTATCAATACAATCATCAAGTATAGGCTTCAAATACTTTAATAAAGTAATTGTGACCTTGTAATCCTTCTCGATTAGCATGATATTCGGTATGTAACTTGTAACAAGATGAAGGAATCGAGAAATACTCTAGAGTAGATACTTCACATGCCAAACATTGTGCTTTAAAAAATCACAATCTGTTGATCATCAAGATGCAAAGCTTGCAGTTCATCCTTGACTAACTCCAAATTAGCATTATGTTCCATTGACAATTTGTACAGTAATAGACCATTGCTACCTCACTAGAGAAAGTGACTCCTCTTCAATTACCAAGAAAGCCTTTTTTAATAACATTTGTAGATATATCTTGATTCTCCAAGGCAAATTGTGTGAGATTGGTAAATAGGCTTTTATTTGCAAAGCGAGAAGCCTTCGGTCCTCCATGTCTATCATAAACTTCAATGAAAGTACCATATGGTCTTGAATGAATTGAACTTAATAGTCCTAATTTAAGTTGGAACTAATTTTCCAACTAGCAAAGTATTAGCTTGAATTACTGCAATTGAAAATTCTCCATGTACATGCCATCCTCAATCTTTGTACCATAACAGTCCATCCACCCTTCCATTGGGATCTCCTTGCTATCAATTTCCATATCTTCTTCTCCACTTTCCAGCACTCTCAAGCAATGTTCTCTAATAAGGCCTTACCTTTTTTATGCAACCACTTGATGCATTGTAATACTTCACACAAAAGCTACATGCCCAAATGCTTTAACAATGAATTCAAAAATGCAACCATGTCCTCAAAAGGCTCACAATTTTCAAAAGAACTCATATATGTACTAAGAACTTAGACACACATATCCCCTCACACAAAACATCCAAAAGAATCAGTAAACAATATCCTCATCAATCTTAACTGTAGCCCAAGTTTTTGCTTATATTGACGCGATCCCAAGGATTCGTCGAATTTCATTTTAATATTTATTAATTTTAGTTTTATTAGTTAATGGGCTTAATTAATAAATTGGGCCGTGTGGGCTTTTTAGATTAAAGTCTGATAGTTTTAGTATAAATAGTAGTTTGTTATTCAATTGAGGAAAAACAATACAGAGAGTATTTTCAATTAATTCAGGTTTCTTTCAATTCCCTGAAATTGATTCTTTCAATTTCTCGTGAGTTTTTATCCCAAATCGAGTTATTCCGAATTGGTTCGAGTGATTCGTAACGTATCAATCAGCAATCGGTGTGCTGATTGTGGCCGTTCTTATCGGGTTCAATCCAATCCTACCACGTTGGGTCGGCGTTTTTCGCCCGGTTCGCGTCCCTGGGGTTATCAGATTCGGGTCCGGTTACACCGTTCTATCCGACGCGATCATTGATCACGTCAATTTGGTATCAGAGCCATCTTGTGTCGAATTCTAATTCGATACACGATCCGGATTATCAAAAAAGAAAAAAAATCAAAAAAAAAAGGGGAAATTCGCCGCCACCGCCGCTGCCGCCGCCAGATTTGCACCGTTCAACCATTCACGTGGCAATCAACCGCCGCCGCCGCCGAAGAAAATTAAAAAAGAAGACCCCGCCGCCGCTAGAAAGAAATTAAAAAAAAAAAAAAAAGTCAAATTGTCGCTGCCGCGAACTGCCGACAGCCGCTGCCGCGATTCCGACGCCGCCGTGGCCGATTCACGGCCACGACTACCACCAAAAGCGCCGTCGCCGCGAGCCCGTTCCATCCCACCGCCAATCGTCGCCAGCGGAGAAGCGGATCCGCCGCAATTCCACCGCAAACCGCCGCGAGCCACCGCGACCACCGTGAAAAATTCCGCCTGATCGGCCGCCTATCGCCGTCGTTGAGGACCGCCCAGGGCTGGCCGACGCTCGGGGAGTCGACGCCGGCCAATTCCGCGGACAATCGCCGGTGAAATCAGGGATTTCTCCGCCGCCGCCGTCGCCTCCGCCTGATTTCATATTTAAAAAAAAAAAAAGTTTCTGTTGGGCCGACTTTACTTGGGCCGAAAAAATTCTGTTGGGCCGAGGTTGCCTGGGCCAAAATTATTATGTTGGGCCGAGATTATTGGGCCGCGTGTCAAGTGGGCTGGAAGCAAGATCTGGGCCAAATTAAAACTGGGCCAGGCTTGAGAAAAAAACTCATTGGGCCGAAGGAATTGGGCTGGACCAGAAGCTGTTGCCGGGCTGAACCTTCTGACGTGGTAAGGCCGTGTTTGGTTACAGTTTTTCGTTTCAGACTAAGGGCCTGTTTGGCTGCAAAATTTTTATTTATGCTTTTTCTAAGGGCCTGTTTGGCTGCGAAAT